>VZRF01013870.1:0-62696 GCA_013396875.1 Vireo altiloquus | reverse complement strand
TGTCTTCATTTCTCTCCTTATTCTCTCATTTCTTTTTCTTACATAGATTATTTTATTGAGATTAGTTATACTCTTATGTTTTAGCCATAGGTCAAATATAATTATCTTATCCTCTTTGTTTTCATCTGGGATCAATGCGGAGACATACATTTTATACCTGTCATGTTTTTTTCTCCTATATTACAGAATTTGTGGCTGTGTTGATGTAATCATTCACGTTGAACTGTTTAGTGATTCAGGATTTTTTGTCTATTTTTTTTTTATTTCTGCAGGATTTTTTTTTTAATGTAACATTGGATGTATGTCTTCACTTTTATGTTGCTACTGTGTGCTACAAGTGCCAGTGTTGATTCTTTGTTGATCTCTGCTGTTCAACAAGTGCAGCAGCTGCAAGCAGGTTGGTATTTCCATCTCAAATGCTTGAAATCCAATACAAACTGTAGATTGAAAAGCCACTGTATTACCATTTATTTAGCTAAGTTGTTGACTACTTCTCCAGAAACAATCAGCAATCAGAGGACATTGCAGAATTCGAGTCTGGGAACTCTGAATGCTAAATGACAAACGTAGCCATTCAGCACAGCACATCAAACTTGTATTACCACTGGCTACCACCAAATTTTCCTCCTGTGTGTATAAAGCCTGGTGAGGTGATCCAAATCGTCCATGCTTGATTTGTTTTGATTATAATATGAACTAATGTCAGGCTTGCTGTCTTCTGAAATAGCCTTGTTGTCTTCAATGCAAACTGATGATGCTGTAGCATTTCCTTTCTTTGGCATCTCACTTGCTAGCACTGTGGTGTGGTGGAAACAGAACACAGATGCTTTCTTTGCACATGGATGGTTTGGGAATAACTCCACTGGAACCTCATGTCAGCTGTAGATCAGCAATTGTACCAACAGCAAAAATGCCTCTACCAGGTTCTTTGCAAAACAAAAAAAAAAGCCACCGTGACATTTTAACCTTTCCTTTCTGTAGGTTTCCAGTCATCTGGTGAAATCAGAGATATTATTCTGTCTCTTTCTGCCTTTTCTGCATCTTGTCACAAATGCATTTCTCAGTCATGGAACATGATATTGTAAAATCACAATACCAATATATTTTCACTCTGTAGCTCTGCTCTTAGCAATATTGGTACAATTACCTGGCAAAGTTTTCCTGCCATACTTTCAAGAAAATATCTTGAATGCAGCTACCTTTGATTCTCTTGTCTATATTTTCATGTTATTTTTCCTGCAAAGCAGCAAAAGTGCAAGAAGGTCTGATAGTGCTGCTTGAGATATTGTGATACAAAATATGCAGAGGACTGTGACCATCCCATTAATTCTTTCTGCTATTTCCAATTGAAAAGTAACAATCTAATAAATACTAAATCTGAGTGTTTATCCATTGTTCATACTGTGTAGGGCGAGCTCTGCTCTGGCAGGACAGTAGTTGCTCTTCTCTCACATGTTCAGTTCATGGTGCTCCCTGTGCAATGGAAGTGAAGTTACTGCACTTGGAGCACCTTTTTCCTTCCTCCATTGCCACACGTGGTGGTTAGCTGGCTGCACAGATCTCTACTCAAACACACTGTGTCCAGTTGCCACATGTTGTTATGCACCACACAAATACCTGTGCACAGAAGACACCTAGGCAAGTTTAAATGTTGTCTTGTTTCCTTGGATGGTGCATCATTTCCAAGAGAATGCTGCTGCTGGAGCTTCACCCATCCAGGAACGCTGACATTTTCTTTGGTGGCCCTGTTAAAAGGGGATAAGAACAGTAACTTTTGGGAGAAAGATGTCAGCTATTGTGCCGTGCTAGAAGGGTCTGATCCAGCTTTTCAGGGTCCTGGCACCGAGGCACAGCATTTGTAGGGGCTGATGGGATGGGCTTGGTGTGCAGCTGCTCCTCGGCCACCCACAGGGACCTGTCCTGCAGGTGGGCTGGCACCTTCCTCTCATCCTTGTCTTAGAGATCAAGGAGGCATTTTGGGTTTTTGGATGCTGTATGTAGGTATCAAAGGCTGCCATGGTCCCTGGCAAGCATAAATGACTTGATTTCTTGTCAATACTTTGAAGGTTTCAATATATTGATCTATATAATTTGTGGGCTCTGCTGTATGAAAGTGGGCCATGTTCCACAGGGAGAAATTGAGCTGTTTTGTTACACAGTGGGATTGCTATATAAATATATATGTCTAATGTTCCATTGGTTCTACCTTTGACGTGCTGCAAAGAAGGCAGCATGCAAATTTCAAATATTGCTGACTTATAATAACTTCCTTAGGCAGCATCAAGAGCAAGTGAGGGTTAAACTGCATAAATACAATTTTATCCCTTCTTTCAAGTTACCCACGTATTTTATTTCTTTCATATTATTCTTTCATTTCCTTCCATGATTATTTATATCTGGCTTAGAAGGCAGAGCTTCAGTGTTCTGGGCATAGCACAAGCATGGAACAAAGGAAACCCCCCCTGACAGAGGCTTTGCTTTTTTTCGTGTATTTGTTGTAGCCTCTCGTGCAAAGGCTGCCTTTTGACAACTAAAGACAAAGTGTGTGTGCACCTGGAAATTAAATGGAAACTTATGTTCTTCCCAACCCCTATTTCAGCCCTCACCAAAATAATTTGCTTTAACTTTGGTTATAGAGAGAACAAATTTTCTTGGCATTTTTCTAATTCAATTACACAAGATATTTCATTCTCTTGTTTGCTTTTAGAAGGAAATAATTAGCAGCCATTTCTGTTTTCCACATTCTGCAAAGAAGCTGACATTATACCTGGGTAAACAGCAAAGTAATTATCAAAACAAAGTCAAATAAAACAAAGGAGACTTTCCCTTACTTTAGAGAAACTCTTGGTATTTTGCAGCAGCATTTCATGTGTAACTGAATCTTTTCTTCTCAGATTAATTTCTGTTATTGTACATGCAGCTAAATATAGAATAATCAAAGTAGTTTTAAGAGTAGTAATTTATTTACAGTAATTTTATTTGCCTTAAATCCCCTGTGATTGCTTTGGGTTTAATTCGTGCTAGAGCAGCCTGCATGCAGAAAAATTACGTTAATGATTTTTCATTATGGAGCTTTGTTTTACAGCGTGCTTTGTTCTTCGGAATTTGGCAGCTACTGCTCCTCCTCTTCCTAAGGTCAGAGTGTTTTGAGCTTCAACTAGTTATTTAGAGAGATCTGATAAAGAAATTTCATCTCCGTGGGTGCAGGCTAGCGATTAACAGAACAGTGGGTTTCAATAGAGACTAATCTTAACTCAGGAGGGAAAATTCGGGAGGGGAAAAGCAATCTGCTCTTCAGTGACAGATCGCTGACAATTTGCTTCCACCAGCCACCTCTCTCTTCCTGCCTGAACTGTCAGAGTGCCACGGAAGAAAAAGCCCTTTGTGCCTGTCTGCAGAAAGTGGCTGTCATCACCATTATGAATGGTATTTTACATAGGGCTTGTAAAGATCAGCAATTACTTCATCCTTCCTGCCTCCTCTTTGTGCTGGTTCCTCCTCGTGCTGCACCCAGCCGAGGTTTGGTCCAAAGCACATCTGCTTCCCCGCCGGGCAAGTGCCTCTAAGGGTTTGCCTCGTACTCCAGCTCCTTCTTTCCACTCATCTTCCCAAACCTGCGGGGGAAAGCAACTTTCCCTTCTCTCCCAGTGGGATGGAACCAGGATTTGTAGCTCTGTCCTTGACTTAGAACCCTAACTCAGGCTGAGGTGCAGCTGTAGTTGCTGCCCGTGGCTGCTTCAGCCCCCAGGAATTCTTGTTGGGATGGGTGGGAGAAGTGACAAGGGGGGCATTTGGGGAGGGATGGGAAAGGATGTGTATGTTAAAGGGCATTGTGAATGACAGTAAGGGCATAAAAGTTGGATGGTACCCAAAATGATGCCAAGGAGCTTCAAAATTGTGGGGTTTTCCTGGATTAAGAGGAAAACAGAATTATTCTTGGAGTGGAGAACTCTAAAAAAACCTTGAACTTTCAAAAGTTTTTAGGCGTGATGCTGCACTGCCTGTGTGGGACCAGCACCTTATTAAAACTAAAAATCAGCTCCTTGTCTGCTTTGACTCAGATTTGGGCTCAAACTACATCCTTTCTCAGGCACCGCAGTCTTATGAGTCAGACAGTGTGTTGAAGAGTTTAATTGGAGGGGTTGCTGTGGTGTGTAAATGTAGCTGGGGCTCAACAGAAGTGCCTACAGGGAAAAAATGAGCTCTAGAAGAAGCAAAGTTCTTGGGTGAGGTGTTGTGGCAACTCTGGGAAACAAAATATTGGTGAATACAGCCCAAAATGAAGGGGCATGGTTTGTTTTAGAAACACAACAGTGTTTTGTTTCAAATCAAATTGTCTCCAAAGTCTTCCTTTCTTCCTTCCAGCCTGAAACAGAAAACGTAAAACATTGACATAATGAAGATTTTGCTGTGTGAAGCATCTGGGTTAGGCACAACCCTTTGATGGCCACTGAATAGGCTCGTCACAGTAAAATTCCCAGTCCCTGCTAGTCAGTGAGTCAGACAAATAAGGGGAATAGGGGTGGGTCAAGGCTTTTGTGACACAGCACCGAGTGAAGATTGATGTGACAAAGGTACCTCTGGTGTGGGTGAAACGGGTGTTGAAATGACTCTGCATGGACAAAGTTATGAGAGGGATGTTTGTCCAAGAGATACCAGGAATGGATTTTTCCATAGGAAAGGACAGTCCTTGTGAACAGCCAGCGAAGATTTTGACCCCTCACGTTTTTCAGTAGCTCCTTCTCACACTTAATTTAAACCTCATGAATTTTAAGTTAATGGCTTTTCTTGTTTTCAAGAAATCATTTAATTTGTGGGTGATTTTTTTTTTTTAATTTACAAATAAACATAGCCAATACATTTCTAGTTAGTTGATGGAGAACCTCCTAGTTGTGGGAACAAATTGTTTCCCAGGTTCTGTGTATTACAAAGAGAAAGTATTAAAAGCTCAGATTATCATATGAATTTAATAAAAGTCTTACAAATTAGAAAGCAGCACATTATAAAGCCAGAGGATAGGAAATCCTTTGGCTGCACCTTTGGGTGCAATTCCTACAGATAAGAAAAGCAGGATCTTTTCATCAGTCAGGCTGTTTACCTATGGGAATCAGGGTTTCACTGATGCTTCATAGTTTTCTGACATTACATTAAATGGATTTTGCATTATTTTTCCCTTATTTAAATTTCAACACTTTATGCATTCTGTATTCTATCCAATGTATGATATTTATCTCATTTCCTTTTTTAATTATTTGAACAATTGTCTTTTTAAATATTCTTGTGGGTTGTTTTATTTCTTTGGAGTTGTTTAATGTTGGCATCCGTGTTCTTTACTGGTTGTTTCCAAGGAGATAAATAGTTCCAATCTCCCACAAATTTTCTGGATTTTTCTTACTAATTTGTAATACAAACATAATTATTTTTAAAGTGTTTCATGAGACTACTTTTTTTTTTTTTTAATTTGCAAAATTAATTATTGTTCGCATTTATAAAGTACCTTGACAACCTCTCTGAAGTAAAGGTGAATACATCGTGGATCTGGAGGAGGAAAGAGGTCATCTCAAACACTCTCAGAACTGGTAAATTTGTTTGCTAGAGAGCAGCATCAAAACAAATTTCACTGTGAAGTATTTTAAATGGAGAGAAGGATTTTAGAGCAGCAAAAAATATGTTTTGTATGTACTTAGCATGTGAGGAAGTTGTGGTGACACTCTTGGGCCTAAAATAAGATTTTATTTTCTGTTCAGTGATGCACAAGCCCCGATTGCCATACAGGTGATGAAGAGTTAAATGTTAGTGTCCTCTGAGACACGAGCCTGAGGACACACATCTGCTGTCACAAGTGGCTTCTGCACAGGCGACTCCAAAGTTCCAGGGGGTGTGGGGGTCACTGTGTGTCCTGCCCAGTGCCCAGAGGCAGAGCAGATTTGGCCCCTGGGTGGTGCCTTAAATGGCTCCCTAGAAACAGAGACTAGACAGGAATAAAGAAATAAAGGAAGGATTTATTTGAAAGGCCCTCAGAGGTACACTCTGGGCTCCAGAGGCTCCTGCCTCAGTGCATCCCAAAATGGACAATGACAGCTCCCGAGTTCTTCCCACTTTGATATCAGCATCAATTCCCCAAGCAGAAGCCAGGCAAGGATGGAATTTGCCCAAGCTTGCCCCCCTCTCGCCAAGATGAAGGTTTGCAGTTGTTGGGCCCAGGAGGGTCTGGGTGTCCTTGGAGAGCGAGCTGGAGAGGCTTTGTTATGTCAGTGTGAGCATGAGAGAACAGCACTGAACGAGCTCCAGGGAACTGCAGAGTTACACTGGGCACTGCAGGGTTGGAAAAATATAAAAGTTCAAACCTAAGGCATCACTGGTGCAGTGCCTGGGGCAATAATCGATGGCCTCTGTGCCTGGGCTGGTGTGTCCAGCCTGGGCTGTGACATTTGGGGTCACTGCCAGCAGCAGGTGAGAGCTCAGAGGTGTTCACACCACACCTTGCTAGGAATGCTCACAGGAGAAGGGTTGAATGTCCTTCAGGACTGGGCAGCGGGGCAGGAACTCAGTCTCTGCTGGAAAGGATTTCATCCCTTGCCATTTCTCAGTGCTTGGTATTTCCAGCACCTGCAGCTGCTTCCTAAAGCAAGTGACACAGTTTCCTCAGGGAATATCAACTCCACGTCTAAAGCAAAGTGCATCATTTTCACTCCCACTCAGCAGGTGATAAACCTAAAGGTCTTTAATTCCATGTAGGGTTTGGGTGTCTTTGTTTGTTAGGGTTTATTTTAGTTGTCTCCAAGGTTTTGGGCAAAGCAGTGAGCTCACTATCCTGAAGTTTTAAGTCTGCAAAACTTAGAGGACTAATAACATGCTTCCTGAAGCTTGGGGGATTCTTCTTTTTGAGGAAAATATGACTATTTTATATTGTCTCATACTGTCTTGTAAGTTCTTACTGTTTATTGCAGTAGTACTAGGTCTCATGGTATTTAATGTTCCTTTTTCTCTTAACATCCCAGACACATGGCTGTATAAAAATTTCAACCTTAGCTGAAATAAGTTTCTAGCTCTTCTGATTGTCAAGACAGAAAAACCTTGATAAAGTCTCTCCCTGAAGACTAAAAGAAAATCTAGGATAGAAATGAAGAGGACCTAAACTCTGCTCCTCCTTGAAATTAGTAATTTGTTGGGAGCCTAAGCTGCGGTGTGCGTGTCAGGTCTGGCAGCATTACAAACATGAACAGCAAGGTGGGACTGTAAATGTTAAGTATGTGCAGCCAAGCTGATAATTAGAGAGCTCTCAGCAATTTGTCTTCAATTCAGAGGAAACACTTCTTGATCAGAGAGTGTAACTGAACAAAGTTTCAGGAAAGGGAAGCAACATAAAAGATGCTTTTTTCCCCCTCCTCTTCCTCTCTCTCACTTATCCCCTTGGCATATTGTATCAGAGGTGTTAAGTGCAACGTTTTCTCTCCTTTTTTTATTGCAACTTTTCATTCTTACTAGCAATTAGAAATTAATAAGCTTAGTTAGCCTCCAGAATTTAAATTTTTTGATATACTGAGCATTATTTTAAAGCTGCCTGCATGTGACCTTGGCAACCTTGCAAATAGGGAAAAAACAGTGTACCTTTACTGTAGGTGCCAAAGAAGTAGCTGTAGTAATGTTGGTTTCAAAGCATTGCTTTTTGATTTGCTTTTTTTTTTACCCCCCACCCTCTGTCTGGATTATATCTCACAGGTTTTAGATGATAATGCATAAAAATACCCCTATCCTTGTATGTCCACTAGGACTTTCATGGTCTCACTGTCAACATAATTGGAAAAATGGAGCAAATAATGTCCTGATATTTAACAAAATAATGTTAAAATATAATAATCTCCTGCATACATCATTAAAAAGAAAAGGAGTATAGATGACTTTGCAACATTGCCTTTAAAACATATTAAATTAAAGGGATAAATCCCTGTGTAGAATAAATTGAACGTGTATCCATTGAAATCAATGGAGCTACACAGATTTAAAGCAATTTGGTGTCTGGCCCTCTATTGGAAATGCTAGATTAAGTTGGAAAGACATGTACTTGAAAAAGCACACCTTTCACTTGGGAATCTATAATGATCCTTAAAAAGCTGAAATACTCCCCAAAATGTGATTTGCAATAAAAGATGCTTTTTTTGCTTTTATATCTTTGCACTGCTTTTACATCTTTGCACTGCTTTTACCTGGGAAGATATACTTCAAGTATTTCTCAAAATGACTGAAGCAAATCTGACAATTTATCATAATTGAAAGTGTCTTAGGAAAATGTCTTGGAGGCTCAATTTCCTGCTGAGAAAGGGAATGTCACTGTTGTCACTGACCTGTGGCTGTAAGAGGCACATGATCAAGACTTATTAATTACAACATTAAATGCCAAATATATGAGATACCACAGACATTTTATTGGATGTGGGAACTAATCAACTTGCTACTGAAGTAATTCAAGTCTGTGCCGGTTTATTATTCAAGCACTTTAAAGCTCAAGGAATGACAGCTGATATATATGGAGGAAAACTAAGAGAGACAGCAATAGTTCCTTTTAATTGTATTTATCGTATTGGATAAAAGTGATATACAGCTTTCCTTTCTGGTCTTGAAGTGATTTGTCTCGAGCTTAATTATCACTTAACTATCAGTGACCAGGATGGAGAAAGAAAATGCTGAAAACCAGAGTGCTCAGAGTGAGAGGGCTGCACGGCACAGGTGCTCTGCCAGCTTTAGGTCACCCAGCTCCAGTACCTTCAATTTTCCAGGGCTCAGCAGAGCAAGGAAGCAGCCAGGGTGAGGTGTGACCCCTCAGTGCCACTCCAGCAGCAGCTGCCCATCCCCAGGCTGGGCTCTGCAGGCAGGAGCTGAGCACTAAATGTTTAATTTAGCTCCGGGCGCTCTGGAAAGCAGGTGTGTGCTTTTGCCTCCCCACACACGGAGAAATTTCTGCAGCCAGACTTGTGTTTGGCTGTCCAGGGATCAGGGCTGTGTGCTGATGGGACCAGCCAGCCTGGCAAGCTGGAGCCCCCTTGTTAGCTGAAACTGTGCTTTCCACAATCTTTGTTTGCTTGTGAAGCACGTGGGACTGGGTTAGGTACACAAAAGAAAAATCTGCTGAATTATATACCTCTGCAAGTGCAAAGATACCTTGTTTGTGGAGCACAGACAACCTCTGTAGTAGGACAGGATTCTTGGTGGCATATTTCTACCTTATTTCCCCCCACCATGGAAATGTGTTACGTGGTGTGAGAAACTGTGCAACTTAGTGAAAATGGAAAGATGCTCACGTTCTGGAAGGATGAACTGGATGGTGTCCTCACAGATGATGCATCTCCTTGAAATGGGAATAGTATGGCTTTATAATAGACTAAACTAGACAAACTGATCCTTCCCCAGTCCTCAGGGACTGGATGGTTATGATTTGAATTCATTAAAACATCTCTTATTTGTACTTTAAGTTTGAAAACAAGATCCATCCTTGGCTTGGGAACGAGGCTTAGCAGGAGAACACGCATTTACTTAGCCTCTGAGGCTGAAATTTTATGCAAAATTTGTTTTGTGTTTTGCTTTTGATTTTGAAATGCAGACTTCATTTCTGTTTACCCTATGTTCAGTCATTCATGATCATATTGATACAAGTATTAAAGGCATGGTAACAGAGCAAGTTTGGGGTCTTTTTTAACATGAAAATCCCCTACTGTTTTTTTATCTGTCATGGTAGTAGAAGGACTGAAGTTTTGTTTAAGGGGTTTTTAGGTTGTTTTTTTTTGTTATTGTTGGTTTACTGGGGTTTTTTTTGTTTTCTGGGTGTTTTGTTTGGTTGTTTAGTTTGTTTTTTTCTTAATAATGCAGCAGCAAGTCCAGAGAGACCAATAAAATGGGGTTTTTTTCCCTTATATTATGACTACTTGGCTCTATTAATATAGAACATCCAATTGTTTGCCATCAAAAGATTTTTCTGAAACAAAATAATTATGGTATTTGTAGATTTATTTTGATTCTTTTCATACTGGTTTGAATATAAAAACTCTTTGAAAAATTTATTATCCTCTTTGTGTTTACAATGGATTACCAAATTTTGTGTTAGTACCTGAAACTTTACCTGTAGAGCAGGTAGGAGTTCAGAAAGAAGATGAATATTCACAGCAGCATTTAAGGCTGCATAAAATCCTTGTGGCAGTTAAGTCATATGCTTGCACAGATTAGCAGTGTTAAAAATAAACTAGAGAATGATAAGCAAATTATTTTTTAACTACTTTTTACAGGTGATTTAACCACAGGAAATAAGGAGGAAGTGCTAGCATAATTAGATAAGCATTTCACTTGTAGTTAACAGTGATAAACTCAGTAATACCAGCTAAATTTTGAGCTGGAATTTTAGGCAGCATGCTAGCAAGGGGGAAGTGTGCCCACAGGGATGCTTCTGTACTCATTCCTAGTGGAGCTTGGCTGAGGCAAGGCAATGGATTCCATATTCGTGCAGTGCCTCCTGGCCAGAGCCAGCAATAAAAATACACAATAGATTTAATGCAGCTTGGCTGTCCTGTGACCAGCAAGCTGGCCACAGGCAGGGGCAAAAAGTACACTGAGCTTCTTCAGCCTTGCTCCTAAGGCTTTTCTTACCATAGTCTGATGTAAGATGGGCTGAAAATGACCCACAGAACATAAGAAAATGCAGACTAGAATAATGAAAGCATAAACACCACCAGAAGTGTAAGCAATCTTGCAGTGAAATAGAATTCAAAATGCATTTGTTAATTTAATATTTTGCCCTTAAGGATATGATTATCTACTTCTCGAGTGTTTTCTATTTGACAGCGTCACAAGTTCTTGTTCTTTTTCAAGAGAGCTGGAAGAGATCTGGAAGGCAAAATGTTCTGGCCCCACTCTGGGATATTTAACCAAGGCAGAGATCTTGATGATATTAGCAGGGAGCAGTGTTGCTGTAGCCATGAATGGGTGAAGCTGATTACAGTAAATTTAGTAGAAAAAAAAAATCTAACAATAAATTATTTAGATTCCAACCATCAGCATCTAATGGGTAAATTACAAATGAATTTGAATGACAAAGACAGACCTGAGTCACCCATCCAAGCAGCACAATCCAAAATCCCTCTCTAACACCAAAATCAGAACAAGCATGCAGACCTCTCTTTCATACAGTGTTAGTTTCTTTTTAAATGGAAATGAGATTATTTCTGATTTGTGCTGGTGATGTCTTGAGCAGGTTTGTGCCCATTTGCTTACCTGGTTTACAAGAGGTGTATTTTTCCTCTGGGCCAAATGTTGTACACCTGTAAAACAAAGGTTATGGCACTAACACAAGCTAGTTCCTCGAGGCCAAATTCTACCCAGAGTATCCTGAATGCAAATCACTGGTATTACACATGGGTAACTGAAAATCTGAATTTACCCTTGAGTGCTCAGTTCAGTCAAAATTATTTTGCAGCTTCCCTGCTGATGGCTGAAAAATCATCCAACCCCAGTGGTATAGCTACCTTTTATTCAGCATTCCTTTCACAAATATAGCATAGGGGTTGCTTATAAATATACATGCTTTTGTTGAAAATTGCTGTGGAAATCCACTGCTTTGCATACAACAGGTATAGTGAAAGAAATATCTGAAAGCTCATAATTAAACATTCCTTTTGTTCAGACAATGTAAAGTGAGCTAAGTTCTCAGACATTATATCCAAGATGCTATGTCCAAATTTTTTTCAGCTATTCTTCACACAGTTTTGATTGGTTTAGGGCAGAGCTGTGCTAGTTAACATTCCTGATCATCCTCATCACTGCCAATGCATTGTTGTGTGCTTCAGATCAAACCCTGCCTTGCTCTGAGCACAAATAATTCAACTCCCCACTGTAAATCTTTTCTAATTATGTTATTTTTGTCTTTTAATCTCTTACTCTGAGAGATATTAATGATTTTGAACTGAGATGTGTATAATCTGTGACAATTTAGCTTATCTGGCTTTTTAAGACCATTTATTTTGCTTTTAATCTTTAACAACCCTGTTTGGATTTAAGACTATGTGCACCAAATGACAAAAGTGGAAGCAGTTTTGGCATCATTATGCAATTCTTGACCTGGTGCTGAGGCCTGCAAAGTTTATGATACCATCCATGAATGAATTTTAAAAGAAATTAAAAATCAACTCCGAGACAAGACAAAAGGTTGAGAGCTTGGATGATAAAGGCAGTGGTGTGTCATATGTTCATTACTTGCTGTATCAAATATCAAATTTTGTGGTTTTCTCTTGCCTATTTGAACTGGTAGCTTTAGCTTAATTTTCCACAATGAAGTGATGTGGATTATTAGAATTTTTTTGAATCTAACCCTTCAGAGGCCCTTATGGACTGCAGGCTAAATCAAACAAACTGCTATTAGTGGATCTTGTTTGATTAGCTATGCAGAAATTTGTTTTAGTGGAAAACAATAGTGAGTTACCTTGGTCACATATGAGAATATGATCACTACATTGGACAGTAATTGGAAATTAGAGTAGAAAGACCAAGGATTTAATTAATTTTCAGGATGCTATCATATTAGGTTGCTAGATGCTCCTCTACAATATGAAATATGGATATGGCAGTCAAATAGAGTTTAAAAGCCCTGGATACATGTCACATGTTTGGAAGGGATGTGTGGAATTATTTTGCAATGCATTCTAAGTAACCGTCTAGTGCACACTTGGGATGTTACAGTGCTGCAAACAGTTCTGATTAATCCACCATTGCTGTTAAAATGGGGTGTTTAGCAAAGTTAGATAAATACCTCAAGTATGGAGGGCTAAACTAAAATGAACTATAGAAGGATTTTCACAGCAGTGTCAGAATCAGTCAACCAGAGATTTTTTTTTTTTATGAAACTCTTGTTGCATGTAAGTGTAGGTGTTTTTTCTTCCTGTGAAATGCAACAAGGGAGAAGAAGTTTCAGATGTGTTTGGTTTATTTAACCTTCCCACCACTTCTGCTCTACACAGTCAGACAAATGCATGCTCATGAAACTTTGAGAGCCATGAAGGGTGCCAGTTCACATGAAACAGCACTTAGATGTGCTCAATCCCTTTGGGTTTCAAGTCAAGCCTGTACTAAAAGAGCATTATTTTGAGAAGGATGAGCAGTTTTCTGTTGCAGTTGCCCCCTGACTTCCTGGGCAGGAAAATTTTACACACTGGTCCGATAGAATGGATGAATCTAGAGCAACTTGAGAAAAGGCAAGATAAGATATGACATAACGAGTTACTTATGCTTATCTGTGGGGAATTATATTGATTTCTGACTGATCTGGCCATCTTTGAAAATCTCAACTAAGTAGGGAAAAAAATGCCTTGTAGGTAAACACATGCAGGTTTAGATATTTACAGCATGTGCAAAACCAGAATTACCAGAAGAAAGAGATTTTCCTGAAAAAGAGTTTGTTTGTTTTGCTACTGTAAATCTTAAGTGTTAACATGGACTAAATTTCCCTTGTTGGTAATTTCAGAATGGCTTTGAACTGATGTGGGATTGAGTAGTGCAGGGAGTGGGACAATGTCAGGCCTGTGGGGGTGTGTGGTGTGCTCCTTCCCTCACCAGTCCTGAAGTGCCACTGACCAGGGACTGGACACTGTGTTAAAATGGTTTTCTAGGCTGGGGAAGAGTTGGGGAAAATGTGTTTGTGGGGAAACAATTGGATCTGTCCATTACCCTGCTGCTTTGTGCTCAATGATTATCACAAAACGCAAATTGCCTCTCATCCCAAATCCACGTTATTCTAGTCTTTCACTGGATTGGTTCCTTCAAATTCCACATCTGTTGGAGTTGCTGGGTGAGAGAAGTAGAAAAAAAAAAGCCAGGAAGTTTTTCGGGTTTTGGTAAGGTTTTGTTTTGGTTTGTTGGCTTTGTTATATTTTTTATCAACAGGTTAGCCTGGTGATAATTCTGGTTCATTAGGGTGTGAAGTCAGAGCACATGTGGACATAACCCCTCCTGAGTACCCCAGCACTGGAGAACTGCCTTGAACTTTGAGGAAGACAAGGATGTGTTCCTAATGCTTGGCAGTTCAGAGAAACCGAGCTGTGCTGGTGACAAGCAGTGATTTTCAGCCCTTTCAGCACCTCTGCAGGCTCCAGCAGGGCATGGTTCTTCCATTGTCACCACACAGGTTGTGCCTCCTCTTTCCCTCTCCATCCTAATTTATTTGCCTGTGTGGCAGAGACTTTTCTGAGGACCAAAGTCCTCTTATAAATGGCAGCTTTTACCCTGCTCGAAATCTAAGAAGCAGCTTAACTGCTGCTGCCTTCTGTGCTCAGTCTCTTAACAAAGAAAACAAGTCTCATTCTGGAAAATCTCCCTTTTTTGCTGGAAGGTTCGCACATATTGAAATCCTGTGATTTAATAATATCTTTGGTCAGAGCTTAGTGTCTAAATTTGCTGGAAATAAGCTGAAAGACCCTTCTTTAAAATGGGAAGAAAGGTGGCTTAAGAAGTAGACCTTAATATTCTAGAGTCCTTTTTTATTAACTTCACATTTGAGGAAAAAAAAAATCTTATGACTTATGTCAGGATCTTTTGTTCACTTAATGAATTTTTCAAGGTATTAAAAATAATTTGTGCAATGTGATGACTACTAAGCTAGTAGGTGAGGATGGGAGTAGAATATAATTTCCCATCTGAAATAAAAAGAAGTTTCTAACAGATTTTTTTAAAAACAGGGAAATCTTTACTGATGCAGAAAAGAGCCTCATCTTTGCTGGAAACTGAGCCACATGACATGGCAATAACAGCTACACAGGAAGAGTGGGAAGCATGTTGAAGATCAGTCTTTACACTTAACACTTCAAAAAATGAACCTCAGTGAAGACACCAGGCAGCCATGCTCCTTGTGCACACTCATAATATATGTGTGAGGATATATATATATGTATATACACACCTCACTCCTCCTCATCCTGCGAATTTCTGTGGGTGTTATGATTACAGACCAGGAGGAGATTAAACCCCAGAGCACAGCCACACGGTGGCTCTAAGCAAGTTTACTTTGCAAGTGTTAAATGGGTGAAGTGATCTCCAATATATGCAAATTAAAAACTTCTGGGAGTACTGTGCATGCAAGGAAGAGAAAATGTAGCCTTCTGCAGATGGAAAAAGCTATCTTATTAGGAATTAATAACTGCCTCAGTCCTAGGGAAATAAGAGAAAATGGTGCATCTATTTCTCACTGTAGCAAAATGTAATTAACATGAAGGTCAGAGGGCAAGGACATAGCATGCAATTAAGTCTTCCTCAATCTTGCACTACACAGGTAAACACAATATAAGTTTAATAATGAACAAATCCTCTGGTATCTAGCACACGTTTTTAGAGCTCTCATTTACATGAACTCTGGGGAATCTTGTTTCTTGCTATAGCATATTTTGCAGTTCTATATAGAAAATTTAGGAGGACTCCAAGGACATTTTCCTCACATCTTTCTTGAGGTTTCCTCTGATCCCTCTACCACTGAAGCATTGCTGTAGCTCATTTTTCTGCATGTTACTTGAGATTTTGTGCTACTGCAGATAAGGCAAAGCTGTAAGAAAGGCTGCTGCTTACATGTGAATGCTGTGCTTTGAAGTGATAGTGTAATGAATACCTGTGTTAGTTACTGCTGGATGCATCCTTTACCTTGCAGATGTCAAGCTACTTTGAGACGTGACAGCTGATTATTTTTTTTTTCTTTTTATATTTCTCTTGGACCAGGACACTTGTCTGAGGATATGGTATTCATTACATGCCTGTCCACAAATGCAGAGTGGGAATGGATTCAGCTCTGACTGTGCTTTGAGCTGGAGGTTGGAGCAGATGACCTCCCAAGGTCACTTTGAACCTGAATTAATCTATAAGCCTAAGATTTGCATGCAGATCTCTGCTAGTTTTTTACAGTTCTTTTAGGGGAGAAAAATATTTCTGCTAAATATTGGATTTCACCTGCAGTACACTCAAGTTCTCAGAAGTGGTCTGTTTTTTATTCATGCCCCTCTGCCACTGCTTTATTTTGTCTCGCCTCATTTTCTGCCAAGGGCTTCCAGTCTTGCCCTTGATTTCTGCCTCATAGCAAATCTGACTAAGACCCACTTCCCTTTTGCTTTCCAAACTCTCTTTTCTCTGTGGCTCTGAGCCCAGGGAGTAATGTATGAAATGCTGAAACACTTAACAGGGGGACACAGCCCCTCACAGGCACAGAAATGGCATGCAGAGTTATGAAACATCAGAAGGGACTGCAACATTGTGATCCTACCTTTCTAGGCAGCATCAGATAGGATTTATGCAAAGGGACTTCTCTGGTCTTGGAAACATCAAGAAACAAATAAAAAGGGCAAATACATTTGCTAAATTATCCCCTAACCCCTCATGTCAGACCTCCCAAAGTTATGCTGTGTATAACTGTGAATGCTAAGGTAGAACCTAATCTGAAAAATCTGTAGTCAGATTAAGTCTGAGTGCAAAACTGACCTGGTTCATCTTTTATGTCATCAGTAGAGAAGGCCCTAGCCATAAATGCTACAGGATTTTCTTTTTTCCCCCATGGACAAGATTCCTTGGGAGTGGATAGGAGACTGCAATAAAGGGTCAATGCCCTTCTTCCAGGCAATCTATGAAAATCACTACCTGAAAAAGAAGGGGGGAAATAAGAAAATGAAAGGGGGACAAGTACATGGATTGATCAGAAAATCAGTGCAGATAGTATGTTTTTTCTCAAAATAGCTGTGGTTTTTGAGCTCTCTCAACTTGTAACCTTGGAGGAACAGGAGGTGATAATTTTGAAAATTGGGGGAATCCCTGTTCAGTCTAAATCCCTCTGAGATGAGAATAAAAACCTCTGCAGAAAACAATTTTGGTCTCAATTAAGATGGAAACACAGGGAGAAGAAGAAGAAAGACGTTTTTGTCTCTTTTGAAAAAGACAAACCTGAAATTCAGGTGGTAGGACTCATTCTGCCAGGTGCATGGGATGCAAGGCAACAGAAGAATAAGTGCCAGCGTGTGATAGGAGCTTACCCTCTTCACACTACCTTTTTCCAAATAATCAGATGTGAACTGAATTTCATGCACTCAGCTGCTAAAAAAGGTGGGGTTTTCTTTCCCAGACAGCCACACTTTTTGCTGCTTCAAAGCAAGAAGGAATGAAGAGCCAATGCAGCAGCCAGCCAAGGGTAGTGCAGAGGGTGAGCTGGGGTTAGGTTTTGAGAAAAGGCCACAGACCCCCTGTGCTACACATCCATCTCTCACCTGGCCCCATCCTGGCAGCCTTGCATCTTGTGGGGCCCTTTTCCTCTGCTTTGTTGGCTGCCAGGGCTGGAGGCCACCTCCCCTCTTGAGCAGGGTGTGCCCTGGCTGACTCCTTTCGCTGGCAAGGCTGCAGGAGCTGCCAGAAGGGCACAGCAGCTCGAAGAATATGGCCCTAAGTGAGGCAACAGCTCTGCAAAACCTTCCTTTCTTCTTTGACTTTCAAACTCATTTGCTCTTTCCATACATGTCAAAACATGTCAGATATTTCGAGCGTGATCTCTTGAGAACGTGCTAATTCAAGACTCCCTTAATATTCCAGCTCTTTTTATTGAATGATTGTGGTATATTTTACCCTCATCTTTTGCTCACTTGCTTTCTCTGGTATAAGTCGAGGTTATGTTTGTTTTCAGGGGTATGACTATATTTTGTCTGACAGAAAATAGGTGGTTAGTTTGAAATATCTGTTATTCTGCACATCCCCCTTTTCTCCTAGAGAAAAATAGGGAGGTAGAAGATGATTGCACTGCAGTGTTTGCATTAGCAGGGGCAACAGTACAGGTACTCTTGGTTTACTGAATAATACTTATAAAAAGGATAAAAACCCCCCAAATGAATCATAAGTAATTTAAAAACAGAATAAGAATGAAATTATAATGAGCTTGAGCAGTCCTGAAGAAGGTAGCACAGATGGATTCAGTATTTTAAAATTAATGTGAGAAAATGTTTTCCTGAACTTGTGCATTTGGTGGGGAGACTGAGATGCTTTAATATTAATAATCCCCACAGAGTTGCATAAAAAAATGGTGGTAGGGGAAATAACCTTACCTATACTTGGTAGTGCACATAATGAGACTGGTATTTACAGTTCTTTAGACCTATATTAATTTTACAGAGGAAATCTTGTCCTCTTTTTTCCTTCTGTGTTGGTATTTGCAATTTAATATGATCACTAAGAGTACAATGAGATTCCTGCACATATGATTTTCTTGTGAATCTCCTAGCTGAAGAATGATGGTGATTACCTGACCAAGTTTTTAATTTTTGCATGCAATCAAAGCTCAGTTTCAGTCATTTTACTTATAAAATGAACACTGATATTAGGGAATCTATTTCCTTCATTATGGTTCAGACATCATTCTGAGATAGCTGTACAGAAATGTACTGCATTTCTTATCTGGATGTGGTGACTCAGAAAAGACATTAATAATAACTGAGCAGTTTTCTTATACTGACTGAGGGACTTGTGCCTCCTTGTTTTATCAGAAAGAAAAGAAAATCCTGCATCTGACTGGTAGGAATTTTGCCTGAACAAGAACTACAGGTTGCAATCCAAATGAGATTATTTCTTTCAGTGCATATTGCTTTCATTTTCTAAATTTCCTATATTATGAGAGCACGTATGGGAGGGATTTTTAATTCGAGGCTTAAAATTACTGCTTTAGGAGACCAAGCTGCTGCAGGGATTTTTGAGCTCTTAAGGCTCTGCTTTGTTACCTACCTGAAATCTTGGAAGTTGCTAGTGTTTATCCGAAATCCTGGTGAATAGCTGGGAGGATTTCATGCAACGGAGGGGAGGAAAAGTAGCAGCTGCATTCACAGAAACTTTTCCTTCACGTAAGGGCATTCACCCACGAGAGCCATCCTCCACCCTGGCACGGGACAAAGGTCTTGCTAATGATGCTCCTACCCAGCTCACTGAAGGCTTTGGGCACACTGCACAACTGCAGGTTGGCAAGGACATGACACTATTAACCAGAGCTGTCTCTCACATCTCAGCTGACCTCAATTCCAAAGTGGATCTTGCAGCGAGTCCTCGCTCCCTTCAGGCGCTGATCAGTTCCCTTTAAGTGTGTGGGGATGCAGAGTTTCTTGCAGCACAATTCACAAAATGCCTTGCCCCACTTGTAGAAATTGAAGAAAACTGCAAAGAATGCTGTATTTAAGACAAAAAAGTGCTTCATCACTTAAGTATTTTCTTTTAATCTATATGTTTTTAAGTATGTGCATGTAAGGTAATAGATCTTTTTATGTATAGATGTTTCTGGCAGATATATATATATGTGCAACTAGTTCAGGCAAATCTCAGCAAAAGATATTAAAAATGGATGGTTATACACATAAATAGCTGAAGCAGATATTTGCTTTACCATTACTCCACCTACTGGTATTGTGCTAAACTGACTGAGGTCTCAGAGCTTACTCGATAAAATAAAGGAAATACAAATGCCCTAGAGCATGGGCACTGAGTGATTATTAAACAGCAGTTTTGGGGAGGGTTGGTTTTAAGGAATAAATCATGATTTATTTTGGATGGGTGGAGGTTGCACTACACCTTTCTGTGTATAAACACATATCAGTAGTTTCCTTTCCATTTAAAAGGTCTAAAACTTAATTTGAAAGGAGTCAGTATTATAACACATGTATGTGACTATATATTTATAACAGAAATGTGTGCACATATATTGTTTGAATGATGATGTATAATTACCTTGGAACACTAAAATATCAATTAAAATTAAGTCATCCAAAAGCCACAGCAACGTGAGTAAATAGAGTATGACAGTGTCTGAAAAATTACAGCAGGGAAAACAAACACTGTCACAAACGGACTATGAGCAGCTACTTGGGGCTGAAGTTTACAAGAGATGATTTCTTACCACTGTGTAATTGCTGGAGGAGCCTGAGCTCCAAGATGTGTTTCAGACAGCCCATGGAAGCTGTCAGTTCTGGGAGTCACACAGCTTCTCTTCACGGGCAGTGGCTGCTTGTGATGTCTAAATGAACTCAGGTAAATCAAACACAACTGGAGAGCCACCCTGGGCTCTGCAGCTGAACAGAAAATGCAGCAGCAGTGTTTTGCTTCCGGAGGGTCTGTAGCTCCAAGGTAGCCTTGTGGTTGGCCTGGTTTTCCATTCTTTCCACCTTTCCTGCACTAAAGTAATGCATCCAGTTGCTGGAGCTATCATAAAGAGCCCACCACGCAGTGAGACCTGTGGGAACCTCCTTCATCAGCAAATTTCCTGGACAAGCTTATTTGCTTTTTAATGTTTAAAAAAAATGACTTAATCCCCTGTTGTCTGGTAATCCTGCTTGTATTATACGTGCCTATCACAAAATATATGTCATAGATAAGCTCATAGCCACTGCCCTCATTTGCTTCATGTTGGTTACTATCTTGATAGTCACATTTTATTAATAGCTGCTGAGAAATTTGCTTCTTTTAGCAAATTTTATAGCAGTGCAACTACACAAAACAGAAGTTCTTCACTTCTGTGGCACAGTTTCCTCCAAAGGCCTGATAGTGAAACTTCTGCTCTGTTTTTCTAGTTGAAAGCATGACAAGGGCACAGCCAACTTTTACTCTCCTGTGCCTCCTGACACCAACTGTAAAATAATTTTTTAGGGTTGGTTTAAGGAATACTTATTTTCCTTTTCTGCAGAGGATTGCATGCATGCAAGGGCAAAGCAAAATCTGATCCCTCCACCAAAGGGACCTGGAATCCACAATGGAATTCCACTGCCAGGTGTAACCAGGTAATTCTTTAAAACCAGACTTCTCAGCTCAGCCTAAATCAAGGGTGGAGGGGACATTCTCCCATTTGTAGGTCTATGTGCATTGGTTTTCTGAATAGTGATTAACAGCAGAGAAATGCAGGTGCCTGGAGCAAATGGCAGGCATACTGCACTCTATTCAAGTTCTCAGCCATATGACAAATCCCAGCACCCTGGAATATGCTGTGGTGCTGAATCCTCTTCTGCTTCCCAGCTGCTCATGCATTTCCTTTAGTTAACATGTCTGGAGGTTTGGGACAAGGACTGGCACTCAATTACCCTGGAAAGAGGCCCGAGGGGGTTAGGAAGAGAGAGACCTGAGGAGAGGAGTGTGCAAAGACTCCTCTGGAGTGGAAAAATGTACCTCCTTTACTCCTGGGAGGAAGAGTGCTGGCTGAGCCTCAAGGAGGGAGCAGGGAGGGCTAATTAGGTGAGTTTGCTCCTGCTCTGTGTCGCAGAGCTGAACGCGGAGCTGATCCTCGGCGCTGCAGGGGTTAAGAGGCAGGGATCTGAGTGGTCATCCAAGGGATGCACAATCACCTCTCACGCCCAACAGAGCCAGAGGGCTCACACCTGCAGATTCCTGATGGAAAAACACTCTTGCTGGCCTAAAGTGAGATCTTTCTTTTCCTGAGGAGTGCGAAAATGCCACGTGCTGCATACAAGAGGATCAACGCAGCTGGTTGCTAGCATCTTGATTAAGGATGGATGAACTGGTTTGGATAAAGCAGCAACCAGTCTGACTGAGCACAGACCTCCAGCTGAGCTTGAATTTGGAAGGGTCAAAGCAATACAAAGCTCGTATTATTATTTTCATTCTTACACGTTGCCGTTTGCCTGTAGTTCCTGGCTGCAACAAAACAGCTGAAAGAGTGGAAGGATGGCACATTTCTTGGCTGACTGGAAAGAAAGAGGTCACTTGGTCTCCCTGTCACCCGACCCGTTTCTAGACAAGAGAGGTTTTTCTCTGAAGCCAAGCTCACATCAAAAAATGTGAGCATTTTTCACTTTCTATTTCATCCAACCTCTAGGAGTTAAGAGAAAAGTGTCAATAACATCCCTATCCCTGATGGGTCCTTTTTGAAATGTCTGAGGAGGTTTTTCAGGGCTGGAGCACTGAAAATTTCCGTGTGGGTCCTTGCCAGTGCGTTCTCAACATGCTCAGAATGCACAAGGAGCTTTGCATGTTGCAGCCAAGTGGAGGTGGAACTTCTTGCTCGGTCACGTAGATGACATCTCGGCAATGCTCAGCACTGTGGCTTTGTGGGAGCACCATGGAAGTGCTTGGATCCTGATTTAATGTGAGCAGCCACCTGGCAGTTGTGCCGGAACATGTGTTTTCTGAAAGTGCATCTCAGTGTTTTGCACAATAAAGTATTAGTTTTTTGATCAGAAGATCCCTTGAAATACAGTAATAAATAAAGTTGGGTATTCTTATTGAATATATATATGTAGACCTCTTTTCAGACTCTTTTAATTTGTGAGGATAGAACATAGGAAAACCTGTTCTATAGCCTTTCATTTAAACCATAGCTAATCTTTGGAGAGCTATATTTTACAGTGAAAGCTGCTATTTAACATACATAATAAGTTTTTTTTTTCCCTTTAATTGCACAGAAGGGATTGTTTCCAGTAAATTAAAATTTCTTTGACACCAATTATTTGGCAATATGAAGATGTAGTATTTTACTTTCATTTAATTTCCTCTAAATTAATCTAATGATGATTAGATTTAAATAATAAAAATAATGAGATGTTTCCCTCTCTAAATTACTTCTTTGTCAACTGTGTTTCCCTTTGTATTGAACTTGGTGACTTATTTGCTTTTAGTAGATCTGAAATATTCTGACGCTAATTACATTTTGAAATATAACCTTCCAACTATGTTGCTTCTGTTTTTCACTCATTTCAGATTGGTTTAGAAGCATTTACTTGTTATTTTATTGCTGAATATCGAAGCTGAGAGCCACATTACATATATCAGTGTGCTTTCTTTTCCATCTTTAGCTTTGTTAATTAAATTCTCTATTCTCTATATTGCTCATGATTTGTAATGTTTGTTGCCAAATCCCAGGCACTGCAATGTGAAATCTATTCAATATAAATATTTTATTTGTCCAAATGTTTTTTAAGACTAGTCCAACCATAATCTCTAGCATTTTCTTTCCATGTAGTGTACTAAACTACCATTACACTATCTAAAAAATCAGAGGGAAATATTCTGACTGCTCTATGCAAAAATAAAAGATTAAGCGTCTATTTCTCCTGCTGCTATTAAAAACATAAAGAGATATGTTATTAGGGTTTCTGGGCTATATGTGACAGAAATACAGCAGATTACATAGCATAAAGCAGCCCAACAGATGAGCCTGGTGTTCCTTCTGGCTGAATAATAAGTATGGGACAGACCCCAGCACTAATAGTGGTGGAGAGTTACAAATAACTTTTTATTCTTCACTTGTAATACATTTAATACACAGGGGAAAATATTAATATGTTTCAGACTCCATGCCTTGTAGCCTAAAGCCATAAACACATGGAGACAATCGCAGTGGGTCAGAATAAAAGTTCATCTGATGCTGCATTCTGACCCTGTAGGAGCCTAGAAGTGAATGCTTAGGGAAGAGTAAAAGCAGAGTAAAGATGAGGGATGTTTCCATTCAGTGTTTCTGCTGGTCTCCAACTGTTTTCAGTTAGGGAACTCTGTATGCAAGTCTATTTCCTTCTGCTTAGTAGCTGTCAGTGGGTTTCTCTTCTATGGTCTGCCTCCTCTTGAACCCAGGTTTTGCATCCCACAGCATGTGTGAGGTCTCCTGCTACCCTAATTTCATGCCCCTAATTCTGAATTTTTAAAGAAAAAATTAAACACTTCATTCCTAGCCACTCTTTTGTTACCAGCAGTGATACTGTAAATTTTTTTCATATCCTCCCTCAGTCACCTAATTTCCATGGCAGAGATTGTTACCTTAATTGTACCCTATACAAGAGCTGTCTGCCACCTTTGGTTTTTTCCACTGTTTTTTTTTTTTTTCTCCATGTATTTCTCATTACTGTATTTGTTCTGATGTTAAAGAATAGCCAACATCCAAGATGCAGGTGTACCATGGGTTTATACAATGGAAAAATGGAGTTCTTCATTTCATTCTCTCTTCATTTTGAGACAGTTTCTAACTATGATTTGTCTTTTTCGACTGTTATTGAGCACTGAGCAAGCATTTTCAGGTCATTGTCTATCACAATTGAAAGATCACACTCTGAAGATGCAACGCTCAACTCAGCAGCCATCACTTTAAATGCGGAGTTGAGATTATTTTTCTTCTGTCTGACTAACTGTACTTTTACCTATATTGAACAGCATCTGGCATTTTATTGCTCAGCCTCTTCTCAGCTCAGTCTCATAATATCCTTCTGCAATTTTTCATGAGTCTTGTCCTTCCTACTTTAATAACTCAGTATCGTCAGCAAACTTTGTCAGCTCACCACTGGCCCCCTTTGGGAGGCTGTATTTATGGCCATATAGAACAGCAGGGGTCCCAGGGAAATTCCACTGAAGATTTTCTTTCTCTGCTTGAGACCCACTCATATTACATCTTCTTCATCCCATTGTTAGGCCAATAATTGAGCCAGGGTTTTTTTCCCTTGCATGTGTCTTTCTAGTTCTCAAAAAACGTTTTTGAAAGTCTTTGTTGAGAAATTTTTTGAAAGGCTAAATAGGTTATATATGATCTTTATCTAGAAATCCAACAGTAAGGATTTAAAACTTAAAAACCAGGTACAGCCTCTCTGAAAAGACACATTGCCTTTTTCCAGGTAGATCATGTTTGTTCAATTTTGCAATTTTCTATTCATCCTGTCTTTTAATAAGGCTTTTACTAATTGGCCATGTGCAGGCATCAGACTTCCATCTTATTCCTTTGACATGTTTTCCTTGGCTTCATTTTGTTTTATTTTCTAATGGTACCCTATTTTTATCTTCACATCTTAGCACAGTTTTATAAAACTTTATAACCCACTATTTGTCTGCTTCATCCTCAGGTTCCCTTGGAACTCCTGTGTGGGCACCATCTGGCCAGGTGAGCCCCTACTGTTCACATTGTCCATTTGTGTCATGACTTCTCCTGCAGGGATTTCAATTTCTTGAGGACCCTCTGACAAGTCTCGCAGTCAAAAGCACTTCAGCATGGTGTTCTAGGGTGTTTTCCAGATTAACAGTGGTGTTAAAAATTAATTTGGCTTCTCTGCTGTGTTTGCACCTTCATTGAGAGTACTTTTTGTTGCGTTATCATTAATTGGTCATACAGTCATTTTGCTCATTTCTTGTCTCTGCTGGAGGAAGGATTTATTATTGGGTTTTGTTGCCCGTTAATATTGAGTCTGTCACTTTGATTTGTGTGAGTATATGTGTTTTCATCAGGAGGGCTCAGCCTGTCCAAAAGAAGTCTTATCTCAAACCCTACTGCCTTCTTCCTGCTCTTTTAGAGGTGTTTTTAAAGAGGGTTTATATGTGTTCCAGAAAACCACGTGTATTTGCTGGGATGTTCCATTTGTTTGACATGTAGTTGCTGTGACTGTTGAGTAATCTGTGACAAAATCTGCACAAGCACTTAATTCTTCCATCAGAGATACAGAGCAACCTATAAGTGGTGTTTATGTATTTTTTTCAAATTAATCCAATTGTGGTAAAGCTAGTGAGAAGTATCTTGAATACTAATCAGGTGATTTCTCGTTAATTTGAATTGGTATGTAAACAATCTTTAAATGAAAAGGGATATGGAAATTATTCAGCAAGGGAGACCCACAGAGGCTTCTATGATTGCTGTAAACGTGAGGGATTCCAGATGGGGTCCCCCACAGGAGCTAATGTACGGAAACCTGAGCATTGTGCAGGTTCTGTAAGAATTCAGTAGACTAAAGATGGTTTGTTTTTTTTTTTTTTTTCCCTTCTGTTTCTTACCCATCTCATTGCAACTTAAAAAATATATATATATAAGAAGAGGATAGGTATTGTCAAGGTTAAATTCCTGCCTTGTCTCAGCTGAAAAATTATTGAACACCTCTGGCAGCTGCACACAGTATCTTTTTTTCTAAGGTATATGATGTGTAATGAGGTCATACCATGGGTGATCTTTTCCTCTGTTTTGGGAGGCTATTTTCGATTGGAATATCACATATTATATTGTCACTTGCAGAAATTATTTGTGATTTCTCAGGAATGCAAAAGAGATTGTTTTGTGATTTTGATTCTAGGAGAGAGAATTGGGAAGAGGGATGGGAAGCAGTCCTGGAGTTCAAGGTTGTGGAAAAAAAGGATTGGGAAAAGCTCTTGTGTAGGGGATGGGCTGAAAAAAAATAAACTGGAAAAGAAGACTGACCTACCCCCTCTGGGGAAAGAGAGACAGAGAACTGGGCCAAGAGTCCTGAAAGCAGAACTGTTAATGAGGAAAGGGATGAGAAGATGTGGTGACAGCACCGACCCCATGTTATCTTCAGCCATCTCTCAGAAAAGCATTTCAAAGAGGAGCTGGTTGTTCAGACTTCTTAGCCCTCAAATCAAATTAATGAGTCTTGCCTAATCTGAATGGATAAATCTGAAATCCAGAGGGTTTCTTTCAATCCAGATACAAATGCTTCCACAACCACAGCCTGAAATTTGCTTAGTTTGTTCATTTACTTGACTTGTTCTCTTAAAAAGTCAAAGAATAAAGATACTTTGCCATCCTGTGAACAGGGATGTTACTCAGTGAAAAGAGAATACCTGAACTTCTACGTAGTGAACAATGGCATCAATTACTCATTTTTGGATGTGTTAATTATTGAGCACCCAAGTATGCAAAAATCTTGACTGTGACATGAGGATGAGCAGGTCTTCCCTGTTAATAAATTTTCCCCTTTAAAAATAGACATAATTGTCTTATTTTTTGGCCTGCAGTAGGTTAGTTTCCCATGTTGAACATTGGCAATGTCTGTCATGTTCCGTCTGCAATGTGGGAGAAGGCTAAAGTTCATTAGTGCAGCTCTCAGCTGAGGAGTAGTTAAGAGCCATGATGCTTATTTTTGTCTCTGGTTTGATTCTGTGTTTCGTTTGTGTGTAGTTGACACCATAAGTGTTGCAAGTTTTGTAAATTGAACTACAGAACCTTGAATTGGTCCTAAACACATCAAAATTAATTCCTACCAGGGCCCCTCAAACCCTGTGTTCAGTTTTGGGCCCCTCACTATGAAAAAGACACAGAGGTGCTGGAGTGAGTCCAGAGAAGGGAACTGAGGGAGGAAGAATCTGGAACACAAGTGTCACGAGAGGCTGAAGGTTCTGGGGGTGTTTATTCTGGAGAAAAGGAGGCTCAGGGGGGACCCTATCATTCTCTACAACTCCCTGAGAGGAGGGTGTAGTGAGGTGGGGATCAATTTGTTCTCCTGAATAACAAGGAAGAATGAGAGGAAATGGCCTTAAATTGAACCTAGGGAAGGTTTGTATTGGATATTAGGGAAAAAAGTTCTTCACTGAAAGGATGGTTGGGCATTGGAAGTGACTGCCCAAGGAAGCGTTTGAGTTGCCAACCTGAAAGTGTTCAAGAAATGACTGGACATGGCACTTGGAGATATGGTTGAGTGATGGACTTGGCAGTGGTTGGGGAACAGTTGGACTTGATGATCCTAAAGGTTTTTTCCAACTGTAATAATTCTATGATTTTCTGAAAATTTAAATGAGGTAAAATGCGGAGGGAAGCAAGAGAAGCAGAGACAAGCAAAATCCTTCTCAAGGTAGTCAGTGAAGTGCCCGTTAGTTAAGGGCTAACATGGAACAAGATGCAGCATTTATTTTATTTTATTGATAAAAGGAAGCCTTGTGTATGTGTGCAAACTACATTTCTGCAGGGTAATCTTAGTATTTTTAAGACATGTAATTAATTGGAGCATCTATGAACTGTACAATCAGAAGACGTATAGATATTTCATCGAGAATAATTCTCACTCCTGTGCTACTCAAGAGATAAGAGCTGAAATTCAGCTTGGAGAGAGACTCAGGGGAGTAACGTGCCTTGGAACTTTATGTACAGGAGCAAGAACAAGTCCCATTTCAATGGAAAGTCCTCTTGCAAGGTTATGTTAAAGAATGAGGTCATTCCACATTTATTCAAGTTAACACAGCACTCCAAAAGCTCCTGAAGTGTATGAACTATAAGATTAATTAAAATACTAGGGAGAGGTGCTTCTGTCTGGAAGACGGATAGTGCAAGTTATGCAGGGGCAGCAGCAGGCAGGCTGTCGGCTTTCTACTTGGAAAAGGAGTTTTCCCCGGATTTTCCAACTTTCTTTATAAATAACAGAGGTAACTGCAAAAGTAGAACAGCGCAGTAGTGCCAATAGATGCCTGCCTACAATGCTATGTTTGCACACACTGAAGGCACCTACTTACCCTGTTGCTGGTAATGTGCTGATTTGTAGTTTGAGCTGGCATTAGGCACCCATTGGATTTCATGCGTAGATAATGAGGGATTCAGAGAATTGGCAGCTCGCAGAGATAACACCACAGTTCCTCTGCAAAGGGCTCTCTGTTGGCACTGCAGCTTGGCAAGCAGCAGTGTTTTGGTGGAGAAGGGCTGCACAGCTGAAGCATGGCCCCCAGGTCTCTCGTTCCCGTGCCTGGCAAGATGCACATGCCTTTGGGATGACCTGCAGTGTTGGAAATCAGGTCCTGAGGCTTCACTGCCAGGGCTGGCTCAGGGCTCAAAAGTGGGCTCCTAGTCTTGATAGGCTTCAGAGGGAGCTGCTTACTGACTCCTCCAACAAAAAAGGACAAATTTCATGTTCATGCTAATCTAAGTTTTTGGAGATGTGGCAGAGGAAAAGAGGTGGGGGAGAGAGAAAGCCCTCATGTCACCTTCACACAGACTGTTGATAAGGAAAGGCTGATAGCCAATTATAGCCAAGAAGCCTCATTGGTCTCTTCTGGAGGATGAGTTGATTAAAACCTCGTGTATTTATATTTTACCTCAAATTCTCTCTATTTTTTTTTTACATCTTCAGTGTCAAATTAGAGTTAGAAAGTGCTCCTTTTCATACAGGATCAAAACACTTGCTTGTCTTGCTTTGAACTTTCCTGCATTAAATCTTACTAGGATTGGTGTACCTGGTATACGGATTCTTTGACTACTGCTCTTCATAAAATACTTGAATCTTAAGAAACCTAATGCCGAGGGAGTCACTTGCTTCCAAATACTCAGTTTCTATTGATTAAAGAACTAAAAGTTGCTCCACAGGTTTTTTTATTTTCTCTTTCCCTTTTCTCTGTTTTTCTCTGCTTCTTTAAGAAGACTTTAATTTGCCCTCTTTGCATCTGTATATCATATTTTTTACTTACTGTCCTTTTTCCCCTTCTAAAAGGATCATTGGACAAGGTTGGATTAGCACCAGGATGTTGCCATTCCTTTTCATGTGGAGGTTACACACATTGAGATCATTGAGTAGATCTTCTAAGCTTCCTCTAAGCGAGGTATGGACAAGAATCACAGTGGTGATTGGAGTATGATTAGAGAACACTGTGTTCCTCATCAGTTGCAAAGAAAAGGATGTAAGATTGGCATGTCTAGAATTGAGGAAAAGACACGAAATTTCTACATGTCTGGAAAATCATCTTCAACCTAAAGGGCTCTTATAAAATGGAAGGAGAAGGACCTTTTATATAGACAGTGACACAGGACAAGTGAGCATGGTTTGAAACTCACAGAGGGCAGGTTTAGATTAGATGTTGGGAAGAAATTCTTTACTCAGAGGGTGGAGAGGCCCTGGCACAGCTTGCAGAGAGAAGCTGTGGATGCCTCATCCCTGGAAGTGTTCAAGACCAGGTTGGATGGAGCCCTGAACAACCTGGTCTAGTGGAAGGTGACCCTGCCCATGGCAGGAGGATTGAAACTGGATGATCTTTGTTTTCCCTTCCAACCCAAACTGTTCTGTGATTCTGTGAGCATACATCTAAAAAAATAGATTGGGTTATAGCAGTGCTTTTGCTCAGCACTGATTTCAGCTCATGTCTCACACATTTGGCTGGAAAATGAATCCAAGAGACTTGTTTTGCTAATCTTAAATACAGTATTTCAAACCACTGCTGTCATCTCTGAAAACAGGACATACATATTTATGACAGAAATAAGCACTGTCTGATTAATGGCATGCCTAATGCTGAAGGGGACTTGTCCATGACTTTGTGTGGGCTCCACCCTCCTAAAAAGCTCCTTCTCTTCATGAACAAATAAACAAGTCCCCATCTGTGTAAACTGTATTATAAGGCAATTAATGATGTTGTACCACCGAGGTCATTCAGCAGCTCATGAGCTTCTCAAAAATTTAACATATTGATCCTTCTTTGTTCCATTTTCCTCTACATCCAATATCTTTCGCACAGTTGCTAATTATTTATTTTGGTACAAACACAAATGCTCCAGTGATCATTGCCAACAGTTCAGCACTAATGAGCAGCTCTCTTGTAACTAACAAACACTGCGTGCATCCAATATGAGAAGTCAAATGGGTAAGGAAAAAGCTTTAAGCAATGTTGTGTTGTTGTAGATAATAGCGAGGAATAAAACCTTATCTTTGCAATTATTAAAAAGTATCTATCATCCTGAGAACTGAAACTTAATGGACTATAAATATTATCACTACTGCTACTATTATTACTGTTATTGGGGCAGCAATCTTTTGTTCATGATGGAATAACAAAGGCAGTGGAGAAGCACTAACACTGCAGCAGGTACTTTCTGGCTAAACAGAGAATAAGGAAAGCTTTTATCTCATCCTTGAAATGCAGTTCAAGATAACCTATAAATCCAACATACTTTTATCTCTATCAGATATATAGATATATCAGTCATGTCGGAAGTCTGTAGCAAATCCTTGAGGTGTGAGCAGAAATTTGTAAATTTCCAGAAAGTTAATTAATTAAGCAGAGGCCAGATTCTGGTAGCAAACAGTTTATTCAGCTTCACTAGAAGTTTCTTCTTCAGGGTCTGCACTAGAAATCAAGACCCCTTTTTATCACCTGCTCTGACCACTTTCATAGCCTTTGACTTCAATGTTTTAACTATTTATATAACAAGGGGGTCCTGAGATACGAATTCTTATAAGCTGTTGTGGCGTGCACCCAGACTTGAGCCTTTCAGCAGGAGCATCAAAAGGGTTGCATTCCTGGCTTCCTTGTTTTCATAGAAATCTTAAGAATTAATCTTTTTGAAATACATTAGCCAATTAATTTGAAGGGTTGTCACACAAACCACACATCTTCATTTTGATATCTCCAGCATTCCTCTATCTGCCATGAGGTATACACTGGAACTAGGTGCACAAATTCCAACAGCTGTCTCATCCATGCTGGGACTACTCATCTTCTCCTGCCTCCAAGGGCTTCACTAGGCCTTTTAACAGTAATATTGTGTTCACAGTTGATGAAGAGGCAATCTCTGACCTCATCTTCAACTGACTCATTATTTTCATGGTTGTGATCCCCAATGTTTAAACTGCATCCAGCAATACACACATCTGGGTATTACTCTGCATTTTTGACTGACTTAAATATACACTAATGGATGGCTGTTGTTTAACCAAGAGCTACATTTCACTGTGTAATAGTCTGCTGTATCTCATTGTTACCCATTAATCCTTCTGTGCTCTGCGGATTCCAGTGTTTATACCCTTGTTCAATAATTAGCGGAGCTGTTTATAATATTTTAAAAGGGTGGTTGTTTAACCTCTTATAAGAAAGAAATTGCTGTAAGAATCTTGTATCCCACATTATTTCTTCAAAGTGTTCCATGTTGGGTGTAACAGAGAGCTTCAAAACATAGTTCTGAGAGTGGGGTGGGATCTCTCCCCAAAAGAATTTCTACTTATTATAGATTCAAATATTCCCTATGTTTGTGTTTTACAAGAATGTGGCTACTGAGATGCCCCTTCAGCTCAGTTCACTGATGAAGATGACATGTTATTCTTCAAATTGTAATGAAGACAGAGATTGAGTTATAGAATTTTTTCTTTTTTCCTTTTTTTCCCTTTTTTTCAGTTTCTTTCCTTTTTCCTTCATCCAATATTGAGGTTCTTTCTCAGTGAATTTTTATGTATTCTATATTTCAAAAATAATTGTCTTACTGGATTTTCAATTATTTATTTTGCATTATCTTCTTCTCAAAAGAAAAGTTCATTTCAGTTAAACTGGACTGTATCTTCCAACACACTAGACATTTCATTAGTACATAAGACTTACAACATCCCAACTTTGTTCAGAAGAATATCTTACTTCATTCAAATGAATGGTGAATGGCAATTCTGAATTTAGTCCCGCTTTATATGAATGTCATAGTATAAAAATCTTTTCCAATTTTGGAGTTTTCGTCAGCCTTGATGCTAGGGGATGCGTCTTACAGTGATTTACGATGCTGGAGTTGCTCTGCATAGAGCTTCCTTCTTGCCTGCTGCCTCACCAGTGCCAGCAGCCACTTTTTAGTCACTGGAAAGGTTGCATTGTATTCAGATGAGCAAAGTCTCAGCCCCTTTGTGTGCTGTAGCTGCTGCACTCAGAGCTCACCTGCTTTCATTTATGAGCTCTGGTGTCATGGATGTGTTCACAGGGGCAACCCTCACCACTGCCTGCTCACGAGCCCACAGGAGTAGCAACCATCTGTTCAGAGTGTGACCCCATTGCTGAAGGTATTACTGCAGAAATCAGAGAGTTTTGAACTTTTAAAGAATACAGTGATTTTACGAAACAGCTTTGCAGATTTGTGCTGACAGTGCACAACTTCTTTGTTGTAAAGAACATTTCCAGATACAATGCAGACAGACCTTTAAAATGAACTGCTCTCCCTCCCCACTCCATACCAACAAAGAACCATGCCCCAATCTCTGTGAAAGCACTGGGTTTACAGAGTTTAGGGTAAAGGATACTTGTTTATTCTGATGATTTACTGTGTGGCAGAAGTGACTCTCAGCATGATCCAGCCCCTTCCTGAATATGATCCCAGCTGCAGTACGTTCTTTACCCACATAATCTCTCTGGGTCTTGGGCAGCATTGTGGTTCAGCTGGCACTCAGCCATGCTCATACAGTGAATGGAGGCAGAGAAATCAGAATACTCCTTCTAAACAATGAATTATCATGGCTTGGGGTGGGTGCTGACCTTGTGATTTCTGTCTGCTGTCATGAATGTCAAGGTGAGGAAATATGTTTGCACAGTAGTGAGTGGATGTTGTAATTCAGATAGAAATGAAACTTGAGAATTATTTGGGTAGGGAGAGATGGTTCTTACCCCATTTACATCCATACACTTTAGAGAGGTCACTGAGGAAATTCTAACACAAAGAAGAACTCAGATCAGATTTTGGTTTGCTTTGCAAGTTCTACAATGTCAGATAACATAAACAATGTGTTTAGGCATAACAAATAGGTTTTATGATCCGAGGAGCCTTTTGTTCAAATTTTCTTTGCACAACTTCTTGAATTTTCTAAGAATATTTAATAAACTCTGTTAGGGTTTTTAAATTGGTGTTTTAATAATTTAAATTGATTATAGTTTAATATCAGCTTGTTGAAGCTTTTGCTTGTGAAGCAATTGGTATTGAAGAGAAATTCTTGCTCACCTTAGGCAAGGAGAAGGAATATAGGTTTTGGACCCAACTCAAATCCATCAACTATTAATAGCTCAGTTACAGACATTGGTATCTAAAACATATGTTGAAGTAAAAAAGCAGACTTAAAAGTTTTCGGATGAAGCAAAGAGGCAAAAAATCTTTCTCAGGTCCTTTGTCATGCTTTTAGTCCAGTAAGGCTTTTTAACCAAAACAACTTCTATATTCTGTTAAGCTTCAGATTAAAATAACCCTGAAGTGAAAGCATTGTAAGGAAAAGATGTCCCTTTGTTAAAGACAGTTCCTGCTGAGGAGCAGTCTGGCTTGCTTCCTCTGGGAACTTCTGTGGGCACGCAGGAATGGAAGCCTTCCCTCGGGTTTGAATGGGGTGGAAGAAAGCACAGCGGGAGGACAGCAACGTTCACCTTCCCACCCTCCCCAGCCCCTCACTCTCCTCGTCCTTACCCACCTCCTCAGATGGAAGCTCTCTCAGGGCTCGTTTAACTGAGCAGATGAGAGTGTTGGTTCTCACTGATGAAGCCAAAACCTAGTTTTCGTAGGGCTTTCATTCTTAGCTTCCTACCTTCACTGAAACATTTTCCGTCTTTTCAGATTTGTAGGCATTATTGAGAAGCTTCTTTTTGTCTGTGCTGGGCTGGGGACTGTGGAAGCACCTGCCTGGATGCAGAAACTTCCCTGGTGGCTCAGAAAGAGCCCAGTTGAACAGACACATTGTCCAGTCCCTCCTCTATGGTGTGGAGGGAAGGCTGCCCCTGGGAACAGCTGTATCCATGTGGCACTTCCCTTATTTTGCTGCTTGTCTGCTGCTGGGGGCTGCAGCATCACCTCACCCTGTGGCTGTGATTCTGAGCCCATAATGTCTCAGAATTACAGAATCATGGCACCTCCTGAGCTGGAAGGCACCCGTGGGGATCATCTAAGCCCAGCTCCTGGGATCCCTCGCAGGAGGTGCTGTGAGCGTGGGGCCCCAGTCTGAGGTGTAGTAGGAGGGAGAGGAGATATCCTGGCAGGAAGTGTAAGGAAGCGAGGTAGGAAGGAGAGAAGAAGGCAGCAAAGGTCTCCTCTTTGCCTTTTTGAGATCTACACAGAGCTGGGTGTGAGCACTGCCAGTGATGGTGCAACTTGCTGGATTTTTTTTTTGATACCCGAGAAAAGAAAGCTGGGAAACCTCTTTCTGAGCTTTTTCTTGTTTTTCTAGAAGAATTTCAATTCTGTTTCAGCCTGAACAAATTCAATTCTGTATTCCCCATCTCATTGAGAAGAGTCAATTACAGGCTATTCTGGAAAAACAAAAATCACACTATACTCTTCATGGTGAGGCTGTTCCAATTTTCAGAAAAGACTGTAAATGTTCTTAGACCACAGAGAAATAGAGAATGACATGTACAGCCTATTTGTTTGGCATTTCTTGATGGAAAAGAGATAAAAGTTTTGGTCCCTGCTTTACACATTATCACCGCATTTCCAAGTACTGTAAAATAGATTAAAAACCAAATATTCAGGATGAGTCAGTTACTTCTAGCCAAGATAATTGATCTTGAAATTTCAAACCCACTAGTGTACAGGGTTAATTCTTGATGTATCAAGAGCTGCTGAGATTTATTTTCATGCTGATATCTTGGGCTTGTCTTTAAATCACTAACGCTTTAAGATACATGGGGCTAGGGCAAAGGCACAAGAATTCTTTGAAAAATGTTTTCTGAGGAACTTCCTTAGGCTCAGCACTAACAGTGTTCTGTTAGTTTTGCAGTTTTTTTTTTTTTTATGATACATCTTTCTGTAATATTTTTTCTGTTTTCCTTCCAAAAAGATTATTTTTGCTATTTTTTTTTTCCTTTGGCTTGGATTATTTCCTCCCATGGAAATGTTTAGCTGTGCTTGGCAGTGTATGAGCCTAACTTAGAAACTCTTTTAAGATGCATGACTTTTTCTCCTGACTATGTAGGAAGCTTGGGGGGATTAGAGTTTCACCCTATCAAGTTGCAGATTTCTGTAGCGTCTAGATCTGTGCTAGTTTTCTAGACCCCACTTTTCATTGGGGAGAGATATGTCAGTATAAGAAGTTATTTGACTCTAAGTCAAATATTCTAAATGGCAGAAACTGGATCAGAGGAGCCACTGCCTGGAAGCAAATGCATCTCTGTACTGACTGTGAATATTCCATGACCAGGCAGACCTGTGTCAGGGTGTGCTCCATTGCCAAATAGCTGTGCTTCCAGCCAGGGGAAAGGGGAGAGGGCATAATTACCAGCTTAATGAGAACCTCAGCCTCACACAGGAGCACGTGCCAGCTTTTGCAAGGAAAGGCAACAGCTCCCCACATACAGAAACTCATCAGAAACCAGGAGGGGCTGCCTCTTGCAGGGTAAAATGCTGTTAATCACCAGTTCTCTGAGCAGCCTCTTCGCTGTGCCCAGAAGAGCTCAGGATGCCCCTAATTCTTATCTGCTTGTGTCTGTGAGACAACAACTCTGAGTTTCTGAACATGTTCCTCTCCTCCTCAAAATGCAGTGGTCCTGGAAAAGATTAATAATTTTTGTTAGGTTTTTTAAAGTATATATCCAGCGCTGCTCTACCTGGTGTGTGCTGAGCAAAGTGGAGGTCTGCAGGAGTTGAGGCTTACAGGTGTTTTAGGTCCTGATCTGACTCAAAGTCCTGCTGTGCTCTCAAGTTCAGACTGAGGATTGGTTGCAGAAGGTTGAGTTCCTTCAACACATACAGAGAGTGTGTCTTGGAGGTTCTGTGAACATCTCAACAGCCTTGCACAGCACACCTGAGCAAGCTTTAAAAAGCCAGCATGTTGGCTGGTACCATGCAAAGGTATTAATTAGGGTCCCAAAACCCAAGGAGGTGTTAACAGGCACTCTGATTAATAAACCTGTCCAGTTCCAATAGGATTTGTCATTTTCTTTCCAGTTTCAGGCCCTGCAGCAGTCAGTGCCAGCACAGCTGTGCTCCCCTACATGCTGCATGGGACCCTCCTGTAGCCACATGGGGAACGAGGCACAACAACCTCCAGGAGCATTCAAATGCTTCTTTCAAAGCCTCAGAAGCACAGAATGTTGTGTAACCAGCCGTGCAGCTCTTATGTAAGCATTTCCAGGTTGAAGTGTCGTTGCCAAAGTGCTGGTTGTGAGAATGATTTTAGAAAATTCCAAACAGGAAAGAAAAGTGTGCCACAGCCTGAACTCATCATCACTTGAGAGCAGGGTGAATGGTAGAGTAGCCTAAGAATCTGCTCTCTGGGGAAAGGGAGAAATGGAATCTTACCTAGTGGCAAGTTTAAATGTACATCAAGAGGAGAGAAAAAAAATGGACTAAAGCTTCCCTAGAGACACATGCTATAAATCATAGAGTCCTTTTGATAGCATCAGTTCAATAACTACAACAACAAAGAAGATTATTTTTTAATAACTTGCCCTCCAACTAGGCCAGTACCTTGTAAAATCAAGAGGATGACTGACAGACACAAATATCTTGCAAAAGAGACAGAGCCCCTTTTTAATAATGCAAGTTTAAATTATAAATCATTTCATGGTCTTTGCCCAGAGAAATCCCATGTCACAGACCTCACTGGGAGTAGCCTGTGGCTCAACACCTATGCTGCCAAAACAGCTGCTCAGATACAAAGTTTCCCTTTCTTTGTGTGTGCAATTTCTCCATCATTTTTCCCTCTGTCAGTTTAATTGTTTGGAGACCTGATTCCAGACCAGATAGCCCTCAAGGAAAAATATAGAGAAGTGGTGCTATTGCTTCAGGTAAGTAAGTCATGAGAGCTTTTTGCAGGAATTACTCTTCTTTAGGATCCCTTTAAAAGTTTTTCAGATTGCCTTTGGGCATTGTCTACATTCTTTGGGGGAAATATACACATTTGTAAAATTAATGTTAATCTGATATATTTTCCAAGTCAGGGCAGTCACAACCTCTGAGCTTGACAATTCCTCCATCCACCCCTTTGTCAAAGGACACTGGGATTGTTTATGTCCTTCATGCCTTCTCCATGGTCCTGGGGTAAGCAGGGTTTTCCCCCACACCACTGAGGCACTTCTGTTCTTGTTTACTGTTCATGCCAAGACTACCCACAGAGCAACCTCCTGCATCCTTTCTTCTTCCAGAAGAGCAGCTTCAGAGGAAAAACTCTCATTTTTCACATTTACCCATCTTCCTCTTGGTTCCTCCCTAAAATGCTGTCTGAGGTGCTCGGTGTGGAGAAGGAGGGCATGCAGATGCAGTCCTTCCTGCCAGCCTGCTGCATGATTTGAGGAAAACAAGGGTGGGAGAGCATTTCCTTGTGTACCAATGCTGGGAAAACAGCAGCATCTGTCAGCTGTGATATGCTTGAACAAGGACATGAAATCCTTCCTTGGCACATGACTACCAGACGAACACTTGACAGTGAAAATAGCTGACAATAGGATAAGGCAGATAATAAATGAGCAATTTTGCACACCCTAAGCATTAACAAATCTTGAAGATATCATAAAACATGAGTGATACCTTAAAAATGGTACTTTGATGTTTGGTGGTTTTTTTTTTCTCTTTGCTCTTTATTTATGTTTGTAGTTTGAATAATAATCGTGTTTTATTCTTGTTCTCAAAAATGTGTAAGTTGGAAATTTTTTTTTAACGAGAAAAGAATATAGCTGACATATTCACACATTCTGGTAATGCTGGCACTGAGCATTACTGAGGACTACTTGGAGGAATAAAAACAAAACCAGCTAAAAGGAACAAAACTCTCAGGACTCCATGAGACAATCAAGATGCCAAGATTATCAGTCTTGACTGAGTTCCCTCAGTTTACATTTCTAGAACCTTTTCCTCTTTTAGTGAAAGCGTTGCCCAGTAGTAAAAGATAAATTACATTTTTTAGTTAACAAGTGTTTGAAATAGCATGTCACTAACAAAATCTTTCTTACCACTCTCAGCCAGTCCCTTTTTCCCCACTCTGCTTAATGAGCTTGTGACTTACATAAGTGTGTAGTCAGTTTTCTTTCATAAGATGGGGAAGCAGAGGAGTAGAAGGACATTTTCTGCAATGACAAACTTTGATCTAGATTTCACTGTGCTACTGAAATTAAATTGTCTATTTTCTGTCCTTAGTTAAGGACTGCAGTGATTTGATTCCCTAACTGTGTTGGTTTATCCAGCAATATTTAAACCCTCTTCGTGCATGTCTGCATGAAAATGAGAATGTTGTGTTATGCAACTAAAGGGCTTAAAGAAATTTAAAAACAAGAAACATATTGAATATATAAAAAGCACGGCTTGTTCTCCTGAGGGTGTCTTCAGTGTTTCTGTTTCTGTAAAATATAGTCCCCCCAGAAAACCAGAAAAAATGAAATGCCACTTTGGAAATTTAGAGCGGTTGCCTGACTTGTATAGGAAAAAAAAAAGATATAGTGAGGTGCTGTATTCCCTCAGCCAGCACATGTTTCTGAGATGTTTCCAGTGGGTAATAGTTTGTTAGTGGGATGATGTATGTTCCCTTGTGGAGGCAACAGTGTACTGTCATTTCTGCAGTTTGTCCAGAGAATTTTTGCCAACCATACTATTTTTCTGAGCAGAGCATAGCTACCCATTCCACTGACAAGGCAGGATATGCTGATACAAATCACATTGCTGCTCCTGAGCTCCGATGAATCTCATAAAATGAGAGGATGGTCTGCTGTAATTAAATTGTGGGGCAGTCCCTATAGAAAAACACACTTCCCTTAAGGTATAATATGCTTTTTAATAAAAAGGATAGATCTCAGTGCAATGTAGTCCCTCCCAGCTGCCCGACTGTGTTTAGGTATTCAGGATGTTAAATCAAACCCTTGCAAAAGCAAAATTGGAAGTCTGAGATGCCGTATTTCTTTTTGATGAGGAACTAATTGTACCACATCACTGACATGCTGAAAAAATTGTTGCTGAAAGATCAAGTTTCAACATCAGTAGCACTTTTTGAAGTCAGAAGCTTTCAACTGTGAGAAGAGGACCTCTTTGTGATCAGCCTGTTATGTTAGGTAGTGATTTTTGAAACTACAGCCCAAAATCTATTGAGATAACAATTGGAAATATGGTGGTCTTTTCAGGTCTGATTGCTTTGCTTATTAAATTTTAATTTTAATATGCCATCTACAGAATCACTACAGATGACTGATATAAAGTAGTTCTTGTAAAGCAACCTGGCTAATTAAGAGCTGTAAAAATCCTACAAACAGCCCAGCCAATATCTATCACCATCAGAGGCCTTAAATTCATGAAAAAGAAGCCCTCCAGTGAAATTCCAGTGGTGGCTGTGCTAAGTGGGCTCTTTAATTTACTTGTCTCTTTTGGGAGACATTTCATTTAATAATGAATGCCACTCCAGCATCTGGAAATGCTCATTTGTGCACATGTGACTGCATACATACACTTGAGAAAGCTCCACACAAGGAAGGACCTGGCCTTGGCCACCTGGAATTATGCACTTAAACACGACCCTTCGTTCTTGTCTAAAGGCCAGGGCAACATACCTTCCTGGAAAGGAATTTTCCATTTTGGCTTCTTGATAGGTCAGGTGTTTTTTTATTATTCTTTCCCAGTAGGGCAGAGCAAAAGGCTGATTCTCTCTTATCTAACTTGTCTGAATTGTAAACTGCATCAGGATGCTTCACTCTGCCTTCCTACGAGGTCATGTTTAAGGAACAGCTCTGATTCATCAGCTCTTCGGGTGGCTGACCAGAGTGCCAACTCATTGTAAAATCACAAACCTCAGGGCAGGATGTGAGCTGCCTACTCCCAGTTTTGTAACCACTTTCTTTGCCTTTCTCCTGGATTGTGCTTTCTGAGCATTACCAGTTGGAAGAGGAAGGTGGACAGCTAGGAAGAAAGAACAACCCTATAGTTCTCTCTACATATACCTACATACTCCAATATGATTTCTATGGTGTCTGAGCAATTCCTATTCTCTACCACAGTTAACTTCACAAAACTTCAGTGTGGAACATCCCTTTTATCTGCATTTTACTGGCAGGAGCTGAGAACCAGGCGATGTCTGAGTGTAGATGTACAGATTTCTGTTAGGGCTGCTCTTTTATGCAGATATATAGTGTTTAAAGCACTTGTATGGGAAATTCAGCCTGAAGAGACAGATTTTTTCACCAATATAGCTCTTCTGTGAGTGCCACAAAGGCAGCATTTGGGTAGCTGGGCTGAGACAGGAGCATGGACTTTGTTTTTCTGCAGCAGGTGACACAGGCTACACCACAGAGTGGAAGATTCAGGATTCTAGGGAAAGCTATTAAGAAAACATTTAAGAGACATCACAACCCGGTGAGGACTGGTCTCTCTCAGAAGTCTGAGGGTGTGCTCTGTACCCAGGGGAGTGCACTAGAATTTGTCAATTTTTTGAGCATCGACTGCAATGTGTAAACTGGTTGGATTGCAGTGCTGAGAAGGAGGGAGAGCTCTGCTTGAATCTCTTTTAAAAATAGGCTGACCAAAATCAAAACTGAATTGGGGGTGTGTTATGATGGACTGCCTTCCACTTGGTTTCCCACCAGGGTTACTTGAGGCAAGAGCTGAAGAAGTGGGTGCTTTTATTTCATCACTGCTGTTGGTTGGTTTTTGTGGTTTTAAACAGGAATCCACACAGCCTTAAAGACAGAGCTTTAGTGCCAATCAGTGAAGATCAAAAATACCTCAAACAGCAAAAGGACAAACCAAATTAGGTACTGAACCAAATCCAGCAGAATTCATTCGGAGCAATAGTTTGTGAAAATTCCTCCTGGCTTTGCCTTTCCTGTCCCTGGTTTTCCTCCTGACTGTGAGAATTCTACTCCTGCACTTCAGAGGGAAAAAAAATATGGGATACAAGCTATTGATGATAAGCATAATTGTTTTGGGGGATTATTATTTGCTTTGCACCACAACCAGAACCACAGAATATGTCTGTTACCCAGGCACTGTCCCTCAGCTGAGAGAAAAAGCTGTATTTCAATAAAGAAATATTGAGTTCAGTCTCATTCTGCTTCTCAAAATATACTCACAGGCTAACCACAATATTCTGTGTATTTGATTAGTTGCTTTCAATCTGCTTAATTTATTATGAGTTGTATTTTCTTTAATTGTGCAGGGACCTTAATTTGCAGATATGCTGATACAAATTCATAAACCTTGAGGATTAAATCCCCACTGATGCTGAGTCTCTGAAGTTGCAGCAGCCTTTATTCTTCTCCTGTATTGTTGTGCAGTGATCCCCTGTGCTGCTAAACCCCTTCCAACACTCATTGCAGCCATGTCTGTGTTTTAGATAGGTGTGAAATGTAGGTGAAATGATCCTTGTCTGCAGTTTGTTAAACACCTTGACATTTTTTTGATTTAAAGGTGTTATAAAAATGTAAGATCATTATGTGGCTTTAGATTCCCAAACATCTCCTATAGGTATTTGAATATTGATAAACTCATGGCTTAAAAATGCTGTGATTGCAACTTCAGGAATTTCTTCTGTTCCAGTTTGTTTAACCAAAGCTTGTTTAACATTAAATATTTAGCAAATTTCTTTCTTCAGATCAGCATACTCATTAATAACTTAAAATATAAACTATCATACATTAAAGATGCAAATCAGACTTTTTATTCAGACTGGATCCTCACTCTCCTACACATAGTTATGATAAATAGCACCTTCTGCAGTGAGTCACAGCCCTGCTTCTGTCAGAAATTGCTCCCTGAGCAATAAGCAAGGCAGAGCAAGGCAGCAGCCTGGCTCCATCTATGGCCAGTGCTGACTGCCTGGCTCCACACACCTTTAAACTTTTGGCCTCTTCCTGATTTCCCAGTTACCAGACTCTGGGAATGTCCTGTGTTTAATTCACTTCAGGGTGTTTTAACATGGGGACAGGGAATTTCTTTTTTTTTTTTAATTATTATGGGTTTTTTCTTGCAGCTTGACCTGCGGCACGTTTATCAAATTATTGCTACAAAAAGGCATGTCCATTCTGGGAGTTCTGGAAGTTGAGGAGCAGCCAGGCTGGTTCAAGCTGGTTCATATTTTTGTGAGAGGAAGTGATGCTGGAATACGTAGATGTCTGGGGGAAGAGGATCTATTTCATGATGCTGGCAGAGTGCATATGGGTACATATAAGACAAACTGATAGCATATCTTAGTCATTGCCACAGCAGGAGACACTTGGGCACTCAGAGATGATACCAACCTCAGGTGGAAATTGGAAGGGTCATGCTGAAATAAAATCAAAACCAAACTACACAGGGATTTTTCCTCTCAGTGGAGTATTTGTAACAGGTTTTTGAAAAGGGTTCCCAAAGGATTATGAAGGATTGGTANCTGTTTGTCTTGCTAAGCCCTATCAAAACGCTGAGTTTTCTAATCATATCAGTCCAGGATTTAACAAATGTGTTGCTCCTCTGCCTTCAGCACAGCCTCTCTGCTTGCATGTATGGTCAACAGGCCAATGGTGAGCATACAACATCTTCTTACATTACATGACTTGGAAAAAAAGTAATTTCATACATACACTATTTTTGTTACATGAAACAATTATTCTTAAGGATTTTTTTAGCAAGAATTACTTTAAAATACTATAATTACCTGAATATGTGGTTATTTCATTCTGAAAATTATGTGCTTTTTAATATTTGTTTTGATTGGGGCTCTGTTTTTTCACAGAATCCTTATTTGCAGGAAAGGATTTCATCAGCTTTTCCCAATGCTGCATCACATTCCTATTACACATTGTATTTAAGTTTGTAGGGCCCAGGCTGTAAGACTAGGAGATGGAGGAAGACTCATATAAGGAGGGAACTTATTAGAAGGACATGGATTGTATTAGATTCTACCCAGGATTTAATTCAGATGTATTTTATGGTAATTCAATCTTATTTTGACTCTGGCATGATATTGGAAAACACCACCCTCTAAATTCTGAAAACTCTGCAGTCTGCATGACATGGTGGCTTAGTTTATATCTGAGCTGTTTGTTTTAAGCTGCATGGGTCTCATCTGGTTATCCTCTTTTTCCTAGGTTTCATACCAGTGTTATTTATTAAAACAGAAAGGATCTGAACATTGCCCTTCAGCTTTCAGAGCATTTGGCTAAATGGCCATCACACTGTGGGTTGCCTTTTCTTTCAAGATATTTGTGTTGCGTCTGAGTATAGAAATTGTTTAGTGCACTATAGCCGTGTGAAAACTGTTGTTTTCCTTAATTCTTTATTTTCCTTTTATCCTAACTGATTACCACCTCCGTCAGAATTTATCAGCACCGCTCTGTGCACTGGACTGTGTGACCTAAATTTTATGACCTTGCGTCCAAATCTAATTCCCTGGTACAAACTCATATTTCTTTGTTGATCTTTTAAAGACATTTTGCTCATTAGCATGGCAGGAAAGCATGTGGAAGCCAAGCGAAACAATATGCAATTTTGCATTGCACTCAAATTCCTTGCTGCAGTGCACTCAACTAACCTTCTATTAAAATTGTATTTTCCCCCCATATCCTTGCTTTCTCTTTTGAAAACAAATAATCTGAAAGTGCTAAGGAGTTATTTATTTTGTCCATCTTTGATTATTCCTGTCATCTACCAGCATTCAATTTGTCCATTTTTCTATGGTTACTCAGGTAAGCACAGTGCCATCAAAGCCTTTCCAGGACTTGAAAAATCCCAGTAACTGTGTTACTACTGCAAGGGTATCTGTATTTTAATTTACAATATTAACAAGAAATTATATAGAATAAGAAAATAAATCTAATTCTCTGTTGTGCAGAAATCAGATAAGCGATTGTAAGTGGCGGATTCTTCCCCCTACAAGAATTCTTCAAGAATTTAGATTACTTTAATAAATGTGAAACTCCATAAGGATCTCTCCCAGGCATTTAAACATCCATTCTTAGGCAAAAAAAAATGTATTTATATGTAGCTGTCAATGTAATTTTATTTGACCATGTCACGTCCTAATAGACACACAAATACTTATAGGTCACTTGCAAAGCTGCATAACAAATATCCCTCCAGAAATAGCCAGGATCATCAGCTGAGCAACTTCAGATAAAATGTAAGATGTTCTTTAACATCACAATATCTTCTAAACCACATCCAGCCATGAAATATAGGGTTTGTACTTCAATTTATGTAGAAAAATCACCCCAGTAAAATTTCAAAATAAACCAAAAAAGAAGGAAGGGCATCTAAAGGATTTTACTGTGATGGATGGTGTAAAATCAGGCTGATAGGATTTCATTTCTACTTGTTGGAGAATTTGCTGGTTGTACTCAAAGCTGATATTGGTGTCACACCACCTTCAAGAACACTGAATTCTTATATAGGATAAAGATGTTGCTTCCCAATCTTGTGTTCATCTCTGAGGTATTGTCTGGTCCTGGAATATAGCACATAAGTGGATCTAAGTTTTTTTCCTGCTCAATAAGCCACAATTTACAATAAAAACACAGGTGAGGTTTGTGCTCTCATTCATATACGGAGAACACTCTGCATGTTCTGTGGTACATACACTATACATTGAGTAACTGGAAAAATTATTAACATTAGAGCTATTTGGGGGAGAGGAACACACTGATGGTGAAAAATACTTGATGTTTGCACATTTCCATGCTTTTTATGTTACAAAGAATTGGCAGACCCTGAGGTTCTGTACAAGGTAGTATTTTCTAGATAGTACAAGTTAAAAAGTTAGGAAAAGTTAAAGCACAGCCCCCTTTTTCCCCTTTTGTTTGCTGCCATTAAAATATGTGGAGCTTTACTAGATTCAGAGAAACTTTTCATTGTTTATTCAGAACACAATAATGCACTTGATTAGGTACTTAACCTCCTGTTAAATTCATTGACTCTTGCTGAGTTAAGGAGGGTTGACTTGTGTGCATGCTGAACTGGATACCTTTGTTTGGTGTTTTGGTTGTTTTTCCTAGCTGGGAAGTTCTGTATCCCAAGGTTTCCTGCCGTCACTCAGAAGGGGCAAAAGCCCTGCCATGTTCTTTGTCAGAAGTGGCCTGTGAGGCCCCAGATCCCATCATCATCTCTCTCATCTAGGAATGACCCTCCAGTATCTTGCCAACGGGAGCATCCCAGGCAAGCTACATAACCCTGCAGTGCTCAAATGCAAGAGCTGATTTAGCTGACACACACTGGGTTATGGATTCAAAGACCCACAGCATCGTTTCAGCCCTGAGAATGCAAATACCTCAGTTTTGAAATAATTGCCTACAGGAGCCTTCAAAGCATAAATAATAACGAGACAATGTGCAATGTTTGCTATGGCAACATGAGTTCAAAAGCCAGCAGTACAGTAATGATGCCTCTAAAGAGAAGGATGTGGAATTGCTCTGGAAGGCAAGTGTCTCAGCACTGCTGTGAACCTGATCCAAGCCTCCCCTGGGTCCCACAGCTGCACCTTAAACAAGGTTATTTGTATGTGTGTGACTTCTTGTCTAATTCGAAATGCTTGAAGTACTGTTAAAGATTATAAATGGAGTTCATTTGGTTTTTCCCTAGCATGAGAGCTAGTGGTCTGCACTGCATGCTTTGGAGCCCAGCAGGAAAGATAGCTTTTAGGATGCAGAGGATACTGTGATATAGTATTGCAGGAATACACATGGTGAGGAGAACCAAAGCAGCAGAGTCTTATCCACAATGAAATGTAGGTAACTGTCCCTGAAGTAAAACATTTGAAACAACTAGGTTTTGTTTTGATGGAAACTGGCTGGTTGTCTGCAAGAACTTAGAACTGAACTGACTCATGTGGAGTTTGGACAAGCAGGATGCCAGAACTTAGGGCTGAATTGTGGAGTTGATAACAAAGAAGACAAACCTTTTGTTGTGTTTGTTTCTCTGTTCAGTTGTTGAAAGAAAGCATTTAGATGCTTCTACATAAAATTCAGTCCGAGTGTTACATTCCCAAGAGGAACCATTTGCAAATGTTTTTTTAAGCCTGTGTAGAAATCAAAGGCAAAAAGAGCATCAGAAGCTTCTGATGTATCTTTCATAACTTCTAGGGCCACGGTGTCTTGAGTGACAATAAAAAATTATTTCAAACCCAGCTAACATCAGATTAGGACTTTGTGCTGCGAAAGAGAGTTGAATAAGTCAGATCATTCTGATAGCTGAATGATCACAAACTCACTCGTGTTGACTAGCGTGGCATTTCAGCAAGATGTGAAAAAGTATTGTCAGAACCCATCTGCTTCCACAGATAGTGTGGTTCATGTTTTGACTGCAATTAAAGAAGCAGAACTGTCCTCTCCTATTAGATGCTTTGCATCCTCGAAGTTCAGTCACTGCAAAGGGCCTATATATGTGCCAGGTGAACACAGTTTGCATCATTTTTCTGAAGCATCCACACAGAAAGATCTGCTGGAAAAAAAAAACAAAGCAGCTCCTGCTGGCTGTTTACCAATGTAAATTAATAACAGATGTTCTAACGAAGTTATGACACGTTATCTAGATAGTTAGAGCAACAATCAGCCATTAGTGCTGTCAAAACAGGTCTGGAGAAATGGATAAGACCCCATGACTCCTTTGAAGGTGATTTGACAGGAGTTGAAAGTGTCACCTAGATCCTAGAGCCCACACAATCCATCATTAGAGTTCTTTGTGACAAAGGAATGCCTAAAGTCCTGGGGATGTTATGGAATGATTGTTATGTCACTGAAAGTCCCCAGCCCTGGACTGGCAGCTCGTTGGTAACAGCAGTGAATGTTTCAGAGTGGCTAAACCCCTAGATATTGTGAGGATTAATTGTTTTGTTTCTCTGGGGACACACACGCAGAGGGCGGTGGTGGGAAGGAAAAGATGTTCATTTCTTGCAGGGAGCTGTGTGCTCGATTCCAGATGCGAGATCTGTTCCCATGAGGAAGCCCAGTAAATTAAGATTTATGGTAGATCCTGTAATTCTGGGTCTGTAATGTGGCAGGGACAGAGAGACACACAGGTAGGGGGTAACAGCGCTTCTGACAAACCTTTAGAAGGCAAATCCTTGCAATTTACCCCCTACATGTGAAGTCCTCAAGTGCAAGGATTTGAAAATGTGTGCTTGAGAAGATATTAGTGGGTGTTCTGGTATAAATCAGGAGGGTATTAAATATGCTGGTGTATGAGATTACCAGCTGAAAATTGAAGACAATAAAATGTGATTCCCCCATGTGGTTGAAGCTGTGCAAAACCAGGTATTCATTACTGTCAGCCCTAGCAGAGGAATACCTTACAATACCCAGCAATTTCAAATAGTTAGTGAAAGAATCTGCTCAGCTGCCTGTGATATTATCAGTGTTCAGAAGTCTCCCCCTCTGGGGAGGATGTCAATCAACTCATTATCATTAAAAAAAAGAAGTAGAGAGAAAAGTTTGTAACGTTGATTCTGCCACTCTGAATTTACCATGTATTTGACACTCTTTGTTCATTAAAAACAATTAATCTGCTTTTGTTGGAGCTGATTTAATTTTGAAACTCTTGCAAATACCTTGTTTTCAATAGAGGCAATATGTGTAATATTTTTGGGGATGACTTTTTCCATTCCTGTCGGTGAATTACCTTAAATAAACTGCAAAATTCACAGCAGTTTAGGGAGACAGTGACTGTTTTTAAAATGGACCATCTGAAGCCCAGTTAAGAGATTTGACCTTTGACCAAAAATATCATGGAGATGAGGAAGCTCATGATTACCAAAAGAAAGAAATCAGAATATGTGGTATACCCAAGGATATGTGTATGCTTCATGAAAGCTTCGTTTGATAAACTTTCAGGAGGAGCTCTAAAACTCCAAGATTAGAATACTTCTAATGTGATAGCTGAGATCAAAGGGAAAATCATAATGTTATATATACAAAAGCACTTCTATCTCTGGAATACACTACTCAGTCATGGAAAGCAACCCACTTTAGATTCCATGATTACTTGAAAAACACTTTGTGGCTTACATGGTGCAGACATAACACTTGAGATATGCTGTCATTTATATATTGTAGGAAACAAGCTAGCAATTGCATAAATATCTTGCACCTATTGCATAGGATATCAGCTAGGAGGCTTAACAGCAGAGATTGCATTAAGATGTCAAAGGCAGCTCTGTTCAAGGATACTTTAAGGGTTTCTGTTTAAACTTTACGAAATAGAGTTCTGAGACACAGAAGATAATGTGTGTTCTGGCGGGTTAGTGACCTTGGTGAGGGGCAGGAGGCATTACAAAATCTTTAATTTACACCCCCAGAGCACTTGTTACAACAGCAGATAATCAAAAGTACAGAGAGAGCTCCCATTTGTATCTCTCTCCATACGAAGAAATACTTAAAGAATTAAAAGTAATAAGAATGACTAGGAAAAAAAAATGTTGGTTTTTTTTTTCCAGTAGGGATCGTAACAGTGATCGTTTAGTGACTTAAACACACTAAATAGATATTTCACAGGAGATAGTGATGCTACCTTCGAAGAGCATGTCTGTACAATCACTTGTGCAAGAGGAGAGAGTAGGAGCAAAAACCACCCCATTTTGTGTAGTCGATGTTTAGACAAAGCCATGCACTGATGGAGAAAGGTGTAGTGACATAGGGAGAGCAGCCAGTCATCTGTTCTTACCATTCATATAGTGCTTTACAGGCTTAAATTGTTAAATACGGAACAATCTGTATTAGTAAAAGTGGTTTTAATTCCCTATGGGCCTTCTGGATAATATTAATACATGTTATTGTTGTTGTTGTTGTGTTTTGTTTGAGGGTTTGGTGGGTTGTTTTTTCTCTTGCAAAATTACAATCTCGTAACCATGTACAATTATCTTGATCCGTTTTACCAGAAGAAGTATTTTTTCACCCATGTCTGATTAGTCATTTATAGAAACATGTTGACTGGTTCTTGCGGATGGAAAGTTCGGTTTGTCACTCTTTTTCTCCTCTGGGTTCTACAAGCAAACTTCTCTCATGGGCTCACATTTCAGTGGTAGTTTGTGATGGATTTGGAGCTGCTTGGTAAGAAGGATGTTGTAGATTTGAAGTAAGATTTGGAGCTGATCAGAAGTAATGTATCAGTTCAGCAAGGAGAGTGGTACCTTTTCTGCTTGATAAGAAAGTGTAACCTCAGCTTCTCTTGATAGGAGGTACTGCAGTGGTCCAGGACACTGAAAATCCTTCCCCTATGGAAGTGGCACCTCCACTTTCAGTCTGGTGATTTCTTCTCTTGTCCTCAGCACCAAGAGGCTTTCTCAGTCGAGCACGGAAATCAGTCTGCTATTTTACTGCATACTCTTACTAGTTTGTTATTTATTAAATTGTGAATATTTACTAGTATTTTTAAGACCAAAATCTGTTTGAATAACTCCCTGTTTGCATTATGTGTCAATTTTAACCCCAGAGTGACAAAATGTAAGCTGTTTTTCCCTTCATTTCTCTTCCTGGCAGAACACACTCAGAGGTGCCCATAGTCATGCTAAGTGTGGCAATTCCTTGTTTCTTTTCAGTCTTTCCTTAATCTTGATTATTGTTCTCTCTTTCAACATTTACTAAATCCAGTTTTCTTCTTCTTTCTATTTTATTTTTTTTCCTGTCTCTTTCCAGCTTCTCATCCTAAAAATTATATATGGAAATCCCTTTTCTCCTCTATTTGCTCTCCCTCAGCATTGCCTTGTTAGCACTATTTCTCATTCCTGTCCAGAAATGTGCCTTCTATATCTTAGCTCAGAGGCAAGCAGTGAATCATGCCAGGATCTCTGCCAGTAAATCTTTGGCGTATTTGAGTATCAACGACATCTGCAGACATGGAAAATTCTATTCCATGAAGTCCATTAAGGAAAAGTTCACAGGGGAGCAGAAGATTTCTTGTTGGATGTGCTATTGTGCTCCAGAAGATCGTGATTCTGTGCTGAATCATGGCCTTAAGAGCAGTGAACTCTTTACAGATCTGGTCAAAAGGTCAAGAAATGCAAGACAAATATCTGTGTAATGTTTTTTCTTCACATAGACTTCAACTGAATTAGTGGTACTCTTCTGCAGGTAGTCCTGAGACTGCATCGCTGTCTTTAAGAAATGTATGTGTGAATAGTTCTGCCTTTTACTCTACAGAGGGATGTTTTTATATGGTTTAAAGGTCTTTTGTACTTCTGAAAGGTGGCTTTATTTTTTTTTTTTTGTTCAAATCCCTTGGAAACTGCAAAGTAAACTACGTGTTGCAAAACAGCCCATTCCAGTGAAACGGTTTCATTTTAGATTAAAAACAACCTTGTGTTTTTGTGGCCAGGGAAAAAAAATCCCGGAGGCGGTGTTCTCCCTAGTAGGGAGTGGGTGTTGGGGCTTTTAACCTATTTTCTCATATTGCAATCTGAACCCAACTATCATGCCTCAAACCTTATTATGTACCTTCATTCTGGCCTGGGGAATGGAATGACTCTTCAGTTTTGAACTATTTCTCGTTTCCAGTGCTGAGGTTGCACAGGCTGCTGATGTTTCAAACAGTTTTTTTTATATGTGGCTAACAAGAGAAAAAAGGGATCCTTTGGCAGGCATATCATTAAAAACATGAGTGTTGCTGTGAAATGCACCAGTACTGAAGCCCCAGAACTGTGGGTAGTGGAAGTTTATGTAATCAGTGTTTTGCAAGTTTGAAAGCTGCTGGGGTTTGCATGTTACAGAGAGAACTTTTCAAAGTCACTGAACTCGCTCAGCTCCCTCAGCTGCTGAGAGCTCTTCTCCATTCACTTGAAGCAGTGCTCAGTCAATGCAGAGTGCCTTTGAAAGCATCATCCATCCCAAATTCACCACCCATTTCTCAGCTCCAGAACATCTCCCTTCCCCATTTGTTTTCTGATATGCTGTGGTGCGTATTTATTTTCTTTGTTGCTTTATTTAATAAAGATGTTCAGAGTTAGCACCTTATCTGATGATGACTGGAGTCAGTTTCTCCACACCTGAGGAGTTTCTGGTCTGATTTGTTTTGCTTCACTATCTGCTTTGTATTTGCTGGTTCGGGGGTTTTTTGAGGCTTTTTTTTTTATTTTCTGTGGAGAACATTCAGTATTAATATATCATTGCTACTCTCTCTTACGTTTGTCTCTGACTTGCTGGGTTTTATTGAACAGCTGTCCCTAAAGACATAAACCCTTTTAAGGTGTGTGCAAAAACCACAGGTGTCTCAGAATTTAAAATTTGACAAATATTTTCATATAATATTATATGTTTTTTTACATGTGCAAAGATACAAAACCTTATGTGGCAGATTGAGGATAACAAAATCTCATATAAATGTCTGCATGTAATATAGCAGCAAATTACTTTGATTTATTGCAGTCTAATTATATAGAAAGCCAATGAATTGATATGTCATACACTGAAAGTAATACAATTTAACTACCACAATTATGTAGCTAAGTACAATTAGAACTTGATTGCTAGCCTACAACAACCTCTCATAGCACAAAAATCTCTTATTTATCCTTTTTTTAGCAATAATGAAAGTTAAGATGCTGCCTTTACACTTCAGGGAGGGAAGGCAGAAGAGGAAAAAATGAAAGGAAGATGGAGATTTGAACTCAACAAATCTGTTTATATCCAGTACTGTTTACTTTCTGAGTTTACATGGACAGATAAAACCAAAACAAACAAAACCACAAGAACACCTCCCAAAACCAACCGTAAACCCTCAAAAAACCCAAACAACCACCTCGACAAAATCCAAAAAGAAAAAAAGTGGGTTATTTCACAATATTCTAGTCGAAGCCCAAGATACAACCAAATCCCAACCTCATCCCTCCAAAAGCCTCAGCTGTAATCTGAGTGGATAATTCACCTTATGTGCCATTTTAACACAAGGCTGTACTTAATAGGTACTGACAGATCCCCTAAGTCAGGCTGAAGGGTCAAGTGTGTGGTGGGGTAAAAAATGTGTTGTGCAAAGCCTGTTAGAACTTTGCTGAAAACTACAGGTTATTGTTGTACTTTGCAGCAGAGGAAAAAAGGCAAGACAACGTGTTATACCCCTGACAGACTTTTCCAAGGTTTATTATCAAGTTTCAGTAGCAATCAAACCTGCTCTTGATTGACAAGTCTGTGTTTTATGCGCTGACTTTTAAAGGAAGTGAACCTCGGGAAAAGCATCAGGGCTAAAGCAGGAGACTGATGGACAGGAATCCATGAGGTCCTTTGCCTCCCTGTGACATCAAATTCTTTGTGACTTCTGTGACTACACCTCTGAAGCTAATTTCTGATTTGCGGTGTGCTGCTGTGTTGAGGAAAAACAGGTTGCAATTATTCACAGCTACTTCACAAAATACTCATTTAACAGTTTTTGAAAGGTGTAGGGTCCCTGCTGGTGTGTCGCATACATCCTACAGCATCAATTTTTAGGCTGGTGCTGTGATTTATGCAGTCCCTCTGCAGTCCTTGACGCTGCAGGATCAAGGGGAGAAGGGGCTGGGCGTGATGCAATGGAAGGCAGAGTCCTTGATTGCACATCCTAGGTTGCAAAGCAATGTGTTTCACCCCCTGCCTCTGGTAGGATGTCAGGGAGGAAGGTTTTTCCTTGAGGCAGTTGGAACAGAGAGGCATCCACGTTGTTAGAAGCCACGACCCGAAATTTCAAGGGTCCAGCGTCTTTCTCCATATCAGTAAAATGATCATAAGAGGTTCCTTTTGCCAACAGATTCCCACTGAGCCAGTGGAGTAGGAAGGAAGCAATTAACCGACATGTAGTGCCAGTAATAGCTGCTCTAGGCAGCACATTAAGCAGTACATTAATTGATGTATTAATTGATTTATAAACACCAGCTTCCTGATTAGCTTGATTATTGCTATTGTACTGGGATGAGGAGGATGGTGGGGGTCTCAGTAAGCCTCAGTGGTAGTGTAATTAAACATTTCTTTTGTTACACTCTGTGACATTCACTAAAACAGTGGAGGAATGATGCATTTTTCTCTCCTTGAGTAATGCACTGGATTCATTTCAGCAAACTTTACGATGCTCCGAATTGCATAAGGGTTTTCTGAACTGTGACTTGTCTAAAAAAAGAAGGTGTTTTGGTGAAATGAACAATGAAAAGATGCAGGGGTCTGGAAGGCAGAGAAGGGCTAAGAACCAGATGTTTAATAAAATGTGTAAGGAAAATTTTTCTGATTGCTGTCACACCTGGGCCTTAGCATGCCCTGATAAGGGGCTTTCCAGATCCTTTTTTTGAGATGAACATCAAGCTCCAGCTGGTCACAAGCAACTAAATTATGGCTTTGTGCAGATAGAATCTGCTTTTTCTTGCCGTGCAGGTGCTGCCCTTCTGCACTCTGGGTATTTCCACTGGCAATAGGCAAAGGGAAAACCAAGAGAAAGAGATAACCCTGAGCAATCCCTCCCCCAGTGCTGGGCTCAGGGACAGCTGCAAGAGTGTAAATTGCACCCTTCAAAAGCCTCAGGAGAGAGGATGTGTGAGGCAAGACAGCTACATATTTCTCCTCAACGAAGGTTGTATCTAAAAGTGTGGGCTGAATTCTGCTCCTTCTCTGCAGCATCCTTTGCTCACCTTCTCTCTCCAGTCTCTTCCTCCTATCTCTGCAGCCTGCTCCTCTCTTCCCAGTGGATCAGCAGGAGGTGTGAGTCATTCCACGTCTCATACTGAACTCAGAACAATATTTAATCCCTTGACATTCCCCTCAAGTTGTTAATGGACTCTGTTCTTTCTCCTTCTGCCCTCTCATCGTGGCAGGGGCAGAGAAGCATCTCTGGGGTCTGTCAACACTTTGCTCTCAGACAGCTGATTGGGCATTGCCTTGGCGTCAGCAGCAGGCATTAGCACAGAATCCTGAGTGTAGGGAGCATTCTATTCTGGCTTTGAAGTGATGCAGTGTTGCAGTTTAAAACACAGATGCTGCCCAGTGTGTAGTTGGAGTGTCATGGAATAACTGGTAAGTGGGTGACTCAGGAAATTGGAAAAAAAAAATTGTATATGTGCATCCCTCTGCCCACCACACCATTTCAAACATCCCACTGATTGTTTTTGAGGTGAAAGGGCTCCTCATTGCCTGAAACACAACGATGAAAAGAAGTTGCAGTGGAAACAGAATAATAATAGTCATGTAAAAAGTCTTTATTCTAAGATTTTTCTTTGCTTATCTTTTCATTTAGATGTCTTAAACTAATTTTCAGCAGTTCAAGATATGGTTGAGCTTCATGGAAATGAAGTTGCAGTGATCATGCTCTGAATTTTTATGAGCCAGGTGTATCGTCTGTACCAGGGATGTTTCATTCTCATAGACATTGGCATGTTCTTCCCCCATGTATAAATGCTTGAGGGCAGCTTAGTGTTCAGGGCATGAAACTGCTGCATCTGGACTTAATCTTTCTAAGTTTCCAGACTGTATTAATATTTAGGCAGCATAGGAAGCTACCAAGTCTAATTGTACATTGGGAAAGGCTGCAGGTATTTGCAATCAAGGTACAAAAACGGTGAAAAGAATGTCTTAGACTTAACTAACAGAGTGAAATGCAACTAGGAGCCCAAGTCCCATTCGTTTCAGTGGAATTTGTGTTGCTGAAATCTCCTAGAAATTCTTGAAAATCCATATCTATCTTGGCTAAAAATATTGCAGTATGAAACATCAGATATGTTTCTATGCAAAATAGCTCTCCAGAGTCTATCTTTCCACATTGATTGCAACTGAAAATGAATAGTCTTTTGTTGCTTGGGTCATTGGCACTGTCTGGATAATTTGGGGCAAGAGGCAGAATTATTTCAGTAATGTTTATCTTTTGTTTGCTTTCACGGGATCTGTCCCCATAGGGCTGCAAATGATGTAAGAGTCTGTTTCTTCTGCTACAGCAACACCATTAGGAGCCTGCTGGTGGAAGAAGGGCCTTGGATACAGAAGGAATGTGGTTGGAAAGCAAGGTTCACAGGCTGATGCCAGGGTTCAGCTTGAAATGGAAGCACAGGGATGATTCTGTGCTCTGTTTGCCATTTTGTTCACCTTCAAATCTGGGCTATTTTTCCTGCATGCTTCATATTTCTGTTTTCACATTAGTAAGAAAGCAATAGCTCAAGAGCAATACAATCATCTGGGCCCTCAGTAAATGCACCATGACCTCCTTATATTACAAATGAATAAAACACAGGACAAACTGTGTGTAGCTCAATACCTTACATGAGGCATCTTGCCTCTAGACAGTTCATTTCTATCTCTGTTGTTGTTGAGATAGTTCTTCTGGCTCATCCTTTTTTTTAAGTCCTTTCCTGTAACAAATGCTTACTGTCCTCTGACTGCTCACAAAGATTGCTGTTTAAAACAAGTTTATTCTTTAAAAATACCCAAAACATAATACTAACTTTAATCCTCTCATATTGTACCACTTAATTGTCTTTGTCCTAGATGCTCCAAAGGTACTGAATTCTGGCTTTTCAATACAACTAGTAAGGTTTATGTTGCATTAATACTAATCATCTGTTAATACATTGTTGGACTGACAGTGTCACTTTAGAGTGGAAGGTTTCCTGACTCTGAACATGCACAGAAAACCTGATCTAAAGCTGGGGGCAGGTGTGTGGATTAGCTATTATTGTATGGATTTCACATGGATATATAATTATTGCTTCTCAGGGCTCATATCTGTCTCTTAAATTGCACAATTAATGTATCCTCTGTTTTCCTGTGTTGCTGTTGCCTTAGGACTACCATGTCTGAAGTGGTGCCCTTTAATATGTTGGTTGCTTATGTATTGCTGCTACTCTGCACTTGCCATGCAGGGAGCCAGGTCTGTTCAATCCAGAGAACTGCTGGAATAACTCAGGGTTCTTTTGAATTTGATCAGCAATAACCACAAAACCAGCTTTAACTTGCTTGGCAAATGATCCCATCTGAGGCACCGTGTGGATTGTGGCTGCACCTTGTCTTCAGTGCAGTGAGAATGAGCAGATTAAAAATCGTCAGGGATTTAGGGATGATGGAAATGGGAAGTCTCAGATGGTTCTAGAATAGCGTAATACATTTCTTCTGTGCTACTGGGAATTGGCACTAGTGGCATTCATTGGGATTCAATCTGCAAGTGTCCACTTGAGGCACAGAGCAGTGACCATGATTCTGGGGGGACAAAGGGCAGGGTTTGTAGTTGGGGTCCAGTTTCCACCAAGAGCTGTGCTCCTGGTAGTGCTCCTCGTGGGTTTCCTGGAATTCTGGCATTCTTTCCTGTGGTAGAACAGTTTCTTACCCCAGCTGTCCCCAGTAAACAGCAACGCTGTTGGTATTTTGGAGGGATAAAATATGACGGTGATTCTTCAGCTCACCAGACACATTAATATGTTTTCTGATTATTAATTCAGTTTGCTGTACTACCAGCAGTGTCCTCTTGTGACAGCAATCAGAGGCAAAGGCTCTGACTGTAATTACAATTGAAATTGTAAATGAGCTTCTCTAGACTAAATGGGCATTAGATCAGGTACTCTTTGAGAGGTAAACAGGAAAGACTGAAGGGCCTGATTGATGTCTTATCTGGTTTTGTCTCATTTTTCTTTTTCTAAATCATTGCCATTGTTACGCTCAGATTTTCCCAGTCATGGAAAGATTTTAAAGCAGGAACATTCTTGAGGGTTCATTGGTATGATGAAAGTGCAGAAGCATATGCTGGTGAGTTAAGTTTTCATTCTCTTGGCTAGTGATGCAGTATTGGAGATTGTAAAAATGTCAGTTTAGGACATATAGCTCCAAATAATTACTCTTCTGTAAGTCTGGATAAAGCAATATATTGAAATTACAGCTAATACGGTGAAATATGGTTTAGATTAATGTTCACAGGCAATGTCTGTTGATTTTTGTCTTCTTGGTTGTTTTTTTTTTTTCTTGTTTCCCCTGTAAGCAAGGCATTCTGATTTCAGGTTTAATAATCTCTAATAGCTTCCTTTTTAGGGTCTGCTAAACCAACAGTATGAGGTAACTACCATTGATCTTAGCTTGATTTATAGTCTATAGATGACCAAGCAAAGACTTGAAAAACTACTTTGCACTAAAGAATAGCTATAAACCCCACTTTCCCATCAGAATGAATTTTGTTAGTCTGAAGATTCTGGTAGAAAAAACCTTGGTATCATGCTCACAGATAATAAATTATCTGCAACCTTTCCCAGCCTGCAATCAATATCTTATTCGCTATTTATTTCCCAATTTTAATCAAATCCAGAGACAGAAAACTCAGAAAAGTCAACCCAGGACAAAACTGATGATAACAATGACATATATTGACATTTCTGAGGCACAAGGAGATTTAAATGAAGTTAAAAAACCTTTCAACAAATGACAAAGGGTCTAATGAAAACCCAGTGAACACAATAAAATATGCACCGTCAGCTGCAAGCAGGTCAAAGATGGAATTTACATAAAAGTGAGATAACTTTGCTTTTGTGGCAGTTTATCCTGCTGCTAGACTGCTCCTTGGTTGTTGCAAACCACAGCAATAACTTCATGCTGCCCAGGCCACACAGCCTTTATTCTGATTATGTAAAAGAGAAGGAAACTGCAAGGAAGGGTTGAGGGGCAGAGACAATCCAGCAGCTGAAACTCAAAGCTCTTTAGGTACTCTTCCTTTTTTTTATGACTCATATATTTAACTGGATATATATTTGCCAACAGATCCCTTTATTTACATGGTGGACTTGTGCATTTTAATATCCTGCATGTTTGGCCTTTGAATTCCTGGCACATTTTTAATGTTCCACCAGGTCTTCTGCATGCACAGCTCTTACCAAGCCCACTTTCAACCAAATAGTCTTTTTTTTTTCCCCAGTCTCATCAGGGACATTGCTTTTGACACTACTCTTCTCTGTACAGAACCCTCAAAATGTCTGAAATATTCCTTCCTATGGTCCTGTGTCTGCTTTAGAGCCACAGTTTTGGAGGCAGGGCTTGCAAACATCTGTAATCTAAAGCACTTGTTGGATTGCTGTTTCAATTAATTCATTAGACAAATGTCATGCTGCTATTGAAAAAAAACTTGTGGTTGAAAACAGCATCAGACTGGTTGAAGACAGCATCAGGCAGCATGTGGAGACAGTGGTGAATATTTTTATACTCGTGTATGTGAAAGGTAATGGTGAACTCATGGAGCTGCTGGGCTGATGAGGTGGAAGAGAATATGTAGGAGAGTAAGTCTGCAGCACTTTCAGAGGTCTGAGAGACCATTTTCAGAGACCAGGCTCATGAACAAGATGTACACTGGGTATTTGCACAACTTAAGCTTCAGTTTAGAATCCTCAGCAGGTGCCTTTGTTTGTTCATCTGGTGCCTAAAGGTCTCAATTCTGGAACACCAGCAGTAATTTAGCAGTGTGGAGGAGTGGAGAGGTCTTCTCGATTACATCTTATATGAGGGCCTGCCCATACAGCCATGGGAGGTGCTTGAGGGAAATAGTTTTTGAAGCAGCTGGGGAGCCCAAAACTCCAAGCAGCATTTCAATGGTAGTGCTGAATTTGCAAGAATATTCAAATGCCTCCAGATTGTACCTCAGAAGGCTCTGTCAAAAATTACCTTGCTATTGAAGTACGGTACAATAACAACTTTTCTGTTACAATCTCTCCAAACTGCTCTGAAACAGAACTGTAAGTCTAACGAGAAGTTATTTAAAAGAATTTGGGAGTAGCTTCAATTTTCATATTCCTATCATGGATGATCAGAGAGATTCAGGTTTTATTTAGAAGTGCAGTGGTGTTTAGAAATGAGGCACTTGCAATTGCAGACCTGGATTTCATGCTGCTACCTACTGTACAACAACTAAAATAAAAACAGGTCCTTCTCCAGTCTTTAAATTCAAAATGACACAAAGAAATAGAGACAATACTATGATGTTATATTGGTACCTGATGCAAAAAGACATTCAGTAGACTTTCTGAACATTTGATCAGGCCCTTGGTAAATACACACAGCCACTCTATCTTGTTTATCAGTCTTTGTAGCTGATATATTGATTCTTATTCTGTTAGTATCCAACTTGTACGGATATGTAAAATGAAATATGTATAATTACTCCTTTTTTGTCACAGAGCAGAAAAAATACACAGTCAAGCAATATTGTCAGTTTGCCTTTTTTTTCTAGACTGGCATAAAATGTGTGATGTAGTCATTTCAAAGGTATGGTTTTGATATTCTTCCATGCAGAGAAATGAAACGAGCTGATGTAATTTAAATGACAGCTTCTGAAGGGGTACCTCCATTTACTTAATTCTGCCTTCTTTACTCTTTCCTATTGTATAGCTGACTACTTGCTTTTAAAGCTGTTACTTCGTATGAATTGTGTAAATACTTTTAGTGTTCCGTGCATCTGCTGAAATATTTTTACAGTTAGGCAGCTGAGAGTTTTTTATCTTGTCTTTTATTGTAGGTCAGGCTTTTGCATTTGTCTTTGCTCCTTCGTGCTCTCCTGCGATCACTTTCTGTCCCGATAAGGAGGAAATCACAATCAAATAAAATTTAGATTGATTTTGTATTTATACTTCTCATCCTACATCATGCAGTTTGTCAAGAGGGGAGCTGTAGTAAAGCTGCTGCTGTACCTGCTGAGGTCCTCACACCATAGATCCCTTGTGCTGTTTTACGAGCCCGTGATCTGCTTCCCTGTGAGGCAACAAGATTAGTGCCTCATAAAAACGGCAGAAGCACCACTATTACTGTTCTACAAGTTTTTATGCTTTGCTGGATTTTATCATTATTACTGTTATTTTACTGTCAGTGGCCTAGTGAAGCTGTGGTTGCAAGAGAGAATTCTTTGTCTTAGAAAAACTCCAACCCAGTAGCTTGAGAGAAGTGTGACCCCCCCCCTTTGAGAGAAGCAGGAGTTTTATCCGTAGGTTTGGGATAGGATAAATACCCGAGCTCTGAGGCATGTCCATGGTGCTGTTCATTGGGATAGGTGATTTGTGAGGCCAAATAAATTTGCAAGTCTACTCTTGAAGTAGAGCGAAGTAGTTGACGTCAAAATTGTTGAAGCGATAACAGGGAGATAATGTATCTCCTAATTTAGTTATTCAAATATCTGTAGCAGTATTTGAATACTAAACTTCTGTACCTCTTACAGAGCCCCTTTCTTGTTCCTTTTGACACACAAATTTAGTGGCACATGCCAGCACTTTTAAGACTCCAACTTGTTTTTCAATATCTCTTTGTAGACAACAGTCATGACAACAACAGGCTGAACTTGTGACAAAAAGGGGGTATTTTGCTTCTAGTTGGGGGCAAGCAAGCAGAATTATACTCATTTGGTCTGTGGAAATTCTCCAAGAAACTGAGGGATTTTTATCTGTTTATTTGCATATGTATTTTATTGCTCTGAGAGAGTCACGAACAGTCTTTGTTTTCCCCTAAGTGTGTCCTCAATTTTAGAAAAGCATAATAATCATGAGGAGAGTGGTCCAGAAGTTTTAATTAAAATTCCTGCAGATGCAGAACGATAGAAATTATGTCCCATGTGCCAGGGGAGGAAGAGAAGTCCTTGGAATGAGAGGGCAGGCAATTTATCTGTCCCTGAAGGTTTTGAGGGAAAAAGGGCACCTTAGAGGGTCAGAGTGATGCCTTAAATGGCTACCTAGAAACAGAGACTAGACAGGAATAAAGGAATAAAGGAGGGATTTATTTGAAAGGCTTTCAGAGATACACTCTGGGTTCCAGAGGCTTCTGCCTCAGTAGATCCCAAAATGGATGGCAGGTCACGAGTTCTTCACACTTTGATATCAGCATCAATTCCCCAAGCAGAACCCAGGCAAGGATGGAATTTCCCCAAGCTTGACCCCCTCTCCCCAAGATGATGGTTTACAGCTCTTGTTCTGGGTGCCATTGGAGAGCAAACTAGATTTTCTTATGTCTGTCTTCACATAAGACATTAATGCATTTCCTGTAGCATTTAACAAGCAACAGGAAACTGCAGGGTTACACTGGCAGTGCAGGATTTGAAAAATATAGAAGTTAAAACCTAAGGCATCAAGAGAACTGTAGGTTCTGGTGGGAAGCCAGGCAGGAGGAGAGCTGAAACAGAAGCACCTCGGGGGCAGGTGGTGATGTCCCTGGCCCTTGCTCTGGGCACTTGGCCTTGGCCAGGACACAGAGCTGGGGACTGATCCCTGCAAAGGCTTTTAGGTGACCTTCCTTTTAGAAGGACCTGGGATAGCCCCAGTAAATCGTTATTGCCACCTGGCTGAGTCAAAACCAAAGGAATTTCTTTCTTTGTAGCTGTTTGCCAACTGACTGGAACCTTTTAGTTATCCTCTGGTGCTGCTGTTTCCGAATGCCTCGCGTTTTAAAGTTCATTTTTCTTCTGTTCTATCTGGTGCTATATATTGAGCATAAATTATAATTGCAAATACAAATAAGGATATTTGTCTTGACATCACTTTAAGTGTATTTTAGCAGAGTGACTCTAGAATGCCCATTCAGCAAAATGCATCCTTTCTGGTGGGATAATTTGCTTTTCCTTAGCCTGTCAGACAGAAGACTATTTCAGCTTTTGTCTCAATAACTCAGGGCTCTCTTGGTTTAAATTTATTAGAAGCCAGGGAAGGTGCCCTGCTGCAGTATAACCTTGGATGTCTTACAGGTTTTTTAACTGCAGTATAAGGGCAATGCCCTGAGTAGATACAAATTTAACTAGACATGAGAAATTGCAAAATCCTTTTTTTTATCACCAGTTTTCAAGTCCCTTGATTCGACCATCAGAATAAATTTTCTATGATCTCATAACTTCCAAAGCTCTCCTCGCTCCCTTCTTCCCCCATCTGTTTAACCAATAACCTATTCTCACAAACACTGAAAATCACATTACGGGCAAAGTTGTCTTGATGGGTCTGGAATGTACTGTGGATCCATGCTGAATTAAGTTATATGCATGCTGAGACTAGGCAGGATAGAGCAAAAGTGGCTACTCTTTTTTTTTTATTCCTCTTTTCTTAAAGGTAGACTTTCTAAAAACCCTTTTTTTTTTTAACAAGGATAGGAAAGGATTTGGGTCCAACAAAGAAATATAGAGATGATTTTTAAAGCTGAAATAGAGCTTTTTTATTTCATTCAAAAAGATTATAAATCATCAGGGAATATGGAAGAAAGATTTTTCCCACCATTTCCTAGTACTACTCACACATCAGAATCGTGATTTTGGTGAATTGCTTATTTTGTTTGCCTAAATAATTTGAGGTGATGTTGCCAATAATCTCTCTCTTAGTGAATACTTATAGTATCCAAGTTCTGAATCCAGTTGTAGGAAATGAGGTCAGTGTGGTGTTGTCAGAGATGGTGGTTATCATGAAGGACAC
>VZRF01013869.1:1169-14243 GCA_013396875.1 Vireo altiloquus | reverse complement strand
GAGCCCTGGGGACCCCAAGGACACCTCCCAGTGCCACCAGAGCAGGTTTGGGATGCTGTGCTGGAAGCCTTGGGGACCCCGAGGACACCTCCCAGTGCCACCAGAGCAGGTCTGGAGTGCCGTGTTGGAAGCCCTGGGGACCCACAGGACACCTCCCAGTGCCACCACACCNAGGACACCTCCCAGTGCCACCAGAGCAGTGAGGTGCTGTGCTGGGAGCCCTGGGGACCCACAGGACACCTTCCAGTGCCACCAGAGCAGTGGGGTGCTGTGCTCAGAGCCCTGGGGACATCGAGGACACCTCCCAGTGCCACCAGAGCAGTGGGGTGCTGTGCTGGAAACCTTGGGGACCCTAAGGACACCTCCCAGTGCCACCAGAGCAGTGGGGTGCTGTGCTGGGAGCCCTGGGGACCCCAAGGACACCTCCCAGTGCCACCAGAGCAGGTCTGGGGAGGCCCTTAGCAACAAGGAGGTGCCTTCGAGCCCATTCGGAGGGAAATGGAGCTGCTGGAGTCAGAGTAAATAATTAAAGTCGGAGCTGCGGAGGAGAAGCAGAGATAACGGAGGCAGCTCGAGCAGAAAAGCCGGGATTCGCTGCCTCAGCTCTCCCGGGCGCTGCCGCCCCGGGGGCTGTCCCTGCTGTGTCCCTGCTGTGTCCCTGCTGTGTCCCCATTGTCCCCCCAACCCCTCCCTGGCCGTGGATTTGCCATCTCCCTCCCCTTTTCACGCCTCGGCCGCTGGTTTTCACACTCTGCTGGTGCTGCTGCGTCTCGGCCCAGCCATCCATAACCCCCGGGGGACCTTCCAGGGCAGCCACCACCCTCAGCCTTCATCCTCCTCCTCCTCCTCCTGCTGCTCCTGGCTGCCCCCGCCGCCCAGGGAAGCCTCTTCCCACGTCTTGAGCCGCCTTGTTTTGCCTCTCCCCCCCGTGCGCTTCATAAATGTCAACTTTTTTTTTCCTCCGACAAAGAAATTTTGTGGTAATGACTCTTTGTGCCACTTCTAAATCCCCAATTACATAAGGAGCGGCAGCACAAAGCCATTTCCCTTTGGTGGAAATCTCCGCGTAATCCCTTTTCCAGAGCAGCAGCCCGCCAGTGACACGCTTCTAACTCTTTGTTTGTTCTTTTGGATCAAATCTAACTGATTGCCGTGACTAATTAACTTTCCCTTTCTCCGGGCCTCTGTTGTCTTAATTAATTTCACAAATGCTTCGTTCCCAGCTCCCAGGCAGCTCCCAGGCTCGGCGGTGCAAAGCCAGGCGGGTGTCCCTGGGGCAGGGCTGACCTCGGGGGTTCCCTGGCAGCCAGGGCCACCCTGGCATGTCCCCAGGGCCACCAAGCCCCTGGGAGGGCTGCAGGGACCCCCGGGCACCGCGGCTGGGGTGTGGCAGGGCAGGAGGTGGCTGGTTGGAGGTGCGGATGGATCATCTCCTCCCCGGGGAGGGTTTAATGCAGGGACTTCGCCTCTTCCAGCTCCTGCCTGATCCTAATTTTTTGCCCTGCAAGGTCCTCCTGAGCCAACAACCAGGCAGGGAAAAATCCAGCCTGTAAATCTTAGGATTTTAAGGGCTGGAAGGGACCTTGAAGATGCTGCCATGGGCAGGGACACCTTCAACTAGAGCAAATTGTCCAACCTGGCCAGGGATGTGGCATCCACAACCTCCCTGGGCACCCTGTGCCAGGGCCTCCCTCACAGGGAAGAATCTCTTCCTCAGGAAAGAATTTCTCCCCAAGTAAAGGATTTCTTCCCGAGTGAAGGATTTTTTTCCTACAGTAAAGCCTGCTGAAATCCTGCTGCCAAGGCCTGGTTTGGTGACAGATTGTTCAGTTCTCTTCCTGCAGGATCCTGGCACCGTGGTCACCACCATGTCCCCCCCAGCTGCCACTCTGAGACCCCCAGAGTCACTCGGATCCATACCCCACATCCTGCAGCAGTGGGCACGTGGGTCTGGGGGTCAGTTCTGTGCCATGGATGTGGGTTTTGGGGTCAGTTCTGTATCTCAGATGTGGATCTCGGGGTCAGTTCTGTGCCATGGGTGTGGATCTCAGGTTCTCGGATCAGTTCTGTGCCCTGGGTGTTNGTACCCCAGGTGTGGATCTCGGGGTCAGTTCTGTACCCCAGGTGTGGATCTCAGGTTCTCAGATCAGTTCTGTGCCCTGGGTGTCGGTTTTGGGGTCAGTTCTGTGCCATGGATGTGCATCTTGGGGTCAGTTCTGTTCCATGGATGTGGAGTTCGGGGTCAGTTCTGTACTCCAGGTGTGGATCCTGGGGTCAGTTCTGTTCCATGGACGTGGATCTCGGGGTCGGTTCTGTGCCCTGGGTGTGGATTTTGGGGTTAGTTCTGTGCCATGGATGTGTATTTTGGGATCGGTGCCTGGGGTGTGGATCTTGGGATCGGTTCTGTACTCCAGGTGTGGATCCTGGAGTCAGTTCTGTATCCCAGGTGTGGATCTCAGGGTCAGTTCTGTGCCATGGATGTGGATCTCGGGGTCAGTTCTGTGCCATGGGTGTGGATCTCAGGTTCTCGGATCAGTTCTGTGCCCTGGGTGTTGGTTTTGGGGTCAGTTCTGTGCCCTGGGTGTGGATTTTGGGGTCAGTTCTGTACCCCAGGTGTGGATCTCGGGGTCAGTTCTGTTCCATGGATGTGGATCTCGGGGTCGGTTCTGTGCCATGGATGTGGGTTTTGGGGTCAGTTCTGTGCCCTGGGTGTGGATCTCTGTGGTTGTTCCCCCGGGCTGGGTTTTTCCCAGACAAGGGCTGAGTTCAGCTCTCAAACCAGCCCTGTTGTCCCGGGCAGCACAATGGAGCTGCATATTCATGAAGGCGCTGCATCACACAGGGCTGATGGCAGAACTGAGATCTTATCTGCTGCTTCCAGCAGCCCTGGTGGTGGCTCTTATCAGTGCTTTCCTATCTGGGGTCTGCCCTGGATGAATAAACAGCGCAGCTCTTCCACTCCAAGGCTCTTGTGCTATGGAGTGCAGCAGTGGACGCTCGGCGCAGATGAAGGGCAGCAGCCTGGCTCAGATCCCTGCCAGCCTTCCTGTGCCCCAAAAGTGGGGCTGGGGGCCCTTCTTGTTCCATAGGGAGGGCTCTGCTCCCTGAGGAGGTCCCAAACCTTGGGGCAACCTGGAGGGAACATGCTTTGGATGCTGCTCCAGCCTTTGATGTGGCAGAGTTGTGTGGCCACCTTGCCCCAGGTGGCAGGGCCATGAGAGTGGCAGGATCCTGTGGCAGGAGGAGAGGGAACGGCCTCAGGCTGGGCCAGGGCAGGCTCAGCTTGGACAGCAGCAGGAATTTCCCCATGGAAAGGGAGCTCAGGCCTTGGCAGGGCTGCCCAGGGAGGTTTGGAGTGCCCATCCCTGGAGGGGTGCCAGGAAGGGCTGGAGGTGGCACTCAGAGCTCTGGGCTGGGGACAAGGTGGGGATCACAGCTTGGACTCCATGGGCTGGGAGAGCTTTTCCAACCTCACTGATCCTGGGATTCTCTGATCTGTGGGAGTTTCCCCCAGCACAGACACGACTGGCAGAGCTTTGGCACCCTGGATTCAGTAGTGGCACCACCCAGGGGGGCACGAGGGGCCAGGCAGAACACTGTGAGCTCTGGATCGGGGCTGAAGGGGTGACCCTGTTTGCCGTCAAGGGCTCTGGCAGGAAATGAAGGAGTTGGAGGCAATCCAGGAGCTCGGGGGAGGTGCTGAGGGAGCCAATCACCCCTGCAGGTTCTGGGAGCTCGCAGGGACCTGTGCTGTGGGAAGCACGAGGCATTCCTGGAACAGCAGATGACTCCTTCCGAAGGCTGCCAGCAGAAATCAGCCCCATGGCAGAGGCTGCATCAAAACCCATCTGCAATTAAGCCCTGGCAGTGCTGCTGTGCCTCCCCAGGGTCCTGCAGGAATCCAGGAGCAGCCACTGCCCTTCCCTGTGGATTCACCTGGAACAGCACCCAGCCCTCACTCCGGGATCAGACACCGTGGTGGGAATTGGGATCAGACACTGTGGTGGGAATTGGGATCAGACACCGTGGTGGGAACTGGGATCAGACACTGTGGTAGGACTCAGGATCAGACACCACGGTGGGATTTGGGATCAGACACCGTGGGGGAAATTGGGATCAGGAACCATGGTGGAAATTGGGATCAGACACCGTGGTGGAAATTGGGATCAGACACTGCAGTGGGAATTGGGATCAGACACTGTGGTGGGAATTGGGATCAGACACCGCAGCGGAAATTGGGATCAGATATTGTGGTGGAATTTGGGATCAGGCACCACAGTGGAAATTGGGATCAGGCACCGTGGTGGGAATTGGGATCAGGCACCACAGTGGAAATTGGGATCACACACCGCGGGGGAATTGGGATCAGACACCACAGTGGAAATTGGGATCAGACACCATGGGGGAAGTTGGGATCAGACACCATGGTAGGACTTGGGATCAGACACTGCATGGGATTCGGGATCAGACACTGCGGTAGGACTCAGGATCAGACACTGCAGTGGGACTCGGGATCAGACACTGTGGTGGGAATTGGGATCAGACACCGCAGCGGAAATTGGGATCAGATATTGTGGTGGAATTTGGGATCAGGCACCACAGTGGAAATTGGGATCAGACACCATGGGGGAAGTTGGGATCAGACACCATGGTAGGACTTGGGATCAGACACTGCATGGGATTCGGGATCAGACACTGCGGTAGGACTCAGGATCAGACACTGCAGTGGGACTCGGGATCAGACACTGTGGTGGGAATTGGGATCAGACACCAATGGAACTCAGGTTCAGACACTGTGGTGGAAATTGGGATCAGACACTGCAGTAGGACTCAGGATCAGACACCAGTGGAACTCAGGTTCAGACACCATGGTGGAAATTGGGATCAGACACCGTGGTGGAAATTGGGATCAGACACTGTGGTGGAAACTGGGATCAGACACTGCAGTGGGAATTGGGATCAGACACTGTGGTGGGAATTGGGATCAGACACCGCAGCGGAAATTGGGATCAGATATTGTGGTGGAATTTGGGATCAGGCACCACAGTGGAAATTGGGATCAGGCACCGTGGTGGGAATTGGGATCAGGCACCACAGTGGAAATTGGGATCACACACCGCGGGGGAATTGGGATCAGACACCACAGTGGAAATTGGGATCAGACACCATGGGGGAAGTTGGGATCAGACACCATGGTAGGACTTGGGATCAGACACTGCATGGGATTCGGGATCAGACACTGCGGTAGGACTCAGGATCAGACACTGCAGTGGGACTCGGGATCAGACACTGTGGTGGGAATTGGGATCAGACACCGTGGTGGGAACTGGGATCAGACACTGTGGTAGGACTCAGGATCAGACACCACGGTGGGATTTGGGATCAGACACCGTGGGGGAAATTGGGATCAGGAACCATGGTGGAAATTGGGATCAGACACCGTGGTGGAAATTGGGATCAGACACTGCAGTGGGAATTGGGATCAGACACTGTGGTGGGAATTGGGATCAGACACCGCAGCGGAAATTGGGATCAGATATCGTGGTGGAATTTGGGATCAGACACCGCGGTGGGAATTGGGATCAGACACTGCAGTGGGAATTGGGATCAGACACCGTGGTGGGAATTGAGATCAGACACCATGGGGGAAATTGGGATCAGACACTGCAGTGGAAATTGGGATCAGACCCTGTAGTGGAACTCGGGATCAGACACCGCGGTGGAAATTGGGATCAGACCCTGCAGTGGAACTCGGGATCAGACACTGCAGTGGGAATTGGGATCAGACACCGTGGTGGGAATTGAGATCAGACACCGTGGTGGGAATTGAGATCAGACACCGTGGTGGGAATTGAGATCAGACACCGTGGTGGGAATTGAGATCAGACACCGTGGTGGGAATTGAGATCAGACACCGTGGTGGGAATTGAGATCAGACACCGTGGTGGGAATTGAGATCAGACACCGTGGTGGGAATTGAGATCAGACACCGTGGTGGGAATTGAGATCAGACACCGTGGTGGGAATTGAGATCAGACACCATGGGGGAAATTGGGCTCAGACACTGCAGTGGAAATTGGGATCAGACACCTCAGTGGAAACTGGGATCAGACACCGTGGTGGGAATTGAGATCAGACACCATGGGGGAAATTGGGATCAGACACTGCAGTGGGAATTGGGATCAGACACTGCAGTAGGACTCAGGATCAGACACCAGTGGAACTCGGGATCAGACACTGCAGTGGGAATTGGGATCAGACACCGCAGTGGAAATTGGGATCAGACACCGTGGTGGGAATTGAGATCAGACACCATGGGGGAAATTGGGATCAGACACTGCAGTGGAAATTGGGATCAGACCCTGCAGTGGAACTCGGGATCAGACACTGCGGTGGAAATTGGGATCAGACCCTGCAGTGGAACTCGGTCCCCCCTTGCAGCTCGGAGCTAAGAGGCTTCTGTCACCGTGCCGAGGGAGCTGTGGCCTCCGGGGACAGCAGCTCTGGCGCCGTGGCTGTGCTGGGCCTCTGGCAAGCGGGGGCTTCACAGCCAAGGGTTGAGGACAAATTTGAAAAGATTTGGTCTCCCTTTGTAGAAACCTTTGATTAAACCGTGGCAGCCGGGATTGAGCCAGTGCTCCTCTCCCCGGCCTCCCACCCCCTCCTGCTGCTTCATCTCCCTCTCTCCTGCCTTTGCATCTTGCCTCTTTTTCTCCCTTCACTTTGGAAGGGAGCAGATCAATAAATAAATAAACCCGCGGAAATGTTATTTCTCCGGCGAGAGGCGCCTTGAAGTTCATCAGAAATAACAATGCCGACCTCCTGTGCATGCGCGGGGCAGGGAGAAGGGGATGCGATTATTCCCCGGGGAAAAAAACACCCGCACGACACGCTGGACCTGTTCCGAGAGCGCCGGGCTGACAATTTACCAGCAGCCTCTGAGCTCTCACTCCGTGGCTCGAGGAGTTCTGACATGAAAGGGCCACCAGTCAAACGAAGGGAAGGATCGACTCGCGGGATTAAATGTCCTTGTCACCGACCCATCAAAACACGGCGTTATTTTGGAGGGACAGATCGTTTGGAGGAGTTTACAGCAGATTAAACCTGAAGTCCCGGGGGGTTTTTGGGGGGTGAAGTGGCCGCAGGTGGCAGCAGTGCTGCGGGAGCACGGCGTGGCTGCGTGTCCCCAGCCGGAGCAGGATCCGCCTGGCCCCGCGGGCAGCCCCAGCCCTTCATCTGCCATGCAAAGGAGCACGCAAAGCCCCGGGGTTCCTCCCAAATCGACCCAAAGCTTCCTCCAGAGGATGGGAGGCTGGAAATCCAGAGTTTACAGCGAATGGTGAGATGAGTCACGATGCAAAGGCTTTCATCTTGGGGCTTGACCGCCCCAGAACGGCCCCAAATGGGGAGAGTTTGTGCAGGGGACGCTGCTGCAGACATTCCTGGGTGAGCACACACATCAGCAGGGACACGAGGCCGTCTGGGTGCATTCCTGAGAGCAGACACGTCCCACTGGTGTCCCACTGATGTCCCACCGGTGTCCCACTGTGACTCAGGAGCCCTGGAGCATCACCCTGCAGAGCAGAGCCAGAGGGTGAGGGCTCCGTGTGGGGCCTTCATCCTTTTCTCAGGCAATGGTAGGAGTCAGGGTGAAGGTGGAAATGACCCTCCTGGTCCTTGTCACAGCCCAGCAAAGCCACAAGTGAGCTCTGGGTGTGCTTGGCGGAGAGAGGGAGCAGGTTTGGGGAGCAGGGGAGTGCCTGCCAGGACATCCAGCACGTGGCAGTGCCTGTGAGGAGCCACGGGCCAGCAGCTGCTGAGGTGAGGTGGGAATAAGGAATATCTTGGTTCTGCAGTGCTCAACCAGCTCCTTTCTGGGTTCAGGTGTTAATGGGAGTTCAGCTTGGATAAAAGGGAATCGTGCACAGGCATGGGCAGCTGATCTGAGTCCCTGGCAGGGGCTGGGAGCAGAGGGAATATTATCCAGCCCTTTCCTCCAGGGGATGTCTCGGTTAGCAGCTCTGGCAGTCAGTCAACAAGAAAATCCTCCTGTGGAAAGTCCACCACACTCCCTGTTCCAAGGAGTGCTGTTGGCAGCAATTCCTGAAGGTCTTCCATGAGGATTGAGCCCAGCACAAGCACGGGAAGAGTCAGGGGGAGCTCCTCCATGTCAACAGTGAGATTCTGGCTGTGTTTTGGGCAGAGAGAGGAGCAGGGTGGGGAAAGGGAGTCGAAAAACTGAAAAGTTTAAAATACATGAAAATCTCAGTGAAGGGACAGCGCAGCTGGAATGGGATCAGCCTGGGAAAGGCCTGGTCAAGGGAAGCTGTGGCTGCCCCTGGATCCCTGGCACTGCCCAAGGCCAGGCTGGACATTGGGACTGGGAGCAGCCTGGCACAGTGGGAGGTGTCCCTGCCATGGCAGGGGTGGCACTGGATGGGCTTTGAAGTCTCTTCCAACCCAAACCATTCCATGATTCCATGAGTCTATGACCTGTGCGTGGTGTAGTTTGAGCCTGATGCTCAGAACCAGTCCCAGCCAACAGGAGAATCCCTCACAGGGTTCCCAGAGAGCCCTGGAGCCTTGTAGGAATCTGCTTTGTGCAGAGAGAGAGGGAGGATGTCAGAGGTGACCTTTTCCCTGACTTTGTCCCATCCCTCTGGGAAGTCATTTGGGGAGGAGGGGTGTCAGCCAGCATCTGCAGGTGTTGTGGTTTTAAATTCTCCTTCCTGCAGAGGAATTCCACATGACCAGGCCAGCTGGTTTCCAAAGCACTTCCCCCGGGGGTTATTTACTGCCAGGAGCGCTGCACGTCCCTCCTGTCCCCTCCCCGAGCCACCTGCAGGCACCCAAACCCCAGCACATGAGGGGCAGGCAGAGCCAGAACTGTGGGACACAGCTGGGATGGATTTTCCTGCAGCCAGCCTGGGTTTCACCCCCACCAGGATCTGTGCTTTGACCCAAAAACCAGCGGCTGCAGGCAGTGCCCTGGCCCTGTGCGCGACTCCTGCCCGCACCCTGCAATTCCAGCAGCAGGGAGGGCACCCGGCAAGGCTCACGTCCACATGGGCAGGCAGCAGGGCTGGGTGAGGAGCAGGAAGCTTGGGAAGGGCAGGGAGAGCAGGTCTGACCAGGGCTGTTCCCTGCCCGCCCTTATCACAGCTTCCCCAAATAACTCCTGGAAGTGCTGCGCGATCCTGGCAATCCACGGGGATGGGAGCTGAACTCTGCCTGGGTCTGCTTTGAAGGGAGAAGGGCTGCAGAGAGCCAGTTAAGGCTGCCGAGCGCTTTGCAGCATCAAAGGGTCGCCTAAGCTCCTCTCTGCTCCCTCTCTATCCTGCCCAGCTCGTTCTGGAGCCTCGGGGATGATCACAGCCCCTTCCTCCACATCTCCTGTCAAAGAGCTTTTGGTGACACCCTCCAGGGAGCTGGCAGGACGTGCTCAGCCTGGTGCTGGGCAGGAAAGGTGCATCCCACGGGGATGGCATGATGGGGTCCCTGAGGAGTGATGCCACTGGAGAAACAAGAGTCCTCATCACAGAATCCCAGCCTGGCTTGGGTTGGGAGGGAACTTAAATCTCATCTCATTCCACCTCCCACTGTCCTGGGACATCTTCTGCTGTCTCAGGTTTCTCCAAGCCCCATCCAGCCTGGCCTTGGAGACTTGCAGGGATCCAGGGGCAGCCACAGCTTCTCTGGGCAAACCTCCCATCGCTCCCACCCAGGCCAGGCTTTATCCCATTTCCATGAGTAGGAACAAACAAAAATAAATTAGCAGGAGGTGAAAGATGTTCAGGGTGTGCATAACCAGATTACAAAGCATCCTTCCATTTTCCACCTTCCAGCAAGGAGAGGGAGGAGCAGCAGCAGCGTTTCCCGCTGACAGGCAGCGCCAGGCTTGGCACAGACCTCTCCTCTGCGCCTGGAAAACGAGCCTGTGGAACTGATTTAACTTTTAAACTGATTTTAACATTTATATTTTTCCAACCCTGTACTGCCCAGCGTGTAACTCCGGAGTTTCGGGTGGCCTGTGGGCTGCTGCTCTCTCGTGCTGGTGGGACAGAACAAACCCTCACTAGGTTTCCCCCTCAAGGACACCAGGCCCCAAAATGTGTAAACTAAAGCCTTGAGAGGGAGGGAAAACTTGGGGTAATTACATCGTTAACCGAGGTTACAGCCGGAGAATTAACCCTGATATGCAAATGGACCAAACCTATAAAAATGTGAAGAACTCATGACCCAGGGCTCACCTTGGGCAGAGCCTTTTGACTGCCCAGGGCATGCCTTTGAAGGCCCTTCAAATAAATACCCACTTTTGTTCTCTTATTCTCATCTAGCCTCCGTTTTTAGGTGGCTGCCTCAAGGCCTGAGAACCTGTGAATGAGGCAGCTGAGGTGACATTAATGCCACATGTCCTGGAGGCTGCAGTGCCCACGGTGAGCCTGAGAGCAGAGGGACAAGGGCAGGGAGTGCCCCTGCAGGGTGGGGGGCTGCTGCTGGGACACCCCCGGGTTGTGGCACCTCACCCCTCCTCCTTCACCCTGTGTGTTTGGGGTGTCCCCCAAAGCCACCCGCGCAAAGCTCCCCTCCTCCTTCAGCGTGGCTGGAGGGGCAGTAAATGAAATCCCACTGCCTGATTACACTCAGGACATGGCTCTAAACTGACTGCTTTATGGTCCTGGGTAATTTCATTTTCTCCTGTGGTGGATGGGTTGCCATATGCCCACAGCCCTCGCTCGCATCCCAGCGCAGCTGCTCCCCTAGCACAGCTCCTGTCCCCGTTCTGGGGCTCTGCCACGCTCCTGGCGTGCCTTCCTGCAGGGAATTCCTGCCCCAGCGGGCACCAAAGACATCCAGAGACTCTCCAGGGAGTACAGCACCGGTGGGAGGATGGTCCAGCAGCGGGTACAGGGTGTGAGGCTGGAATTGTCCCGGCGAGGATGGGTGAGGCTGCTCCAGGATGGGCAATAATGCTGCTGGAATGCAGCCAGGGCTCCTGGCATCCCAGGGAACCGGGATGGAGGCTGCATTTTGGGCTGCATAACCCTAAAAAAGCCTCTGGTTAGGCACTGATGCAGCTCATCTCCCTGCAGGCATCGCCACCCTCTCAGGGCGGCATCCCCAGGGCTCGTGGGGAGCCAGCCTGGCTCAGAACTCTGCCAACAGCAGGAGGGTTCCAGCAGGCTCCAGTGCTCTGGAAACTGGGATGGATGGGCAGAGAGGAGAGCAGCAGGGTGGTGAGAGCCCCTCAGCAGCAGTGCTCAGCCCTGCTCAGCTCCCCCTGCCACTGCCTCAGCCTGGGATTCGGATCCTTCTCTCCTCGGTGGCCTGGCTGTGTTTTCCCAAGTGGATCCCATTCCGCCTGCCGGCTCTCTCCTCCTTGGGATTCTGAGCTCTTCCCCAGTTTGGTTTCATCTGCAAATCCCGGGGATGTGTTTTTTAGGAGAGCAGTGTCTCACTCCTTACAGCCAACCTCGCTCGGGAATATCGCGCTTTTTTTTCTGCCTTGAAAAAAAATTCCTCTCCATTTCCACAAAACCCCTGATTTTTCTCTGGTTGTTTTTTTCACTCAGCTAGGCGAAAACATTTTGTGTGACACCGGTTCGAGCCCAAATTCTGTGAACGAGGGATCCCTGGGGAATCCCTGCTTCCTTCTGGCTGCTCCGCCCCACCATGGGATGCCCCCAAATCCCAAAACCCACCGAGAGCGTTGAGGGAAATCTCCCAGAAAAAGGTTTTATGACTCACTCCGTGTCCTGTGTGAGGGCAGAGAGGACTGGACATCCCCGATATTTTCACAGCCAGGTAACTCCAGCCGTGGAGCAGCTCTGGGTGTGGTCAGTGAGGACATTCCCACCTCATCGTCTGTGGAGCGCTGGAATCTCTCGGTTTCCCGTGTCCATGGCCTCCGGGGCCCTTTGGGAAGCCTTCTGAGTCAGAGAAGAAGCAGCGATGAGTAAAAATCGTTGTCCTAAAGCTGTGAGACCTTTAGGGCTCAAAGCTGTTTTCGCAAGCGCCCTGAGGGCTGTGAGAAATTCAAAATATTGCTTTGAAACCGGGAAGTCCCTGCAAGTCCCTCGCAGCTGCTGCTGCTGTTTGCTCTCTGTGCCAGGATTGTTAACGGAGGTGTTGAACAAGCAAAGCCAGCCCTGCTCCCGGGAGCTCTCCTGGCGCTGCCTGCTCCGTGTGGCTGTCCTTTGTCCTCGGCCTCGAGGGCGGGCAGGGCACGGGCAGAGCTTCCCGGAGGAGATGGAGGTGTGGGCAGAGCTCCTGCGGTGCCCGAGGCTTTGCTGGGCAGGATGACCATTCCCTGTGCCAGTGACCATCCCAGTGCCAGTGACCATCCCTGTGCCAGTGACCATCCCTGTGCCCGTGACCACCCCTGTGCCAGTGACCACCCCTGTGCCAGTGATCATCCCTGTGCCAGTGACCATCCCTGTGCCCGTGACCACCCCTGTGCCAGTGACCACCCCTGTGCCAGTGATCATCCCTGTGCCAGTGACCATCCCTGTGCCCGTGACCACCCCTGTGCCAGTGACCACCCCTGTGCCAGTGATCATCCCTGTGCCAGTGACCATCCCTGTGCCCGTGACCACCCCTGTGCCAGTGACCACCCCTGTGCCAGTGATCATCCCTGTGCCAGTGACCATCCCTGTGCCCGTGACCACCCCTGTGCCAGTGACCACCCCTGTGCCAGTGATCATCCCTGTGCCAGTGACCATCCCTGTGCCCGTGACCACCCCTGTGCCAGTGACCACCCCTGTGCCAGTGATCATCCCTGTGCCAGTGACCATCCCTGTGCCCGTGACCACCCCTGTGCCAGTGACCACCCCTGTGCCAGTGATCATCCCTGTGCCAGTGACCATCCCTGTGCCCGTGACCACCCCTGTGCCAGTGACCATCTCTGTGCCAGTGACCATCCTTGACCATCCCTGTGTCAGTGACCATCCCAGTGCCAGCATCTCCATCCCTGGGGCTCTGCCCGGGCAGAATGACCACCTCTGTGCCAGTGACCATCCCCGCGTAAGTGACCATCCCTGCCTCCACCCCATCCCTGCCTCCACCCCATCCCTG
>VZRF01013867.1:1954-54253 GCA_013396875.1 Vireo altiloquus | reverse complement strand
AGCCAGATTGTGAGCCCTCTCTATCTGGTTACCTGCAAGAAGAATGATTTCCACTGGGGCCCAGAACAGCAACAAGCCTTTGCCCAGATCAAACAGGAAATCGCTCATGCGGTAGCCCTTGGCCCAGTCAGGACAGGACCAGATGTGAAGAACATGCTCTACTCTGCAGCCAGGAACAATGGCTTATCCTAGAGCCTTTGGCAGAAGGTGCCTGGGGAGACTTGGTGTCGACCACTGGGATTCTGGAGCCGAAGCTACAGAGGATCTGAAGCCAACTACACTCCCACGGAGAAGGAGATCTTGGCCGCCTATGAAGGAGTCCAAGCTGCCTCAGAGGTAATCGGCACTTATCCACAACTCCTCCTAGCACCCCGACTACCGGTACTGGGGTGGATGTTCAAGGGAAAGGTTCCCTCCACGCATCACGCCACCAATGCTACTTGGAGCAAGTAGATTGCCCTCATCATGCAACACACCCACACTGGAAACCCAAATCTTCCTGGGATCTTGGAAATAATTAAGAACTGGCTGGAAGGTGAGACTTTTGAATTATCTTTGGAAGAAGAAGAGCAAGTGACACGTGCTGAGGAAGCCCCACCATACAACGAGCTACCGGAGAGTGAAAGGCGATATGCCCTTTTCACCGACGGTTCCTGCCGAATTGTAGGTGCTAACCAGAAATGGAAAGCTGCTGTATGGAGCCCCACACAACGAGTTGCACAAGCTACCGGGGGAGAGGGTGGATTGAGCCAACTCACTGAACTCAAAGCCATACAATTAGCCCTGAACACTGCTGAAAGAGAGAAGTGGCCAAAGCTCTACCTCTACACGGATTCATGGATGGTAGCCAATGCTCTGTAGGGCTGGCTGGAAAGGTGGAATATATATTAGTAAAGAACTGTTATTCCTATTGCCCATATCTTTGCCTGAAAGCCCCTTATTTTCAAAATTATAATTTGGAGGGAAGAGGGTTGCCTCCTGCCTCCCTTAGCAGACACCTGTCTTTCAAACCAAGACACCTGTCTTTTCTTTCTCAATTAAAACTGAGGGAAGAGGTTTACCTGATTTACAGTGTGCCAAGTTTTCCAGGGAAAGCTGATAAGAAACCTGTATTTTGTTCCTACCTCTGTGAGTGCTCATATCTTGTTTCTAGATGTGTTTAGGCACGCTACTTCAAATCAACAGAATTTTTCCATAGCTATTTATACCAGTGAGGTATTTTATAGTTTAGATATTGTAATAGCATGCAATTACCAACTCAGGAGACTTAAGCAGGTCAGAAGCAACAGTGATGTCACTGGTCTGTGTTGCTGATATTCGTGCCGTGGGCTTCCTGTTCATGCAAGGCAGAAGAGAACATGAGAATGAGATTAAAATTGACTGGCATAGTAATGTGATTCTTGATGCTTCAAAAATTTATAGTGTAACTTAATAAACACTCTGTTAACAGAAATTTAAAGGGCAATGTATTCTCAAATTTATTGGTACAATCACAAGGTTATTTGCCTTGGAGTATATAAATACCTAGTAGTTCTTCTCATGTAGGATTTTGGTTCATTTAACAGATTAGGCAGCAGTTCAGTAACTAGATTACATAATTTACTACATGGGACTTACAGTTACATAAAAATTTAATTCAGTTTTATTTTCTACTTGTCCAAGACTCTTTTGTAGTGGGAACATGACCTTAATAATATAGAGATGTGTCTTCTGTTGCAAACATTTCTTAGGTAATTATGTTGCTGTTACATTGATGGCGTACTTGTGAAAATCAAATGCACATCAGACCCTCTTTATCTCTGTGATTGTGAGCTAAATTCAAATTTATCATTGAAACTACCCTGTGAAGAGCAAATACTGAAGAGCAAATTGTTCAAATAGATTTTCTCTTGGAGAAGCACATGCCGTGATGGCAACCAAGCTACAGCTTTTGGGCAAAATGAGAAAGCTTGCCCTCAAGAGCATTGCAAATATCTCCCCACTGAGTAATCAGGCATCTTTCGTCCTTTTTGGAAACTGTCAGAGAGACTCATACTAGTACATTGCTTCCAGGGATCAGGCTTAACCACATGCTGTCAGGAACAAAGCACAGATCACTCCAAAGGGAAGAAAGGAGTGGAAGTAAAGGACACGAAACAAGAGAATAGAAGTGAAGTTTTGATAAGAGGAATGGGAAATATGTGGACGTAAACCACAAAAGACAAGTGAAGTTTTGATAAAAGGAATGAGAAATAGGTAAGAGTGATAAGAGGGCAGAGATGAAATGGAGAATTCATTGTCAGCTGATAGGCAAGTCATGAGTTTATTCTCAAGGTTTTGAAGTTGGTGCTGTTCTGTTTTTCTCTAGCCCATGCATGTAAATGTGTAACACTGTAGTCGCTGATGTGTCTCTGATGTGGCTGATGCTGCAGTGCAGAGCTGTGTCACCTCAGGAGGAGGCTAAGGAAAAGGTGTCACTGGCAGCCTTGGGAGATGTGGCCAGGGTGGTGACCCTGCCTAGTGACAGAGGACAGGGCCAAGACAAGGCACTGCAAGCCTGGATCCTACCCTGGGGATTTGAACTTCCTGAACTGCTTCCATAAGAGGAGAAAAGTGTTTGAGGCAGATCACACCTATTTTTATCTCTTTCTTTCTCTCTTCCCTTCATCTCAACCTATTACAACCTATTACCTAACATAAGAAAGCATCCTATTCTTTCAAGAATAGGATCCCATTCTTTCAAGAGCAATGGATGTGTGAAAGCTAGTTTTTTCATGGTTTCGATCCTGGATGGGACAATGTTCACATGTTGAGGGTCTTCCAGAATAATTGTTATTTCATCTGTTGGACATAGAAAATCAGGTGGACATGATTTTCCATGGAGGTTTCTGATGCTTTGCATCTCATTTTACATCTCTGTGTATGGGTGGTGTGTGAGTGCGTGTGTGTGTGCCTCTGTGTGTGTGTGAATAAGCTTTGCGATGTATAGGTAAAGCCTTATAAAATGAAGGCCTTGTTGCCTTTGTAAAATAATGGCTCAGGCCTGTTACTTTGGCTAGAGAAGGACAGTGGGAAAGAGACATAGCTGAATAAGCAGTAGAAAAACATGCTGCATGACTATCGTGTGTTCACATAGTGGTGTATGGTGATTAGTTGAATTATGTTTGTTGTGCTTTAAAACTATGTAAACAGAAAAGAAATTGTACAAAAGAAACTGTGTAGTAAGAAAAGGGAACGTTTTGCTTGTGCCTGGGGCAGAGAGCATGTATGCCGTGTCCGTCTCAACAGCGACAAAGCTTTACCTAAAGAAAAGTTTTAAAAACCCTATATGCCTGTCTCAGTCATGCCAAGGTTGAAAGCTTTTCCTAACAACCTGAAATTTTGAATGCAGATAGGTGTAGCAAGCAAAATATACATTCAGAGAATAAATTGTATTCCCATGTGTAGATGGAGCATTAACTCTAAAACTAGCTAGAAGGCCAACAAAATATGGCAATAGGAGATTTCACTGTCAAAAAAGAGATATTTTCTTAAAACTCTTTGTTAAAATCTATCTTCAGGCTTCATAAATTGGCATAAAAAAACTTCCTTTTGGTCAAACACTGTATATAGCTGTCTAATAATAACTCCCTAATAATGCACGTTTGCCTAGCCAAGAGTGCAATCATGTATTGCTGAGGATTTTTGTTTTACATTATCCATCCAAGCTGTTAGGGCAGAGGAAGTTTTTGAAATTACAGCAGAGAAGAGGATTTGCTTTGAGTATAGGCAGAGCCATAGTAAAAACATTATTTGACATCTTTACTCTTTTGTAGCCCATGCAGTAACCTTTACACTTTTTTTTTTCCTTTTTGTTGCATTTCATGGTATGTTAGAGAACTAACCACTTAGTGCTCACTGAGTATCAGGAATCTGTTACTTTAAACAGAAGAGGAGGAACAAAATCTCATGCAGAAAGAGACAGAAAACTACAGAAATGAGAGGTCAAATGGCTTTCTAGAGGTCATGCAGCTTCTAATACTACTAGTAGCATCCATATTTCTTGTATCTTTTAAATCTCACAATAATATCTTTGTCCCAGGGCGTTTTCTTGCTGTTTTGGTATCTTTTACAGATTTGTTATTTGCCTATGGAATTCCATGTCAGGCAAATCTAGCATCTCCATTTTCTAGCCTTGTATTCAGTTCTGTCCTGTTCAAATTGATTCAGCCATCCCTTGAAATTACAGCTATGGATGAAAAAGCTAAATTAGCCTTACAGTTACCCCTTCATTTTAATAATAGTAATAGTACTAATACTAATAATAATAGGGAAAATCTGTTTGAAAAATTGAATTAAATTAAACATTCCTCAGCTAGGAATAAACTAGATCATCAACTTCTACTTGTGAAAAAGATTTAAGGAAAATACAGTTGGGCATTATGCTGGTTATAGACACAATGTGTTTTCATTAAAAATAAAGTGCTGTAACATCAGAAACAAGACTGATACTTCCTTTTTATGACCTAGAATATTTTTAATTGTCCACTTACAGGACAGTATTTGACTCAGGCTCCAGCTACTTTCTCTTTCCCTGGGATGATGTAAGAACCGTATCTATTCCCATATCCCTATTTAAAATGAATAATTTTCTGAGAGAGTAAGATGAATCATTACAGAGAAAGCAGAAAGCCCATGACACCACAGCTGAAAAAAATACTTTAGGAGGAGGCCAGCAGTGCAAAAGAAAAGTATCCCCAGAGGTTCTTGCTTTATTCACAGCTAGAATGACCTAAAAATAACATACTACTGCATACAATCACAGCTATATTATTCCCCTTGCAGTGTTACCAGCACTTCAAGGTAAACTAAAGAAGCCATTCTAAATTTAGTTCTCTGAATCTCATCTTTCCCTCTTCTCTGACTTCTGCTTTGTAATCTACTCTTACTTTTTTGTTGTTTAATTAATGAAATACTATTTAATTCCCCACATGTCTGTCTAGATAATGACATATACTTGAAAAGGCACTTTTTGATGCACACCCTCTCCTGTAGTTCTGTTTCCAGAAATTCACAAGGTTTGTCTAGGATCCAGATAGAATCTCAGTACTTTCCTAATTTCGGAGTAGTAGCTGGAGAGAGTAGCATTGGGGTGGATTATAGTATAAACTAGGATTTTCTGACTGGATATATTTTCTTTATTTTGATTCATAGGATTCACTTACTTAAAAGAACACAGCATGGTACACCCAGTTGTTAAAGGTAAAAATTATTTTATAGTAAATTAATGTCACATAGATTTTTGTACTAGGCAATTATTTTTAGCATCTTATTTACTGCTACAATGCTAATGGTAGGTAAAAAGAAGGAGGTATAAGTTAATTAATGTTCACTGGACTTTTTTTTACAGTGTATCCTTCCATTTCCCATTTGCATTGTATAATGCTAATCAGTCAGAACCTTATGTGTATCAGAAGCATCTTCTGGAACATCAGAGGCCAGATTCAGTTGCTGTACAGTGTATGTGGAATAGTCATCTTCTGCTAGGAAATAATAAAACTCTGTCATTTGGTTGAAATTGCATCCTAACTCATGCTAAGGTGTTGGCTTTAAATGGTTCTTATAAATACATGTAACTAATAATTTTTGTTGGGTTTTTTTTCAGGATACCAGAGTTGAGAAGCAGTAACTCAAAGAACTCAAGTCTCTGCGGGACACACAGCTTTGCAATGTTCTTTGTGCATGTGCATTTACTTCCTCTACAAAAAGTTTCTAAGAGCTTAAACAAAACCCTGAAGAGAAAGAGTATGAACTTTTCCTCAAGATAGCAAAAACACCTCATCATTTCCTGTCAAAACACAAACCATGCTTCTACAGAAGAAACAGATACAGTTTGGGGCAAGACTGGTGGGGAAAGAATAGAACTTTCTCCATTTCTCTACAGTAACCCCTGAACAAGTTGCCAAAAATAAGAAAATGTTTGAAATTGGAGGATATGGTAAATCTATAGAACCATATTACACTATTTTCCAGTATTCCAAAGTGCTTCTGTTTGGATAAGGGGAAGAAACATCCTGACAATGGCCCCCAAAATAAGCTCTGCTTCTTGCCAGAGTGAGGCATCTATTGCCAGAAAAAAACCCCATATATATATATATGTAATAACTAATAATGTCAATGCTTAAATAATAATCTCTAAGCATGTACATTAAATCCTCATGGACATAAATGAAGTGTACTGCCTCATTTCCTGCCAATGTTTCACGTTTTTTATTTAGTCTTATTTCCAATCCAGACTGCCGCAATTTGAGGGGAGAGGGGGAGGAGAGAATAAAGATGAGACTGGAACACTAATTTCTTATAAAAAGTATGTCTAGCATGTATTAACTGTATCAAAACTCAGGCCATTACATGAGCTGAGCCCCTATATGGCTGAGATGCCATTAAGCTTGACATTTATAGGACTGCCTGGAGTTGGGATTAATCTCTGATTTGACACTCTTGTGAGTTAATGGAGAGGAAGAGCAGTTAAAAAGAAAGGGAAAAGGGGGTTTGTACTCAGTTACAGCAAATTAAACAGGTTAGCTTTTACATCAAGTGCTAAATTTGCAGAAATTTCCCAGAACCAGCTCATTGCACTGGTGTATTTGGAAATGAGGGTAGTATTAAATGAGTTTTCAGAGGCAGACTTGAAGTCTTGTGAAACTGTTTCTAAGAACTCCACTCTAGTTTACATCAATCCATTACTCTGTGTTATGATGCCAGACAGAGCTGTAGTTTGTCTTTGTTGAAATGAGAATCCACTATCACCTTCATCATACCCCTGCTATTTATTTAGCTTACTGCACTCCCAGTGCTTCCACAGCTTGTTGGGCAATGAAAAGGGATTTTAGGACCTTGGGTTGGCTGAAGGATCAGGATCACAGGTAGTGTTTTCTTCATGGCTTTTGACAGCAACAAATATTGAAAGGAATGGGCAGACCCAATAGACTAACAGGCTATTCAAAGGCTGGTGTCACTGGCAGAATTTTGGGTTTTTTTGACCATGGGATGATCTAAACAATGCCAGACCTGCTGACACCTGATAGAATGCACCTTTCTCAGAGGGGAAAAGGGGGCCGAAAGGTTTCCTTGGAACAAGGAAAGGAAAAAGACCAGACTTGCCACTAATAAATAGTGGGGAGGGATATGAAGGTTTGAGGGACTATGTGTTAATGAGATCCTTCCGTTTTCTCCATGGGCTGCAATGAGATGCACTTGAATTGTTTCTACACCCACACATGCAGCATGAGTCCCTGAGATACATCAGTGTCATCCTGGTGGGATGGGTCCTCTGACTGAAGTGCCTTGTTGGAGAGTTATAGGCTCTTCAGGAGGGATAGGAAGAAGAGGCAGTGGGGATGGTGGTGGTAGGGTGCCAAGTGTGTGTAACGGCAGGGCTGGAATGTACAGAGCTCACATTTGGCAGTGGCCCAGTTGAGAGCCTCTGGATAAGGATTAAGGCACAAGCAAACAGTGCAGATATCATCATGGGAGTCTGCTACGGACCACTGAGCCAGGATGATGGCACTGATGAATTATTTTTTAAGGAACTAAGAGACACCTAATTCAGCCACCCACACCCTTATGGGACAATCCATCTTGCCAGATATTGACTGGGAATAACAAACAGGTGGTGCAAACAGGTCCAGGTGCAAACCCCTAAAAAAAACTTGTTTTGTAACTTAACTGAAAGGGCATAGACCTGTTAGAATGAGTCCAGAGGAGAGTCATGAAAACGATTACAGGGATGGAGCACCTTTCCTTTGAGGAAATGCTTAGAGAATCAGCATTGTTCAACCTGGAGAAGAGAAGACTTCAGGGAGTCCTGATAGCAGCCTTCTAGTACCCAATGGGGGCCTAAAAGAAAGCTGGTAGAGGGACTTTTTGCATGGACGTGCGTAGGATGGCTTTACACTGAAAGATAATTGTTTTAAATTTGGTATTAGGAAGAAATTCTTCACTTTGAGGGGGTGAGGCACTGCCACAGGTTGGCCAAAGAAGCTGTGGATGTATCATCCATAGAAGGGTTCAAGGCTGGATGGGTCTTTGAGCCACCTAGTGAAGTGGAAGGTGTCCCTGCCCATGGCAGGGGGATTGGAATGATATGATCTTAAAGGTGTCTTCCAATCCTAAGCATTCTATGATTCTATGATTCATGGTAGAGGTGCTGAAGGAGGCAACTGTGAAAGGTGCCCTTCTTGGTTTGCTGNGACCTGTTAGAATGAGTCCAGAGGAGAGTCATGAAAACGATTACAGGGATGGAGCACCTTTCCTTTGAGGAAATGCTTAGAGAATCAGCATTGTTCAACCTGGAGAAGAGAAGACTTCAGGGAGTCCTGATAGCAGCCTTCTAGTACCCAATGGGGGCCTAAAAGAAAGCTGGTAGAGGGACTTTTTGCATGGACGTGCGTAGGATGGCTTTACACTGAAAGATAATTGTTTTAAATTTGGTATTAGGAAGAAATTCTTCACTTTGAGGGGGTGAGGCACTGCCACAGGTTGGCCAAAGAAGCTGTGGATGTATCATCCATAGAAGGGTTCAAGGCTGGATGGGTCTTTGAGCCACCTAGTGAAGTGGAAGGCGTCCCTGCCCATGGCAGGGGGATTGGAATGATATGATCTTAAAGGTGTCTTCCAATCCTAAGCATTCTATGATTCTATGATTCATGGTAGAGGTGCTGAAGGAGGCAACTGTGAAAGGTGCCCTTCTTGGTTTGCTGCTTTTTGAAAGAGAGGTTCTAATGAGTGAAGGAGTGACTGGTGGCCATTGTAACCATGTCCACAGTAACCACGAAGCAATCAAGTTTAAAACCTCTGATGACAGAAGGAAAAGTGCCAGCAAAATGTCAGCCCTGGACAAGAAGAGAGCAGACTGCTCAGGGAACTAATTATTGAGGTACCTGAGACAATACTTTAGAAGGTGCTGGGGTCCATCAGTGCTGGTCACTTTTTAAGCACCACTTCCCAAGCACACAGGAACAGACCAAACAGACCAAAATGTTAGAAGTCAATGAGGCAAAAAGCCAGCTTGGCTGAGCAGGCACCTTCTTCTGGAGCTAAGGTGAAAAAAAGAAAGTGTACGGCCACTGGAGGAAAGCTCATGTGGCATGGGAGGCACACAGAGATAGTGGTCACCACTGTAGGGACAAAATTTGTGTGTCTGAAACTCTATTGCAGTTGAAGTGACCAGAACTGTGGGGGACAGTAAAAAGTGCTTTTTAAGTGTGTTAATAGCAAAATAGCAATAGCCAGAAATAACGCTGGCCCAAAGACCTGGCTGATGTCATTGTGAGGCCTTTCTTATTGATTTTGGGATGATCTTGGGCATCTGGGAAGGTCTTGGTCAACTGGAAAAATTCCAGCTTCCGGCTCAGGTCATTCTATGATTCACAATTCACTTCCACGACCCTCCATACAGGTTCAGAATTCTCTCAGCCTGAATGTTATGTGGGATACAGGCAGACACAAAGACTTTTATTCTTCTCCTATTCTCAAATAATCAAACCTCCATCCTAAACCTGTGACTTTTGGACTGCATTATCAGGATAGACACTTTCTTTGAAAAAGTTTGATGACTAGAAAGGCAATCTGAATCCTTAAAAGCGGATTTTCTTACACTCCTCTCACTGTTGCTGTATTTTAGTATGTTATAACTCTGCACAGAACCTGAAGGATATTGCAGAAATATGATGCAAGCTGTACATCACAGGAATCTTATTGTAGATGTTAGTAAAAGTTGTTTCTGTAAAGTCACACAGAGGGCTGTAAGACTGTATTAAATACTTCCCACTCTACTAAACTCTAATGCAGTTAAATATTTCCTGTATTTTGACACATGATTTATAGAGGAACTGCTATATGATACAGAAACAAAAAATTGGAACTCAGCTTTACAATATGTGAAAAGCAAATCTGGTATATCTTAGAAGTCAAATATCGAAATACAGAAAACACATCAAAAATGTAGAACTTACACATTAAATTAATCACTTGCAAAATGAAAAGAAAAAGTATTTCTAAAACCAGTCAACACAATGCCACTTTCAAAACACAAAGCTGGTGATCTGCAAGAAATTTGGCAGGATGTATTTGACAAAGTCATTCTGCCAGAAATATTCCAGTTTTTGCTTCTCAGTAGCTGACAGTCCCAGAAACCTCTGAGACACTGAGGTCCCAATAGACAAAAAATGGCTGATGAAGAAGGCAAGAAAACATGTCCCTTTAAAGAACAATTCTGGAAGTATACTATATAGAAACTGGAATTAAACACAAGAAATTTTTGAAGTTGAACCATAGCTGTGTTCAGGGAGAGGACTTAACGATTCAGAGACTTTGCAGCAGATTTTTTTTATTGAAAACTCATACATGTTCACTTTAGTTCAAAAGAAACTTCTAAACAGAGATGAGAAAAATTCGATCAATTTTATTCCATTTTGAAGGTAGTAAGTGAAGAAAATAAGCCTCTTTCACAAGCATGTGAATCAGAGAAAATTCAGTGTCTAAAGCAACTTGTTCCTCTTGTTTACTCAGAGTGTGTTCTCCTGTTCATGCAATTTATATGTTAACTTTTTCATATCTTGGTGTTTGGTTTGTCATTTAAACTCAGAGAAAATTTGTTAGTTTGCTAACAAAAGCATTAAAAATTAGGTACTCTGCACTTTATGATTACCTCCTAAGATGCATCAATTCTTACCTAGAATGATTAGATCTGATTGATTGTTATTTCGTTCTTTCAAAGCTCTGTTTACAATCACTGTGAATTTCTTTCCAGGACAACCAAGATATCTGCAGGTCAAAAACAGTAACATGAAGTCCTATGAAAAACACAGAAATAAGTCTGAATCTCTTCTCTCTATCATATTTATAATCAGGGATTTAAGAATGAGCAGGAATGTATTTTCCCAAGGCACTGATAAAGCTTTCTTTTTTCTGCCCTGCCTCCTCGTGCAATATGTGTACCTGATTATGTGTCAGCAGAGTACCTCTGCAGCCTCTGTCATTTGTGTAAGACAATTCTGTATTACAAGTACAAAATGTGTTGTCATATCTTGTTTAAATTTTAACTTTGAATCTGATACTTCTTTTAAAAAAATTTCCTAGATTCCTAGATACAACTAAAGGAATAGTTTTTAGTAAGTAAAAGTTTTTAGAAAGGGATGTTGCCTATTTCAGCTCTCAGAAGCTCTCAAATATTTCAAAATGGATGTCTGAGACTTGTACAGCACTAAAATCAATGTGCAGGAGAAGAGCAATCAATACCTGTGGAACAAAATATTTTGCATGCATCTGCTTGCTCATGAGGCTGCCTGCTTTTCATGTTGGGTTGGAGTGAGAACAGTGAACACACAGCCCAAGTACCTGTATATTAATGACATGACCTTTGCTACCTTTTGAAATGCTATGCTGGAAACACTTAATCAAAGGATTAAAGAAACCATTGGGCTCTTCAAATTGATACCAGACAGTTTATAAGGAGGAGATACTCTAACACCAGCAGCATTGTTAAACACTTACTTTGCACCTCTCCTTACAGAGAAACAAGAGAAGATCAGTTCAAGTCTGAGATTAGTTTACAAGTAATGACAGAAAGTGAAATAGATATGTACAGATTAGAGAATTGCTTCTTAAAAGCTTAAATCCACTTAATACAGACAAAGCATGCTGCCTTGATGAAATTAATCTGTTAGTCTAAGAGGTTGCAAGTGAGGAAATAAGCAAAGGAGTAGTTGTCTTTTTCTCCTGCTTTGGGATTTGGTTTAGAGGTTTTGAAACTACAGAGAAAAATATCATTATTTTAATTGTTTGAAATAAAAGCAAAACATAACAGTACAAATTAACTTAAGAGCAATTTATTTCATTTTGGGGGAGTCCTGGATACCTTAATAAAATCAGGAAGTAAGGGTTGGAGAGTTCTTTGGACTCTGCTGACTCCTGGCCCGGCTGTGTTCCTGATTTCAGTGCCCCATGTCCCAAAAAGATGAAATGAGGCTTCTTTCTGCTGTTTCAAAGCTTGTTTATTTCTTATTCTTATCAGAGTTTCAGAGGCACAGACTGTGCTGTGACCTCCAGGAACACGAGGACAGAATGGCAATGGCTACCCAATGCAGGTAGCTTTTATATCTATTATCAACCAGTTAGAAAACTTTATGTATCTTATTTTGTTCCCAAAACCAGTGAATATCAACCTTATTGACATGTCTCCTCTACACTAAATTCTAACTACCAATTAACAAGTCACAGGAACTCATGTCAGAAAGAAAAAGGAAGAGTAGGAGAAGAAAGAAGAAGATGAAGAAGGAGAAGCCGACACCCTAGAATCTCCATGTTGGTTCTATATAATATATATAGCAAAACCTAAAAACTCCAACTCCACACCCTGTGGTGCACTAAACAACCATCTCCTCATTTCTTTGGTGTTCTCAGCTCACCCAGAAGTGCAGGAAAAATTCCCAGGTTTTTCCTGGACTCCAACAGTAAGAAGGGAAAAAAGAAATGGAGAAAAATTTAACTTCAAAACCTTCTACACTACTTTAAATGCGATAAAACACCTGTCATATATCTGAACATCCGTGAGTATGATTAACTGCAGATCAAAAAAGTAAATCTGAATTTTCAGAATTCCTAGTTCCTCTGTGTAAGTAGTTATCTACCATCTGTACAGTATCAGCATGGGCCCATTACTTGATGTACCAGCCCCTGGCCTTTTTATGAGTGATCATCCTGGTACTCATCATATCAAGTGATACAGTATGTGAGATCAAGTGTTTGGGACATTAGGCTGGTAGGGATGGAGAAGACGTTTTTGAGGGCAGGATACTCACACAATTAAAAATGAAGAATCTTAGTGCTGACTTTGCATCAGAAAGGAGGAGATGTTTGGATTCATCGGTGAAGAGGTCTGCTGCAGGCACAGGCCCCATCTCATTGCAGTCACAACAGATTTGCAGCTGGTCTGACAGTCCTCCTGGAGGTGTGGTACAGAGCAGAGAGCTAACTAGCCTATCCATTTTAAAGGCATTCATAGGCATAGTGAATGAGTCATGAGGGAAAGCACAAGTCCCACTAAATGGCCATATTTTGCATGTGTGCATTCATACTTGCTATTATTATGTTCTCATTTTAATGTTTTTGTCACAATTGCATTATCAATGTTTTGTTGTGATGCCTTGATGGTCTACCAAAAGAATGCTAAGTTGGTCTGTTTCTATCCAGTACTTGATTCACCTCCATGTTGTTCTGTTCAGATTCAGAGCGGCAGGGGAAAAGAGCAATGTTACAATTATTAATTTTTCAATAATTGCAACTCACACAACATAGACAGTTTTCTTCTAAAGCTGTAACATTACCAGAAGAGAAATTAGGAGAAATTATAAGAGAGATGGTAAACTCTTCTGCATACACAAAAAGGGAATAGATTTAAAACCAAATAGATTTCATTGAAGTGACAAAAGGAAGCAGGAATATGAAGAATCAGCAATGGGTTTAAACACATTCTAGTTAATGTGAGCTTCACCCACCTCTAGAATTTCTTTGATTTAGTCTATCCAATTAAGTATCTAAAGGCCATATCTTTGGGTTGACAAAAGATGACATATTTGACTGGATATTTTGGTCATGCACTTACACCAGGCACAAAGACCAATATCAAAAATCACTCAAGATGGATGCTGAAAGAGAAACATATTTGCTACTTCTATCACAGTCCTAGATTCGTTCTGCATGGAGGCATCTCACATACACACACAAGGATAAAGCAAAACACTGGGCCAAAATTAGCACAACAGTTTTTTGTGCTAGCTTTCAGCCTTGCTCACTTCTCCCATACCTTTTCTCTCTCCTCATCTTTCCACAGTCACATCTATCCCATCTTCTCTGTGCTGTGCCAGTCATGACAAGAATGGATTCACACTGTCTGCATGGCTCTTGCTGGTGTGTGCCAGTGTGACTGTCTTGAATGGTATTATTTGGTAGCTCATGAGATAAAAGCTGGAGGACTCTGTTAGACACCCAACTGCAGCAGCAGAACAGTCAGGTTACTGAAACTGTTACATAATTGTGTATTAATTACATGATTCAGGATGCTGAATAAACCTCCTAAGAAGGAAGTGCATTAATTTGTCAATATATTCTACTATGACCTGTTTCTTTCTCTACTTGCTTTTCTTGCATTTCTTTCCCACCTCTTTCTTTTTCAGTCTCATCATAGACACCTAATTTCAGGAGGATGAATTGAAGTAGGCATGTATGCTCACAGCCCTTTACTCTTTAATCTGCTGCTGCAGTTCTTCAGGTGTCATGTATTACAAAAAATTAACTCCTGTTGAACCAGTTTCCACCAACAGATAATGTTTGTTAAATACATGACAATTACTTGGATAATATTCTGGTATTGAATCCAGTATCTTATTCCCTGACCTTGCAAAAAATGCTGTCTCACAGCCAGCATCTCACAGTCTTATTAAAGACAACTTAAGCCCCAGGAGGCTACCTGTTTATTTTGTACTTTTTATGTTACTACTAGCATGGGAAACATTCTCTTCCATTGGTTCTTCATTTTTGTAAGTCCTTATCAAATATGTAGGAGTTTGTTGTACCTGAAAGCTACATCATGGGAGACAGGTTTTGGTTTTGTTTCCTTTTCCGTAAGAGCAGGAGGCTGAGAGCTGACTACTAATGTTAAGGCACAATTTAGCTTTGTACACTGAGTATCACCAGGTCTTAAAAACTAGAGATTAATAAAAATTCTATTGATTACCTTCTTGAATACCTTCATACCTTGCATGAATTTTAAATGTGAAATCTAGCTCTTATGCCACAAGTAGAAAACACTACAGTATAGCAGAAAATACCACAGGAAATATTTGGAAATATATTTTCCAGTATACTGGAAAAAACTTAGAAAATGTGATGTTGATACCTACAGTCCATAATTTATATAATAATCAGAAAAATAAAAAAGTTGGATGTACTGTTACACAATTCACTCAGCTGCACTTTCCATCTGAGCAAGTAATATGACAGCTGGCTAGAGCAGTTTGTGCCTTGGTAGAATAAAAGGAAGGCTAAGATTGCATTCACAGGTGAAAAGGCATGGGGGCAGGTACACGTGTGCAAGTGTACATGGACAGATATGCACGCGCATGTACTATCAGATTTGTTACATTATCATCTGAAGGAATGAGACAAAATTGCAAAGCTGTCTCGAAGAGCAGCTTCTAACAGGGTTATTCGATCTGGCTTTTCTGTCTTCATCATGAGGTAATGCAGATAAAGACTTGTTAAGCCACTGACTCCTGGCTTAATGAGATCTGTACTCTAGGAGAAAGCCCAAAAATACCATCTGGCTGGCTCTCAGCAGTATAGAAAATGTCAACCACTCTACCAGAGGAAACAGGGGATTGAATTTAAGGAGCTGAGACAGAGGTAAAAGGAGGAAAAGACAACGAGCATTGCAAATAAAATTGCTGTCAGTGTCCTGCTGATACATTCAAGTATTCCTTCAAAGAAATAACGAAAAATTAAATAATAATACTGCATCAGACAGACACTATAGTCACATTTCTATTAGAATGAAATGAATATTTCAAAAGAAATAATTGAAAACAGCCCTCAGCAGCTCAGCTGGTCTGGAAACAACTGCTTTTGTTTGCTATTCCTGGCAGCCTCTGACAGGTCAGTGCAGACAATGCTGAGTTCTGGCTGCCCTCCACAGAACCTTGTTTTCCAGCACACATTCTGCTGATAAATGCTTCCGTGTCGAAACGAAAGCCATTACATAGAAGCTAAGACCTCACTGGTGTCATATCGTCACAGCTTTTCTTCTGCCCAGGAGAAGTGATTATAGTGTCAATATTTATATAATAAAAATCAGAACTTCTGTTGGTTAAACTAGATATAGTAGAATAAAAAAATATTGTTACGCACTGAGGTGGAGATAAGGAAGAAAAGTGGAGAACTCTAGAACGACTGCATTTTTTTTTTGGTTTTGTGGAGTTTGGAACAAATGTTGCTGCAAGGCTGTGCTAGGCTTTAGTGGTGGCCAAACCAGCCACAGCAGCCCAGCACTCTCAGGAGCTGGGAGAGCCCCAGGCTCACAGGGAGCCACGTCTGTACACCAGAATGCCCTGACAACAAACAGCCCAGGCTTGCTCACACAACACTGTGAGTGGATTTGTGTCTTTTTAGGGGAGAAGCCACAAGAATGAGCCACACTGGAAAGCAGTACTAATGAAAATGTGTGATGACATTTCCACTTTTGTAGAAATTAAACTTTCACAATCCCTGAAATGCTTTTTCTCCTGGTGACCAATGCAGTAATTTGTAATGTGGTGCAGTTACACAATATGTTTAAGGAAGGAAATGTGTTGTGGTAAAGGCATTTGACTAACTTTCCATTTCTAGCTCCTAAACTAAAAAATATCTGTGTGACCTTGAGAGGGAATTTTACTCCTTCAGCAAGACATGTCCTGCATCTTCTGGGTATATAATTAATTTGGAATACCAGAAGCAGAGCTTTGCGAATGGCACTGTCAATGCATAAGTCAGCAATTTTTATTAATTCAGAATATTGGGTGGATGATTTTATGAAAAACCCCCAAAACCCCTGCCTAGCCAAACAAACCTACCTCACAAAAAAGAAAAAAATCATCCCCTCCCCCACCAAACCCCCAATATAACATCCCAAAACCAAACCAACCAAAAAAACCCCATAAAACAAAATGGTCATAAAGGAGAAAAAAAAAATACTATTTTTTCTTGCTTGAAATTAGGAAACTGTTGAAAATAACTTCTTTCCAAAATCCAAGTGCCTTTGTCTTCCATTTGCTTTTTATTTTAAATTCTTGTTCTGTAAGAGAAGAGAAGCTGTTTTCTCCCACGGTCTGCACTCAAAAAACCTGTCTAGTTTAGTTCATACAATCACCTTAGTAGCAAGAGGTGGATTAAAAAAGCTGTTTTTTCTTTCAGTTCAATGTGGAAATATAAAATTGCTGCTGTGTGTAACCCAGTTGTTACCCAAGCTACTGCTTAAGGTTTGAACTCATTGAGCCATATGAAGCAAATTTTTAAAATGCCAAATCTGTACTGCAAGACTGTCCCTGGAGACAGAGAGGGTGACATTTGTGTTGCTGTGCTAGTGTTATCTGCCTAAGAAGAGGAAAATATCCAGCATCACATTTAGATTGATAAATATGACGATAACAGGATAAAAAATTCCTTAATCACTGATAGCATGTATTTACTACTCCAATCCCATCATGGCTGTCACATCAAATAAAGGAAGCCTAGACAGAATAGTTACAGGGAATAGACTACGTAAAAGATCAGACAAATGGAAGACTGGCATCCAACTATGTCCTTGAGGAATACAAATTTTCTCCTTAGACACAGGATTCTTCTCCCCTCTCTAAATACATTCTGTAACACCTACAGCTTCTGTAAAAGCCCCCTGTACAGGATGATAAATCACAGCAGTCCCAGCAGCAGTAGACCTGCAGTCTGCAGCACAAATCACAGTGGATTTCTTGAGGTAAATCTGCAAATAGAAGAGAGCTGAGCTCTTGTTTCCTCTTCCTAGCACATACAAAAGCCAATAGCACAAATATAAGTATCTAATATTTGAAACAGAAAATCACTCAGCTGATGGAGGGATCAGGAACTAATGAAGCAGGAAAACTACTACGTGCAATTGAGTAGAGTTTTAGTAGCATTTCATTGATAATTTCACTCAACAGATGTTATTACAAAGATATCTGGTAAGAGATCTCTGCTTAGGGGGATATGCAGTTTCAGGAAGAGATTTAGTTTTGATGTTTTAAGTCTAGGAGAGTATTTTTTTACTTGGAAGTTAAAAAATACACAGGATCAGGATCTTTGTCAACATCTGGCTCAAAAGACCAAGCAATCATACTTGGTTCAAATCCTGTGCAGGTCTTGATAGCATTAAGCACTTTGATGTTAATTTCTTCTCTCCTAATTAGGTGCGTATTTCACAAAGATTAAAAGCAACATTTCCCAAAGCTTATCTGAAAGTAAATAATCAGGTAGCCAGCCAGATGGGAACATAGAGATTTCAAAGGTCAATTGGTACATTTTTATTGCATATTTCCTTGTGTTGTCTATTCAACCTCTAATTAGGATGAGATTATGTATGAAGCATAGAAGCAGATTAATTTATTTTCATATCTGTTTGCCTAATGGTGATCAAAAGTATGATGCCCAAGCTTGGTTAAAACATTCTTTTTTGTTCGGGATTTTTTGGGGGTTTGTTGTTTGGGGGGCTTTTTTGGGAGGGGAGTATTTCTTCTTTTGTTATTTCTGAGTGACAGAGTATCCTGGATGAAGGCAAGTTGAGGGTTTGGGTTATTTTTCCCCTCATAGCTGGTAATTCCTCTGCATGTAGGGGCAAGTTAACAGCTTTCTCAGTCAGCTCCACTGAACACTTTGGAGTCCTGAAGCGATGGCTGAACAGTTTACTTCCCTTGTCTTGAGCTGAAATGTGTATCTAGCAACAGACAGCTCTCTTTGCCACCCTAGAAGAAATACAACGCTTATCTCACCTGTTGTCTGTTCTCCATTTTTCTACCTGCCAAAAGAAAAAAAAAATGGCTAGGTGTAGGAAAATTTAGTGGAAAGTGCTTTATGTACTGAGTCACAGACACTGATGCAAGTATTTTATCTGTGTTGAGGCTACACACTCATGCAGTAACAATGCAGGTCAAGCAGAATGAAATGTTTTTTTACTGGAATATGAAATCTTAGAAAGGAAGAGTTTGTGACATAATTTAAACTGTGTTCCTCCTATAATTAGTATTTCTTCTCAGGAATGATACAAGTTTTGATAGTAGTTATCCAAGGTAAAAAATTTACAGACTAGGCAGCTGTTCGAGGAAAATGTTGTGATGGCAGCTGAAATGCACACAGCCCCAGAAACACTCACACTTCAACACACTCCTATGTGCTTCAGATTTTAAAGCTATCAAAATACTGTAAGACCTTTTGTGTTTTGAGAAACTCACGTTTACACATTATGATTAAGGAGATATCTTTTAAAACATGATTATAAATTATTATATTTGCAACAGTTTTCTGGTAGTCGGGAAAAAAGTATTATTACATTATATGCACACATGACAATAAAAGGCTGGCTACATTACAAAGGAGAACTGTGCTGAGAAGTCTGCCCTCAGACACAGTGGTAACTGCAACCACAAATGAATTCTTCCCCAGGTCAGCAAGCGAAATAAATGAGCATTTAAATGTAATACCTAATGGATACTTTTCAGGAGATGAAAACCACTAGCAGGCTAGCACGATCCTTTTGAAGCTTAGGGCAGCAGTGAGCATAAATCATCCACAGGATGTTTTGGCATACGTTTGCAAGACAATTGGAAGATCATGTATAATATCAGCTTCAGCTAACCTCATTACCTTCCCCCTAAATGCACTACAAAACAAAAATTATAAGATAACATTTACAGTATAATCACTTCTTAAAATTTAAATTAGAAATGGGAAAAAACATTGATTTCAGAATTTGTTTTACAAATTAAAATAATATTCTTCCTATCTTTATAACTCCATGTGGATCTTTTTAGACTTTTATGCAGAAAATAGGTTGTTACATGGAATTTTAAGGCAAATTCAATGTCCGAGTGGTTTTTCAGGGCTAAGTACTAAGAATTTATTATTTTAATTAAATTTGTAATCTTATTATTCCAAACACTTCAATTTCAGTGCTATGCATATATATCCAGTACACGGCATAAATTTTTGACATCCCTACCTTTTTTTTAGCACAGGAGATCTCCTTCATAAACTGTGTATGTTGTATTAGATACTTAATCTGATAAGAGTTTAATTACTTAGGTAAGGATAATTCTGTCCTTGCTTACTACTGTGTAACTCTAAAGTGGTTTTGTGTAGTTTTATCATCTTTAATTGCTGATTTCAAAATCTTTTTCCTGAGCATGGCTGCTGACTTGGGAAATACAGTGGCATGGGTAGTTTATAAAAACTCTCCTAGTGATAGAGTTTTTGGCCTATTGAAAATGTTAAAGAAGGCTGAGCAAGATTTTCAAACAGAAGTTCAAATTTGATGAACTTTTATGAAGTAATGGGCTCAGAAATCTAGTATATTAATTGGAAACATTCCCCAAGTTAGGCAAAATACATAAATGAGTCTCTTCTACGCTTTCCTAGCTTCCATGAGAAACACATGCCAGGAGCATGCCAAGCTATCAGAGTGTTTTGGTGAAAGTGCTCATCCAGCTCTGGCTGAGTCTTACCCTCAGCAGTATTTTCTTTTGATAGAATAAATTAAACTTTAAATAATACAGACCTATGTGTAAACTCAATATTTGAAATGTCTTTATCTCTGTGTCTTGCTCACCACAGCCAGGTCAGCCCACAGAAGTTACGTAATTCCTTAATATATCATACTCCTGGAGATTTAAGATAAGCTTTAAGATAAAAAGGTAACTAAAGGTAGGATAGATAAAAGCACATGCTACTTTACACAGAACTAAAAATGAAAATGCTGACGGTGTTTTTCTCTAAACTGCTTTCTATCCATTCTGTTTATGCTTTGACGCAATACAGTTGTAAGGAGAAAGACAGCATCTACACTAAATAGGAGAAGGCAAATGCATAGCATTCCTCCACACTGAGTGGCAAAGTGCCAATGACATAACATTCAGTTGGCACAGCTAACTGTATCACAGACAGCAAATAGAAACATGTATTTTCATGAAGCCCCTCACAGAAACTTCATCCAGAAGAGCAAGCCTTAAAGTAAATAGACACAGATAAATTAAACAGAAGGAAAAAAAAAAGTTTCTTTGGCACAAAACCAAATGCATGCAAAAGCCAAGGACAGCTTGAGAGCCAATTTCATGCTATTAAGCAAATGCTAGGGAAGTATGATGTCTTATAAAAGATTTTGAGAGAGATAATTTCATATACCTCCATGGATTTGGAAGATAAGTATTATTTATGCCCATTTCACAGACAATGCAAATGAATGACATTAAACTGCTTGTCCCAGGACATGCTGGATTAAAATAGTGTTGTTCTAATCCTTTCTCTTCAAGGCTGCCATATACTACCCTTCTGTATGCTCTAGTTTGAAAAGTTCTGGTCAGAACAAAGATTTTTTTTCTCCTGGGCATTTTTGAATTTTTGATAAATTTCTGTGCTGAACTCCATGTTTTTTATTGAAGGCAATTCATGTCAGGAGTCTCTTACCATGTCAGCTACTGCAGGCATCTGCAAACCATCCATGTGGCATATGAGAATTATGGTCCTGATACATATTCAGGATTTTATTGAGTGCATTTTACTGAGTACTCTGGAAATCAGATGCACTTCACGAGTAAATTAGGAGGCAAGAGCAATCTGGGAACAAAGCTATCTGAGGCAGTAACCTGCCTTAAGTCTTCCAAGGAACATAGGAGCTTGAAGGAGATGATGAGATAATCACTAGTAAATTTAGCATGTCCTTTCCCTTTTTTGACCAGGTTCACACTTGAGAAACAATGCAACTTGGCTTCTTTTTTACCCAAGATGGGTATATTTGAAAGCTGTATTATTTCATGAAGGAACGGTTGAAAAATTTCTAGCAGTTGCATTACTTAAACTCATTCTTCCTGCCCTTTCCCCATCAATTTTAGTACAAAAGAGGAAGTACTTTTTACCGTGCTCTTTCGTCTTTTCCTGTGGCCTGAACATTGATCTCCTGTTGAGACATAATTGCCACATTCCTCTTTTGCAAAGCAAACAGTAGAACAGTTACTTAACTAGAAGCTCTCTGGAAAAATGCTGAAGGTGATGTGAGGTAAAGTCTCACACTCTGATGTCCCAGAATGGATTGCACACAAAAAACCTGTGAAAAATAATTAATTTCTTCTCAAGCTGTTCTTGATTAATAGCAGTCTAGCCTGCTGTTGCACTAGGGACATCCTCAAGGGCTCTTGACTTAGAAAAGCAGCAGATGACAAGAAGATGCCTTCCTGCTCTGTACGAGTTAGAAACATAACATGTTTCTTCTATAAGAAGAAATAGAGATAAATAATTTACAGCAATTTGTCAATCCTTTCTGAGTGCCTGCTCTATGTCTTTCAGCAGCTGCAAATTGTTGCTACACAAATTATTGCCTTCCCTTTCTACACTAAGATTGCAACAGGCAAGGTGATCAAAGAACAGGAATACTTCTGGGCCAATGTCATGGCTTCAGAGTGGGCATTTGATTCACCAACCTTGTTTTATGTGTTATGCAGAGACATCCATCTTAATTGCTATAGTTTTTTCTCTGGGAAAGCATTTTGAAGTTCAGAATAAACTTTGCAGGGAATCAAACCTCATCCTAGGAGCTAGTTAATTCTCTTTTTCTCAAATATAAGAATATTTATTGTGCTTTAATCCCAGCTGACAACTAAGCCCCATTTTCTCACTCCCGCACAAGCAGGACTGGAGGGAGAATCAGAAAAATAAAAGTAAAAAAAATTTTGAGTTTTGTATAGTTTGTATATCAACTATATGAGTTGATATACAAACAGTTTAAGAGGTAAAGCAGAAGCCACACTAACAAATAGAGAGAAATTAATTCATTCACTCTTTCCCAGGGGCAGGCGGGTGTTCAGCTCTCCCAAAGAAGGCAGGCTCCATCACGGATAACAGTGACTTGGGAAGACAAACATCATCACTCGGAATGGTCCCCTTTTACTTCTTCTTCCAGCTTCGTGTACTGAGCATGACTCCATATGGTCTGGGATATCCTTTTGGTCAGTGTCAGCTGTCCTGGCTGTTTTTCTCTCAGTTTCTTGGGCACCCCCAGCCTGGTCACTGGTGGGATGGGGTGAGAAGCAGAAATGGTCTTCACACTGTGCAATTGTTGCTCAACAATAACTAAAACATCTCTGTATGCCAGGGGTGTTCTTTGGACCCTGACATCTGGCCCAGCTGTGTTCCTGATTTCAGTGTTCCATGCCCCGAAAAGATGAAATGAAGCTTCTTTCTGCTGTTTCAAAGCTTGTTTANAGATGAAGAAGGAGGAGCTGACACCCTAGAATCTCCATGTTGGCTCTATATAATATATATAGCAAAACCTAAAAACTACAAGTACACATTCTGTGGTACACAAAACAACCATCTCCTCATTTCTTTGGTGCTCTCAGCTCACCCAGAAGTTGGGGCAAATGCTCCCACGAGCTTAGTTCTCAGACCAAGCCTTTTTTTGAGGAGCTCTGAGGGTAAAACAAACATCCAGAGGAGCAGGAAAAGTTCCCAGGCTTTTCCTGGACTCCAACACTGTATTATCCGCACTATTTTCAGCACAAATCCAAAACAGAGCCCTACACTAGGCACTGTAAAGAAAATTAACTCTACTTCACGAGTATCTAAACCAGCACAATATTTTAAATGTTAATTCCTATAATACTAAGTACCTTTATACTACACCAAGTATAGAAAAAGGTGATTCACTTAGCATGAATGAGCTTTCCCTACAATCACTGAAATTGTAGGGAATACTACAATTATGGTGGTTTTGTATACTCACTGTGATATTGTCTTTATTGGCATGACTGGTCCTACTTATGCACATGGAAAACTGTTGGAAAGCAACAAAGTTGTTTGCTTACAGTGGTGGGAACACAGGCACTTGCACGGATCTTCCTTTTCTTCGAGGAGTGAGAGAGTTCTTAGAATCATTAACTACAGAATAACCTGAGTTGGAAGGGATTTGTGAGAAGTGTGGAAAGCCTGACTTCACACAGAGGAAACTAAAACTTAAACTGTTGGCCAAAGATGTATTGAACACTTGGCTCGGGGCCATGACAATTTTCAGGGGAATTTGCTTTCCATGACAATTTGCTCAATGGCTTGATCAATCCCTCAGTAAAGAATGCTTTCCTCATCCTCAATCTGAACTTCCCCCTGCTGCAGTTTTAAGTCATTGCCATGGGTTCTTTCACTGGACACCAGAGAAGAGATCAGCATCTCCCCACCACTCATAAGGAAGGTATAAATAGAAATGAGGTCACCCCTCAGACTTAAGTAGAAGAAACCTAATATTCTCAGCTGCTTCTCATAAGGCATGCCTGGTAGTCCTTTTACCACCTTTGTTGCCCTCATTTGGACACATTCTGATATTTTTTTCTCCTTCAAAGCTGCTGGAGAGGAAAACTGTACACAAAGTTTGAGGTGAGGACACATCAACAGCGTGTGAAATGGGACAATGGGTTTTGACTGGTCAGCTATATTGTGCTTAATGCACCTCAGGGTACAGCTGGCCTTTTTGTGGAAACACTGTTTTTGTCTGTTGTCTCTATTCACCTCAGAAATTGCTGCTTCTCTTTGGGGAATAAACCAAAAATACGATAAGATACCACAGCAGAACATACTGCAATGGTTGTGCTCCACTTCTATTAAAGCAAGCATTGTCCTTCACATCTATTTATAAGTTAGTCTGAAAGTATCTCACCATTCATTTACAAATCAGATCTACAGTGCTCCAGGCCAAATTTTTTGTAGTGTTCAATGACAAAGTGTAAAACCACAAGGAACCTGCTTCAGTTGTTCTCTGATCAGTGTCCTCCTTTTATAATAAATCAAATCTTTGCAAGAACCCAGAGATTGCTGTAAAGGCATGAGCGATGTGCTGCTCCCAAAGGAACATTTGTTACCCGAGAGGCAGTGAAATGCAGAATTTGAAGTTACCCACTTACATCCTAGTCCATGTGACTTAGCTGAACATACTAAATTTAGCTAGCTCCAAGACTATTGGATAAGCCAAGAAACTTCCTGCTCTTCTCCCTCTCTCTTTTGGAAGGAATTAAGGGGAGGGATTTCTGGAGCTAGAAATCTGACTTTGTTTTTGGAGGTTCCTAATACAATTTTCCTGGTTGTTCATGAAGGTTTTTTACCTTCTACCCCCAAATGCTATTATCAGCATCTCCCACCTCCAAACTGTTGACTTCAGACTGCAAGACAGGGAAATGAATGCTTATTGGCAAGAGGGGGAGATGGGGGTTTAGAAGGTCAAACAAAACATTCTTTCCTTGACATTATTAACAGCAGGACTGACACTTTAGATAGTGGAAATTTTGTCAGATGCTGCTTAAGTTAGAACAGTAAGGACAACCATAATTTTACATCTAGTTGTCTAGAAAAAGATAACTGAAGTCTCCAGACAGTGATGAAAATCTCTGAGATATGACTTGTATGAAAATTATCCTCACATTATGACGACAAATTTCTATCTGATCAGTTTGATGACCAGCCTTTCCACAGTTTGGGCTGTATTAAGCTATTCAGTGACAAAAAGGGGGAATTTACAAGCACCTTTCAGTAATTTAGGATCAAATTCCATATACATAGGGCTCACTGTCTTGTACCGTTTCAGGAACATAATAAATTCTGTGGTACTTTGTGGGCTGTTATGTAAACTGCTGCCATTACAACAGTTTTTTAAATAAATTTTTGTTTATGAAACCCAGTATAATAATTAGTAGACTAAACCTACTAATTAGTTTAAATTTATGATTTATCATATGTAATTTCTCACTTAATTTGTTGAGAATTCATTGTGGTTTATACATATACAATATGCTTCTATATTTACTTTGGTTATTAAAATAATGAAATCTGCATGAAAACATGTTTGGGCTCCTTGGGTTTGATGGGGAAGATCACTATACTGATAAAATATGGTCTGTTCTTATAGATCTTCCTTTAAGTAGTCCAAAACAGTAATATCATTGTCTTTTGAATATATAGTCCAAAACTTCTGAGTCTCTGGGTGCTTACCATCCAAAAACTCATCACGTTTCCCCAGTGATTTGTATTCTCCAAACATTTCTGAAGCCTTTCCAAAGCTTTCTAGTTGTCCCTCTGTGGTTCTGTCCAATAAATGCGACCTATTGGTCCTATTGGCTTTCTTCATTCACATCCTAAAATCAATCCTACTAGTTTAGAGGAGGTTAATCTTACTGAGATGAGCTGATCTGCCTGTTTTTCTTCAGGAGTTAATTTATTCATTAGAAATCCAAGGCATCCACTGAAGAAAATACAAGTTGTTGCAAAAGTAATGTTGGATTATGGCTTGGATACCATATTAAAATTCAGTTAAATTATTTGCCGGTAATAAAATATTGGAATAATAAATTTTTCAAACTTGAAATAGTCTTAGTGATCTTGTGGACTAAAGTAATATATTTCTGTATCACATGCAGAATAAAGCTTATTTCTGTGAATAGCACCATGAAAAGAAAATCCTGATAAAATTAAACAATCAAAGAAGATAGGTGATGTGTTGACTTCATGTAATAAACAGTGACTGAAGAAAGAAAACAGCAGGACTCTGCATGAAGCAAATTAATTCATACTGGAATTTCAGGCTTCTGGAGAAATTAAATTGCCCACTTCCCAATCAACACAACTCCCTTCCATGTAAATTCCTTACTTCATGTTTAATCTTCCATTTTTAGTATAATTTGTTCTATATGGAAGTCCAAATTTAAACTTCTACATATTTTAAATATTTTTGTTTTTTTCAATTATTTTACAAGAGCGTGTTTCTCTGTATTACTTTGAGGAAAGCACCATGCAGCTATCAAAATTCCTTTTTCTTATGGTTGGGAATATAATTTACTCTTGTCCCCTGACTGTTTTATTTATTTTTTCTGTTTACCTTCCATAGAAGTGATGCTTGAGACTATGCCACTACTGCATCTATGAAAATACTTCATCCCTTTTGTGGGATAAAGGTGAGAACACTCTATACTACTTGAAGACTAAATCAAGACCACCAGCTTTTAAACAACGTGTAAAACTAAAATTCAGTCAAGGACAAATCTTTAAGACTAAAGACACAAATAGATAATGAGCTATTTAAACATTAATTCTAACATTCTTTGGGTTTTGAGTAAATTTGGAACTGAAAAATGCATTCCAGATCTTAATCTAACATTTCCACGTGTCATTAATACACCGAGATTGTGCCTGGTGCAATAGACTGTTATTTTATCTCATTCAGCTAAGTCTTTAAATCTGACAGCATGAGTGCCATCCATTCTTGTGAAATGGTAGCTGCAAATGCAGAGAAAATGTAAATACCCGCTATATGCTGTAAAAGAAGACTGGGATAAACCAAAGTGTTTTGGAAATGGCATAAGTATTATACCACAAGCTAAAATAGAAGCTTTCTACTGTTTACATTTCTTTCAGTTTTCTTTGTTATAAGATATTCTTAAACATATTATACACGCAGTCAATATCATGGCATAAGTCCTTATGGTAATTATTTGGAATTCAAAATCTAAAACCTCAGTAAAACAAGGCAGTATTTCGGCTGATGGAGAGATGAGCCAATGAAGTGGTTTTATCAGAATCTCATTACCAGAATCAGGCCATGGTTGAGCAGTGTGTTCTTGGTGTGTTTTGCTGAGTCAGAGCCAAAGTGCTGCCCATGAGCTTTTAATCTCTGTGCTGTTCTGAGTGTAGGAATACAATGCAGCAGAACTGGCAGGTATTTTAAGGTTTCCAGCATTTCAAATGGGTGTCATTTTTAATTGATTCCTTCTGAGAAACACTCATCAGATTTATAACTCTGAGTATGAACTCTAATACAATCTGGCCTTGAGCCAGGACATTAAGCTTCATCTTAAAACCTTATTCACATCTAACTCTGAACACCTCAGCTCCTTGTTGAAAATACAGTATGGAAAGTGAATTATCTTGTAGCCTGGAGAGATGGTTCATCAATACAATGATGATATACGTTGTGGGGTATCACTGGAATGTCTAATATAGAAAAAAGTCTTTGAGATGTCTATGCCTTTATCTACCTTTATAGCCCACTGCAAGGTGTCAGCCACAGGCAAAGAGGCAGGAGGGGATTTTTGAAGCTTCATCAAAGCACAAGGAATCCCAGCAAAAAACTAAGGGAGAATGCGGGGGTCCAAAGGTTTTAATTAGGGGAGAGAACCAATGGAAAGAGGGCAAAGGGGTGGAGAGTAGGTGAGATCAGGGTACACAGTGCAATGGGGGAGTAAGGAAGGAGGGACTAAGGAAGGAGTACCAGTGAGGTAACAGGGAACGGAGAACTTTCCAGAACAGGGTACATTTAAGGGAGACAAGGGGAGGAGAGAGGGTGGAGGATTGACAGGCCAACCAAACAGGGGGTGTTTACAGGATAATGCGCTGCCTAAGGGAAGAAGACTTTTCCCCATGGCTGAAAAGGGAGTTTGCTCTAAACCTCAGAGCTGTCCCACCAGAGTCCAGCAGGTTTGGGGACCTTGCTCCCCTCAGTTGCCCCAGCCCGAGGCTGGGCCACCACAACAGTCATTCTGACATGAATCTGAAAAGATCTAAACCTACCAGTGGGATTTTGATTCTAATGTCTAGTTGTAGCTGAAGCTTCTAGAGATCTATCCAAATTAGCATCAATACATACAACTTGCTAAAGGCTACTATGGTGTTTGCAGCTTGTTGTCAATTTAATCACCTCAAGCTTTCTAGGTAAGCTATTAAAAAAATTTTCCCTTATCTAGGAGGACCGTCTTCACTATTTTTTTTTCCCTCTCTATAGAAGAAAATGAAAAATTAGCATTCCAGATCTTGTTTTCTACTTAATTCTTCTTTTGACAAGCTAACATGTTGCCATTACTCATGACATGCCGAGGGTAACTTCAGCGTCTCCTTCCATTCTGACAAGTAAAAATCAAAAAAATCCAGATGATAAAGTTGGTATTCAATAAATTGACAGTGATTATGGAAGCCTTCTAGGCTCAGTTCTGTTTCATTCACTCGCTCTTGCACATGCAAAACTTGCATATAGTATTTTCGATCTCATGCACAAAATTCTTGACATCTTTAAAACACAAACCCTGCTCACTCTATAAGAAGGACCTTAATTAAGCCTCTTACAGTTGTATCTCATTTTAGCTCATATTTAATGGCCTTTAAATATGCTTGTGATGTCCCCACAATCAAAGACACTTTTGGCTTTATTAAGTGTACTTATCTAGTCTATTGTATACTTCTCCAGTGTATCAGCCCAAACTCTTTACTCTGGAACTCATATAAATTAATTTAAATTGCCAAACTTTTTATGCCAGTGATATTTAAAATGCTAAGTCACTGTAGCAGAGAACTACAAGATCTATACCTGAAATGCTGCCACTCTCTGATAAAGTAATAGATGTTGGTTTAGCTCACTGTTTGACACTGTTTTTCTGCCTGCTCTGTAGTACAAACATGCATGCCTAAGTAGAGGAATGCAGTGGATGAACATGCATTGGCAAATACATATTGGACAAGTCAGGAATTTTATGAGGTTTGACTAGCAATGCTGACTCATTTAATTTAACATCTGGTGATCTGTTCATGCCATTTATTTCAAGCTTAGCACTGTATCAAAATTTATAATAGAAGAGAAATACACTTTAGACAATGAAAAGGCCCCCAAATTTTCACAAAAAGGCAAGCTTGTAACATGTTCTCATCATTTTGGAAGCTTAGATCAACAGTATGAGTATTAAGTTCTGCATGGTTCCCTGTACAAAATGCTCATTTCACTAATGACATGCATGCTTCATCTCAGTGATCCAAAAATTCAATTGAACATTGTATGTCATCAGTCTTTGCACTTGGACATCAGCATCTTCACATCCAACAAACACTCTCAGAAGTACTTTGAATTATCCTGTGACAACAGTCTATGCCACTAGCTAGTTTGAACAATATCCTAGAAAAATAAATGTGCTAGCTGAAGGCACTGTGAGTGCATCAGATGCAGTGGATATAGCCTTAGGAAAAGCAGGGCAGGGAGTATCATTCTTGGGTTAATTGCAAGTTTTTTGGCTGATTAAGAAATGTTATTATTTTAGGCATTTGCTCTTAGTCATGGGTCGAAGTGCAGCCCTGTATATAGTGTAAGACTTAACTACAAAAGAAGTCTCTGCTGAGAAGGTATTTTAGTACAAGGATCATAAAAATTGACAGAGATTTTTGATGCCCTCTTCCATGTCTTAATAAAAGAATTTCTGAATTCTGTCTCAGATTCTTCTATAGATATCTGCAGTTTTTCCAGGATAGCATCAGGCAAAACTGTAAAATGAAGAAACATAATGGTCTTTGATTGTCTATAAAAATAGAGTTGTTTCTCCAAAATCTTCCTCACCGTAGTTTACATTTAATTTTAGGAAAATACATCACTTTACTTTCAGAANTCTTTATGTATTCTAACTCTATTGCAATCTTTTTCACTATTTGCTTTTCATTCCACTGCAAATGCTTTTACTTCTCAAAATATTGCAGGAGACATTTCAATTACAGGTATGTCCCTGAAGTGGCTGCATTTCTGTAGAGAAGAAGCAATTCATAAATAATGCACATTGCTTTCAATCATAGGAAAGGGGAAAAATAGGCAGTGCTATTATTATTCAATGCAGGCCTGCCTTGAGTGGTATACTTTTGTTGCTGTAAAGTAGATCTCCAAATCTGTACTGAGTAAATACTTTTTCTTATTATGTTTGTACGTGCTCATTCTTGAGCTAGGATGAATCACCAAAGCTGTTTCATCTCTTAGTCATCTCATGGATTGGTTTCTTTGTTATACAGCAAAAAACATGAAACTCTTTTAGGATTTCAGAAAAAAATATGAGTTCCACTTAAAAGCAATAGACCTTATTTTATAATGACTCGACTTCATGTGTTTGGGCCGATTTATGCTGAAGAATCTTAAATTCTTTTTTAACTCCACCCCCCACCCCCACCCCAATTTTATTAATATAAACTTTGTGGTTTACTCAGCAGTTCCAGAAGAATTGGAACAGGAAGTAGTCCAAAAATTTGGTGATTAAAACAGCCAAAATCTCTTAAGTCTTAAAAGTTAACGAACTTACTGTAAGAGAAGACTTACTTGTTTTACTGTTCCTGAATAAGCCTCAAAAAATTACAGCAAGAACAGCTGATGGATGTTTGGATGTTTCGTTTGTGAGATGCAATTTTTATTATGACATTACTCAACTCATCCTTTTATCTTAATTAGAACTCATCCCTGCTGTTCTTTGTTTGCCATCTAATGTTATTATGAGATATTTCACATCATAAGTTATTCTCATGGCAAAAGGCAGTCTTGTTCACAATCTGAAAGTAAAATAATTTCTATGTTAATTTATTGACCTAGCAAAATTTTTTTTAAGACATAGAAAAATGTGAGCTTGCTAGAGAAAATTGAATCCACTACAGTATTAAGAGAGTTACATAGTGATGTTTGTAGTGTAATTAAAAAATAGAAGGCATTCATAAACTAGATTTTTGGCACAGTAAACCCTTAAAGAAATTTCAGTCATGACCTATATGAAAACAAACTTTCATATTCATCAGCTGTTATACCTCTAGCAGGATATTTTTTGCTGAGAATATTACAACTTGAATGACACAAATTTTCTTCAAGAATATTTAATTTATAATTAAATACAATTATATTTAAATATAAGCAAAAATTGATGTAAAATACATTGAACAACCTTGCTTTTCCTCTCAAAAAGGTAACAGCAATGTTTAGTGGCTGCACATTTTCCTCTGGAATTACAGGTTTTGTGAGTCACTTATGCCATGGGCACTAAAAGACCTGACTGTCCCTGCCTGGCCCCCCTGAAGCTCTCGTAATCTGTCCTCAGCCCAGCACCCCATTTCAGTCTCACAACTGACAGCCTCTGCCCCCCTTGTCTTCTGGAGGCTCCTCAGTGGTACCAAAGACAGCATTTCATTCCTGAAGACGGGTCAGAGTGGACAGAGCTCATCTACAGTTGTCATGGAAGAAACCAAAGAAGAAGGAACTGGTGAGTAGAATGGTGGAAAATGGAGTTTATTTTCACTGTTATTCCTGGTCTATTTCCTAGAATGCAATTAGATGATCTTTTTCTGAGAAGAGATGCTCTGCTTTCCCTCTCGTATCCCCAGGGGTACTCTACCAGTCTTGACCTCCCCTTCAGCAGCAGCAGCACTGAAGGATGCCAGATGTTTTCCTACTCCAGGCAATTTCCTGCCTTACTTTTGGCTTCTGCACAGAGCTGCCCTATTTTGCTGGCAAAATGTTCCCATTTTCTCATCTTTTCAATGCATTCACAAAAGGTCACCACAAACACCTAATGCTTCTCTGTGTGAGAAGCTCTCTTAAGCTCTGTCTGCTGAAAGCCCTGAAAAGACATAATCAGTTACTCATTCATCCTTGATGCGTAAGTAGGGACTAATTACTGAAAAATCCTCACCATATTGTATCAACAGTATCATGGTAAGGTAACAGAAAAGGCCTTGCCTCAGCAATGTTGTCCACGTTGTCCAGGGGAGAAGGTAAACAAAAATTTGACGGATGCATGAACGAAGTTACAAGCTCCAAATCTTCACTACAGCTGGGAAGGCAGATTATCATTATGGTGGTATGGTGTACTTGTGCTGCTACTGGGCACAGCACCTGGAGTCCTTTGTGAGCATTAGGAAGGCACCTGGGCTAAGCATGTTCTGGCATGTGCATGATGTAGCTGGACAACTGGATCTAGTAATTTCGCCATGTTTTTGTTCATGTTTCATTTCTTCCTTATGCTGGTACCGAATCCTACGTCAATAAACAATAATGTTTCCTGCTTTAAACAAGGTAAGAAACTTTCACAGTAAAAGCTCAGATCAGTTCATCAAGGGGGATATGAGGAAGCACCAGGAAGGTGCTGCTGGGGCTGAGGGTGGCAGTGGAGCAGGCAGCAAGACAGCATCCCTGTGGGACAGGGGACAGCAGGGAGCCATGACAACAGCCAGGGACACCAGCAGGACAACTACATAAGGATAATGAGGCAGGTCCAGGGTGGGTCATAGCCAGATGCAGGGACATGCACAATCAGGCACAAGAACACAGGGACACCTGTAGGATAGCTCAAGCCAGAGACTTTATCAGAACATGGTACAGCTCCCAGGAGAAGCAGGGACAGTGTCCCGTGGGGCTTTTCTCAGCTCCTGCTCTGCAGCTCTGATCCCAGCGATTTGGGAGCACAACTGTGCTATGTCAGAGCTGACATGAGCACAACTGGACACACCCTGAGGAGAGGGGATGGATGGGTGGAAGGGGATTGCGGGGCATGGTGGTGCACTGGAGGCCAACAGTGAGTGCCAGATGTTGTGCTTCAGCAATGACTATGGTAGTGTGCAAAGGGTTCATTTGTGAACATATAAACAAGCTGATATTGAGAAAGGTAATATCAATATTTTTGTAAATGTTTGGAATTCTCCAGGATGGATTTTTCAATGGTCTGACCTTCCTGTGCGTTCTCACAGATGGTAGAAGACTGGGAATGTCAGGAACTAAAGGGAGCAATTTGAGGAATACTAAGAAGGACATTAAAATTAGACATAAATCTTCGCAATGTGTTCATATAGTTAATGTATAAATTAAATACACCATGAAGTAGCAATAGTTAATTAAATCCTCTCAGGTTAGAAGTATTGCCAATTAGTTATTTTTCAAAAACTGATACAGCTTTTTCAGAATGTGATTCTTTTAAAAAACAGCTATTAAAAGTGTGTTGTTGCACAAGGAATTTTGTCCACCAGACCTAAAGCAGTGTCTGCTGCTCACGTAGTGTCAAATGGTAATTTTTCAGAGTAGAAATCATGGTGGTGGTTTCACTTCTTGTCTACATCTTCTGTATCCTTTTATTGGATAATTTGACTGCTAAGCAATAAAATGCTTTTCCCTCCACTTGGTTTATGTCTATGACTTGAAACTTTCTGCACAGGTGCAACAAATTCTTCTGCATTTAGCATACATGAGGCTGGTTTATACAAAAACTGCTGAGTGCAAGCATGATATACTCATCTCAAATTCAGTAATTCTGTAAATTGTTAAAGAACCTTTTGAGAAATAATTATGTGTTATGAGGCTTTCAAATGCTTGTTTGTAATGAATATGCAAAGGACAAATTGCTGTATATACAGGCTTCATTTTGGGTATGGGATGATATATTTTGCAGAGGCAATTTAATCAAATATATATGACAGACTGATAATGCAATTGCATTCCTAAAAAGAAATAAAAAGGTATCTTTTTCTAAGAGTCCCTCTTAATCGGCTACTTTATCTTTTTACTTACTGGTCTTCAGGTTGCTCTTTAAAGCTTAGAGAAATTTAAACTGAAATAATAAACTAATGTCTGAAAAGTTATATTCTATAAAAGCTATAATCAAGCTTTGTGCTTAATATAAATAGGTTGCATGGAGATCTGTTAAATTTTTCACTAGTATATCATTTTAATGCAGAGTAGCTTCTTTACAGGGAGTTCAGCCTGTCACTGGATGTTTAAATTTTCAGTGTCTGTTGTCATGACAACATGAATTGACTCTGGTACCCACTGTGCTCAACATAAATTAATTTAAAGTCATAGTATCTTTCTTTTCCTTAGATCTATTGTAGTAAAAAATAACTATACTGGAAAGATAATTTAAAATGCAATAATTTGCAGCTAATTATTAGTTTTACATGCAGCATTCAATAAATTGATCTTAATAAATAATGTATGCATAGAAAAATTTTTCCTCCATTTCTTGTGGAACCATACTTTTCAAATATTAAAACTGACAAATTTTAACCATTCTTTACATTTGACTTCTTGTGTTTTCAGTTATAGTTCCAGTGCTTCCAAATATGCATGTTGAACTGACATGTAAATTGTTGGTATTTAGGATTTCTTCTAATTTCCTGATTCTTTCTGCACTACTGTCAGGCTTCCACAAAGACTGCCAACTAATGTTTTATATTTAATTTTATCCTAATAAGCTTCATGAGAAAAATCTGTAAAACTCAACTATGTATATATGAAAAAGAATTGGAGAGGGTCATTTCCCGACCACTTGCGATTCTCGTGGTTCTAAAGAGGATTAAGATGAGATATTAAATGCATGTGGTAAGAGACAGAATATTGTTCCAGCAGGAATACCCAAATTATTTTTCCCTCTTGATATGTGTAAAATCAGTCACGACCTACTCTATCCTCTAGATGAAAAAAAATAGCTCTGGATGTGTAGTATCATGTAGGGTTCCTCAGTGCAGGAGACTCTCAATGACTCTGTTTTGCATAACATTGACATTTTAAGACAATTCTGTGGTTTAACCTTCCTGATACAGGTAGGCGTTACATATTTCATTCCATATGTTTTCTACAGTACAGTCTGCTCAGAGGGCTAATGCTGAAAATTTCTTTGAAAGAGGTGTGTTTCAGTTCTATTTTATGTTGAAAAGACTATTTAGCAGTTTTATAAATTGTGTGAACAAAATGCCATCCTTTCTAAAAATGCAGGCATCTCAAAGAAAACTCAGTTTGAGTAAAGTGAGTGTTTTGTAGGTAATCAAAACATAATTTTTTACTATTTAGCCTGGACATACTAAAAAAGGGACATGGATCTGTTCGAACAATCGTCTTCTAGATACTGAGTTTCACATAATGAAACACTTTATATATATACTGCAATAAAACATGCTGTTCAGATTCTATTTAATTTCTGTGTAGAAAACACTGATTAACATTTAGGGCTTTAAAAATTATAGCTGAAATTCAGATGTTAATGTTGAGTTGTGTCTCTATGTGCCTAGCTGTTGTAAAATTGCCATATTGACACATAATGTAATGAGACATTTAAGAAAACAGAAATCTGCTGCTGCAGCTCTGCATGACTCGTTTGCACCAGCCTCACACATTCATTAATAACCCAGAAGAGAGAGCAAATCTCAGCCTAAGGTTCCTGTGGGGATTTGGCTTGCTGCATTTTCTACAAAAATGTTAATGGTTGCAAACTCTTCTCATTCAGATTAAATCTTCCGAACACCTCTGTTTCTTAATGACTGTGCTATCACTCACTGTGGTAAATCTTCTGTAATGAGCTTGAAAGGAGAAAGACTCAGATGGCTACTCTCATCTGTCACTGATGGGACAATTACTATCTTATAAATTACTTCATTTTATAGTCTGCTTGATTCAAACTGGAAGTGAAATACAGTCTTCTCATTCCTGAATTACTGAGAGAGGTTTTCATTCCAGTTCAGCGAGTAGTATCATAGAGTTCACAATAAAGATATAGAATCACAAGAGTGTGTTCTTACACAAATGTGGATATAAGTATCACATCAATAAATGTATTGCATAGCACAGAGCTTTATTTTCAAGTTCACCATTGACACCTGGTTCCTCAGTTAATAAATTCAGTTTGTCTGGTCTTTCCTTTCCTTGGTGACAGAACCAGTTCTTTAGTATCAGCCAGGTCTTGCGGTAGGGATTTACAAGGGATTTATGTGGCATTATTTTTTAAAACACCTGTCGGATCAGGGATCTTTCAGGTGATTAAGCTGATATTTTTCTTTAAACTGCTTATTAACCTTAAGTTATCTGTCTGTTACTAGTGGATGTACAGGTGGTATTTCTATAAGATGGGCAGATTGTGATTCAGAAACAGTCCTTTTATTACAGATCTTATTTTACTAAATTATTATTTTCCTACAGCCAAATTTCCTTTTCAAGAGCAAGGATGATTTATGTAACTCCTGGCAAATAATGTGTAGCTTATTACATACTTAACTTCACCACGGAGACAATAAAAACAAATTAGTAATAAACTCTGTTGCCTCTTAGAAAATGCATACCATATGCCTCCAGAAGAATTCTTTTTATGATTTTTTTTCACAAGTAGAGAGAAGAGTCCAAGGCTTTTCCAGAAATACAGAATTCTATTTCTAGGAATACATCATAGGTTTACTTTTTTAAATGGTTGGCAAAATTTCCTAAATAAACTATTCTGAATGTCTTTGCTGTTACCCTAGATGAATCTTCCCTCAACCACATATATATTTGAATGTAAGCAGCTGAATCACATAGCAGAAATCAAACTTCCACTAATAATTTTCACTTATCTGAAAAAACAAGATTTGCCAGACCATAGTTTAGTGAGGCTTTTTTGCTATTTCCAGGGACTTTATAGATGTTGATGTTATATTCTCATGCTCTTACAAAAGAAAAAAAAAATCAAAACAAACCAAGCATGATAATAAATATTGATGGTTTTGCCTTAGGTCAAGGTTACTGAGTTGTGTAGTATTCCTAGTTTCTGCAACAGTCATTGATAAAGTTTTGATTACTGCTTCCTTCTGATATTTGAAGGATATCAGCTAAAGTAAAAAGTACAATTCAAATTCAGATATAAGACAGCCAATTTATTTGCACCAGGCAAAGTAGTTTGCCTGACTTTTACAGTTCCTTAAGAAATTCGTGAAATTTTTGGTTGTTTTTGCACTGATCTTTCTTGGATACTTGCTGATTAATCTTTAGTCTCTTGACAAAGATCATGATACATTCTTCGTAATCCTGAACTGCATTTTTACCCCAAAAGTCAGTGAACACAGAAATAATACTTGCTGCTTGCTTTATGGTCTGATTTTTCTGACAGGAAAGAAAAAAGAAGTGTCATCTTGAATTTGCTATGAGTTTCCTTGGTTAGTTTGGTATGGCTACAATTTTGTGAGCAGTGCAGTCAGAAATGCATTTAATGTCTCAATGAGTTGAATACTCTTAGGAGGTAGTGAATCATTCACACATGATTCAGAACAAGATCTTGATCTTCTATGAAGTGAAAAAATCACCATATAAAGTATGGAACAAAAAAAATTAAAAAGTCTGCAGCTGTAAAATCAATAGATGTGCACAGGAGGCAGGGGAGTCCTTGCCTGTTTTAGAGTAGCATGTATGTTGCAGCAATACCTTTCTTGTGTTCATATTTGACTTCCTCTGCATTGAGATTTAGGGGCTAGTTTGAACTTTCTCTCCTCTATGTAATTAGCATTTATTTCAGGAGAATATGTTTAACTACAGGGTTAATTTTCCTCAGCTTTCTTTGTACTCGGTGAACCTGATTTTCATTTACATCAAGAACCTCTTGGGCCACTGCGTTATTTCCATTTTAAAGGGCTTTTGTACTGTCAGTATGATGGAAAAGGCCAGAGTGCAAGTGAAAAATCAAGGCTACTGAATTTTCTGAAATCTTCTTTGTGTCTTTTAAAGTGATCATCAATAAGAAGGGAAAAATACTACCTCCAGTTATTTGGTTTTTTCTTCCAAATACTGAAATTTTCTTTATTTATAAGACATCTAGGAGAAGAAGACTGCAAAATTATTTTGAAAGCTATTAGAAATAGTTTCAGTACTTTCAAACTGAATAATGTGCATTAATAAGACTCTCTTTATTTGAAGTAAAAATTTCAAAATGAAGCTTTAATCATGTTACACATGGATTTCTGGTAGGAACAGTAATACAATGCAAATGGGTAAAAAACAGGAAAGTCCCATTTTCAGTTTATGAGATCTACTTTTTACCCTTACAATTGTGATTGATAAGTCTTCCATACTGAAGATGTGAACCTGAGCCCACCACAGACTGCAGAACTCACACGGAATTCATAACCAAATGACAAGCACTTTTCCCAAAAATCCTAGTTTCACATAGCTATGTTTATCAGAGATCTGTTCAGGATAATTGGCAGCAGCTAAGGTAAATAATACATCATCATTTCCATAGGAGATTGTTCCACAGTCTTGCAAACCCTCTGGTCAGGAAATTTTTCTCAGTGAGACAGCGTGTGTTTCCCTTACAGCCATGTTAAAGTCTTTCTGTTTCAGTCCTTTTAAAGGATTGCTTAGTGCCAGATACTGTCACTAACATTTATAGAAGATATGAAGACTCAGTGATTTTTGCAGAAAGCCTAAGAGAGACAGATACCCATTTTTTATTCATATACTTTAGAAGAAAAAAATTGATTGGTAGGAACAGATTGGCAGACCAATCTACTTCTGGATTCTTTGTTCCAGTTCTTTGTATGCCTATGAAGACCTATTTGGTGTCTTCTCTATTGTTTTCTCTTATGTAAAACTTTCTTATTCAGACAAGATGATTTAGTAATATTATCTATAACTAACACCCAGATTCTTAAATATCAGGCTTATCTATGAATAAAATGAAGATATTTGTTTCAGTAGAGACATTGCAATGCAAACAGCAGTGAATCATATGGAAACACATATTTAGCAAATATTTAGCAAACTGTTAAATTCCATAGGGAACAGGCTCTGGAATCTTACTAGGATGTATCTGTAACACAATTGGGTCCATATTTACTTTGAAGCCTCTTAAGCATTAGACCTCCATAAATAATAAAACAGATCCATATGAATAATTTGAAGTAGTTAAAGCAGATGAGGAGAAGCTGTATGCAGCTATTCTGCAAAGCTGAAGATCAGAGCTGATAACACTAGGAAAATGACAATATCTTTGGCAAAGAAAGGCAGCATTCAGGATATCTTTCGGTCAGGTGTCCAGAGCTTTTACTTCTATTTTAAGTAGAGAAGCCTCTCTTTGCAACCAATAGTATAAGGAGGAGTTTCCTTCCTCTAGGCATAGTCTGGTTAGCAGTAAAATAATTGTCACTGTGATGTATCCATGTTCAATGATTTATTTCAGTTTTTAACCAGCTTCTCCCACAAAAACAGTTGAAATGAAATTATATCCCAAGGACAAATGTCCGTGCTTTGGAAACATTTGCATCTCAGTGTTTATGTTCATTAACTGTCTGGCTTTCTTGGCTTTCATCCAGCCACAGGAGACTGTTATCCTGGGACAGAAATGTATGATAATTACATAATCCCTTAATTAAAATATTGCATGGGCTCCAAAGATAAATGTTGTGTCTGTCCCATTTTTAAGCTGAATTGCATGAGTGACCCTGTAATTCAGAGCAGCAGCCTCTGTACATCAAAACTATCTGTGTCAAACTTCACTACCATGGTGGATCCAATCTTTGTTTTACCAAAGCACTGGAAATACTTTTGCCAACTTCACAAGAACAAGAACACAATCCAGCTGAGAGGAACTGAATTTGTTGTCTAAATAGAGTGACTATGTTTTGTACTTTTTTTTCATTTTCATATTACTTTAGATAGTCTAGCATATTTCGCTGGAGTAGCAATCTTTCAGTCTCACTCACCTATACAGAACAAAAGCATTGCATTCTGCCGAGTATCTGATTGAAAGACATACAATTAGCTTTTCTGTTTCCCCTGGGACTGAAACTGACAGTCATGTCCTTGCCATGTTAAACAAACCTGCTAGCACAATATTTATTGCAGATTTGGTGGTATGGGACATCACATGATCTAAGCAACTACATCATTTGCTCTGACCCACTAGTCATAAATAGTGTTTATTTGTAATATAACTTATCTTACTTGTTCTAAATCTAATGCTAGTTATAAATGTGTTATCATTCAAGATCAAGGAAAAATATTTCCAAACAGAAATATAATTTATCCAATCTTTAATACTGATTTATTTCAGAATAGTTGCATGGGTGAAGGAGATGTTTTCCATTCAAAAATTAGGTATAAATGTCTGTTGTGGTTTAAGCCCAGCTGGTAGCTAAGCAGCACACAGTGGAATGGGGAGAAAAATCAAAAGAAAACATGTAGATTGAGGTAAGAATGGTCTAAAATTGAAACTAAGNAACTAAGTTTGGCTTTCCTTTGTTTCTCCATTTTGGGTGTTATCCTTTATTTCTCAAGATGGAACTATTAATTCTGTCTCCCAGTAGAGGTAAACTTCAAAAACCTGGATACTTTAGTAAAATATATTTTTCTCCTCTTTTAAACCTACTTCACAGCAAATTAAAGCCTTTTGTTTTGTTAAGATCTGATTAGTGAGAGATACCTCTGATCAAGTTGCAAATGAGACCATATGCAATACGGATTTTATTTTACAATAAATGTGAAGTAGAGAGATAGAAAGAAATAGAAAAGAGTAAAGGGGAGAGAGAGAGAGAGAGAGAGAGGTCAAGCAGAAGACAGTCACCACCCATGAATCCAGAGGCATCCCATTGGTCCTTCTTCACCCCAGGCTTCTCAGTGGTGGGGGTCCTGGAATCGTTCTTCTGGGGGTACCACCTTTATACAGTCCAAGTTCCAAGTATCAGAGAGTGGTCACAGATGCTGTTCCCATAACTTGGGGTGATATATATATGAGCAGTTGCTTCATTTCTGACAGCTTGCCACAGTGGGAATTTTTGTCTGGATTTTTTTGCATTAACCAGGATGTCCTAACCAGACCTCACCTCTGCCAGGCCTGGAATTAGCACCTTCCTCTTGCAAATTCCCTATCTCAAGTTCCTGCTGTGGTGGCTTATCTCACAGAAAGTATCTTCTGTGGCCTTTTGAGACAGGGAACTGTGCTCTTGAAGTCCTTACATGATCCCCCTTCTGGGTAACTTGCCCGGTTTGTATACTGAGTATGACATTTTATGGCTAGACTAGCCCTTTGGCCAGTTAAGTTCACTTGTCCTGGCTACCCTCCCTGTTGGCTTTTCACTAGCAGAGAATGAGACACTGACAAGTCCTTAGCACTACTTAGCAACAGCCAAGACATCAGTGTGTAATTAACATTATTCTCATACTGAATCTGAAACACAGCACTCAACCAGCTACTAAGAAAATAACTCTTTACCAGATTAATCCAAGACATCATCAGCCATCGATTTCCATCTCTTTTTCTGTCTCTGTTTCTCATTTGGAATGCTTGTTGCTTGCTATAAGAAACATAAATTCTAGTGGTGAAATTCTGTAGTTATATGTTTGCAATGATATAAACAATTTTAAGAGATACATTTGCTTACTCATACAGAGATACTTGTAAGTGCCTGAATACTCAGTAAATAAATGTAATTCTCTGTTGTCATTTAGTATATAAGGTTGTCTAAATATAGAAGATATGTCCATTAGTTCAACTGAAAATGACACAGTTATGTTAGTCACTGGCATCAAAAGCCTTCTGAATCTTCTGTCAGTCTCCTGTGTTTTGTTCTTTTCTCCTGCTTCCCATGCTGAGCCTTTTTTTACTCAGCAGATACCCAAAGAATCAGCCATAAATATTCCCTTTTTGCAACATGTGCTGTTTTATCCTCTTATCTAGCATACTGATTTTGAGGGCTTCTACTGAGATACTGTGCAGCGAATAGATCTGTTATTTGAAGTCTCTCCTGTGTTTAATCTGTAATTGTCACTGTTGGGGTGGCCATGACACACACACGAACAGTGCCTCTGACAAGGGCAAAAAAGGTGTTTTTTTCAAAAGAGCAGCCTCTTTTGTAGTTGTTAATGTTTACATAGTTTTAAAGCACACCAGACTTGAGTTAGCCAATCACCACACACCACTAGGTGAACACACGATAATCCTGCAGCACGTTTTCCTAACTCTGTAATTCAGCTATGCCTCTTTCCCATGGTCCTTCTCCAGCTGAATTAACAGGCCTGAGCCATGATTTTACAAAGGCAAGAAGGCCTTCATTTTATAAGACTTTTCCTATATGCCACATGTAATATCCAATGCAAGGGTTGGTGCTGGATTTCAGAACTACAGGCTTCTCAAACTGGAGCCAGCTTGCAGTCATTAATGCTTAACCTGAGATTAAGCAAAGGTATGGAATAATTTTGGTAATAACAAGAACCACAAGAATTACAACAACAACAACAACGATGATGATAATAATGATGAAAAATTATCCCTGTAAACAATAAAAACATCTAAAAGAAGTGTGGTGCAATTCTTGGTAATTCCTCGTTTTGTCTAAGAAGATGTAAGACATTTAAGAGCTCTCAGAATCTTGGTAACCGTCCAAGAACTCCTTTCAGTTCTATACCACCAAAGGAATACTGACTATTATATGAGATATGCTCAGTTTTCATTAATGCAGTTGGCAGGATGAAAAGGCCAGCGTCACTGTCCCACACAGATAAGGAGAAGAGACGCAGAGCATCACAATATTCTATCATTGTAGAAGCCCTAGCAATTGTAAAGGATATTAATGAGATGGCATAGACTGTCCTGAAAACAGGCATCAGATGTCTGCTTTCATGTACTTGATTTATTAGCAGTAACAATCCTTCTCATCCTGCAAAAATATGCTCCTTAAAGTTTATAAAGATATTTCTAGAGGGTTTCCCTTTTAGAATGGGAGTAATGAGTCTGTGTCTTACTTCTCAGTTACAGATTATAGTTTCTCTGTCTCTGTTAAATCTTTGTAGGCTGAGTGAAGACCTGCCGTGGATGGTCAGTTCCTGGAAACATTTTGCAACAGTTTGGAAAGTACAATTTGGGTGTTATGAGGGGGAAATCCCAAGTCCCAAGGTTTGGATAAACTCTGAAATATCAATACAATTATTTAAATCAACTGAAATAGTTTCTGTTACTCCAAGACTCTTTTCACTTCTCCTTTCTTTTGCGTTTACTTCCTTCTTCCTCAACTGTTTTCTTGCTATTTCTTACCTACATGGTTACAGCAAGATTCCTGCTTTCCTAATATACCCTTCAGAGAAATGTGACAGATGTTACTCTCAAAAGCTTTTTTTTATATCTATTGCTCCTGGTCTTCGAGAGCCTAAGAAGGACTCATTTAAAGAAATTGTGAAGGAAAAATACAGTGAAGTTAAACCAGAGAAACATTTTTTTAATATAAAATTCAGTGTCCAAATACACAGCTTTAGAAAACCTGGAACTGAATTCAAACTCCTTAGTTGAAGCTACTTTTTGAAAATTGAACTTTCTGTGGAGCAGCATGGTATATCATGACAATACCTTCTGCTCCACAGTTTCCTTTGAATGTTTAGTCATATCCAGTAACTTATCTGTTAGGGCAGTACGTATGATTGAAGCTGTATAAGTCTGATAAATTCCAACATCAGGTTTCTTTGCTCACAGTTTTAGAACCAGTTTACATACAGAGCTCTCCAAATATTTTTGTTTAACTAATAATTTTCTTCCTATTACATTGTTAAATATAGAATGTATTTTGAATGCTTTTGCATTTTATTAGAAAAAAACCATACAATTTCCCCCTTTTAATGCATTTCCCAAACCTGTGGACTACAGAAGTAATTCTTTAACTAAGTCTCTGTCCATTAAAAACTAATCGATGCCATCTTGTGGCACATAAAGAAAATGCAAAAACAATCAACCTACGTTCTTTGTCATATCCTGTATAATTTTGCGCCAAATTTTTTTGTGCACCTTCTTTTCTTGCCTTTTCTCTACCACTATGTGTGTGTCATTTTCTTATGGCTCAAAGTCAACTCAGTTCTACTGAGCTAGAAAACGTTACTTTAAAACCATAATTTAAGAAATCTTCTAAAAAAACAGTTTGTAATACATATTATGATCAAATTAAACCAGGAAATTAAAGGAAACAGTTACTTTTATGAAACTAAGTTTAGTCTTTGACAATTTTAAGTTAAAAGAAAAATTATGGAAGGGCTCTATTTGGTGGTGGCATCACGGTGATAACCCAAAGCTTACAGACACATAGACTTGATATTCAGTGGAACTGCTTGTCTTTGCTATTAACTGGAATATCTAGTGTTCTTTGACTTGCAATTTCATATGAGAATTAATTTGATAATTTTTTTCCTCAGAAAGTTTCATGTCAGATTGGCCATCTCATCTATGGCATGGTTTGACCACTGCAAATTCAGTGCTACCTAATTGCCACCATGACATTATTTAAAACATTTCTAATACGTAATGAAATTCACCTTCCATCTGTGATTCACAAACATCCCAAAATAGAATATATGTCCCACTGTGTCATCACATTGTCAAAATTCCTCCCTGATGCTTTTATTGTCTATGATTTTAGATATATTCCTGCAATAATAAGGTACCTGGAAAAAGCGTAGGTAGTCAAATAATGTGTATTTCCTTTAAGGAGTGTCTGTGAGCCTATGAGACTCAGACATACCTTATCCTAGTCTAGAGTATTTTTTTCAATACTAAATCTATGGAAGACTATCATATGGAGGATTACCTATGGAATAGGTGCAAGAAGAGTACAGAAAACCTGACTCTTCTTGGGGCAGATTTGTGGCACTTTTTGTGTATGCATTTCCATCTTTTTAATCTTGTCTGTCCTTCTTTAATCCAGTTTCAATATCATATGATATGATATGATATGATATGACATCATATCATATCATATCATATCATATCATATCATATCATATCTATCATATCATCCCCTAGCTGTTTTCAGGAAATCCCTTTAAAAATGTGCCCTGCTACACCAGAGAAGTAGTAGAACAGACAAGCCCTGCATTATGTTCATTCTTTTAAAAAATCTTGAGGGAATGTTGTGAGATTGGGGTAATATATAGTCCCTCTGAGCACTATCAACGTTTTGCTAATACCAGCAACTTTCCAAGAAAATCAGTAAAAACATTAATGGCAGGGGCAAGGGGGGAACAACATTTTCATATTTCCTCAGGTCAGATCCTACTTCCCTGCCAAGATCAACACATTTTGTCTCTTTCACACGGCTCCATAAGGCACAAGGCCTCTCCTTTCTGTAATTCCGTGGACCACTCCGTCTTTGTGAAAATCACTGCTCTTCTTGATTTTCCTTCTCTGCAAAAACAGAGCACAGTGTGAACACATGATCTGAAATTCCATGAAATACACAACAGCTAATTTGAACACTATTCCAGCTCTTTGTTTTCACTGAATTGCATAAATGCTTCCTGCATAGATGGTCATATGTCATTATAATATGGAGAATGCCAATAAGCAATTTTCAAATCAGAAATTTTATAATCACCCTACACTTCAAAACATATTGTATTATCCCATCTTACTTCCAGGAATTTTAAAGTAGGTTCTGATAAATCATTAGACTGTTGAAAGGGGTCTGAACACCCAGTGTTCCTTTTGTTCCTAGAATATGGATATTCTACTCTAAATTTATATGTTAGTCTCCATATCTAAATTGTGTAAATGGAAACTGAATAATGAAAACTTAATAGCTGGACTATCTGCCTCGTGGTACTACAGTCACCATGGCAAAGGAAAGAATATATTTGTCAGTAGGTTTTTCAAATTCAGGATCAGATGTGCAGCCATACTGAATAGATTTGCCTTCCTTTGTCTATGCTAAAAAGAAAATCCCATGCCTAAAAGAGTTGAAAAGAGTAATGAAGTGATAATCAGTATATCAGGTGGTTGAAGGAAAAAATAGGGATAATTATGAAGATATGAGGATTATTTGTTCTGAAAGTTTATTTGTAAAACCCTTCAATTTTTAATTCCAAGCAAAATTTTCGTTACAAATTAGTCATCCTTTCACAGAAGCATAAAGCCTTGTACTCACCTTGAGTAGCATGTCACCTGACCTAATTCTGTGCTCAAAATCATGTTAATTATACCTTCAATATGTCTAACTAACTTGTTTAACTTAGTCCTAAGGACCTTCAGTGATGGAAACATTACAACAGTACCAGAAAATCTGCTCTGTTTCCTTACATTCATCTTTGTTGACCCATTTATCCCACTGTTTAACCCAAATCTTTCCTGCAGCAAATGGGCTATTCAGCTTGGTCAGGTAGAAGAGTTTTTCCATTTCCTTTTAAGAAAAGTCTTTACAAATTTTATCCCCCTTTATTTTCTTTTTCCTACAACTGCTCAAGCTTCCCCTGTCTTGGCCTTTGAGCATCTCTGTATCTCTCATCCTTATTGATCCACATATACCCTGAGGCATGGTGCAAAAATACTCTGTGAATGCCCAAATACCTCACTACTGCAGTATAGAAGGAAAACATAATTTATTGTTCTCAAATCCTCTGTTCCTTTCTGTTGAACCTGGTTTTGTTTTTGTTTTTTAATTCTATTGTATAATATTATATTATATTTTATATTATTGTATATTATATTTATTATAGTGTATTATATTATNACATGGTTCTAGGAAGCTCTCACCCACATGAGACTCACCTTCTGCATTTCTGCAGCTGCCAATTACAGCCTACACACAGGCTAGTAAATTTGGCACAACAGGATTTTTAGCTGCTTTGAAATGTCATCCCTTTTGTTTCCTCTCCTAATTTCTTCCAGTATGCAAGATTCTCACATTCTCACACAGTTGTCCTGTGTACTAGAAAGTCTAGATTCCAGCTCTGTTACATATAATTAAAACCAAAAAGAGCACAGATATGTTCAGAAAGTTAGAAGAAATCTGAAATACATCATATTTGAGAATGGCCAATTTTTTCCCAGTATTTTTCGTGCTGAAAAAGGAATCCTCAATCTATAGGAGTCTCCATATACAAATACAGAAAGCTTCCTTCCTTTCCTACTCATAACTAAACCTGATTGTTAGCAGGGGCAAGCAGAGACTCTCTAAGCTTTCTTTGGCTTCCACAAATGCACTTTGCACTTCCAGGTTTTTCTCTAATGATGCTAAGAATCTCTGAATTAGTTCCCTATGAATTGAAAATGGGATGCTGGACTGTTAATGAGGTAGAGGGTGCAGGAAGTTTGCGGTGTGCTACAAGTATGTTTGCAAGAGACCAGTTTCGTTATTTCCTCATGTTTGCTATGTCAGGGTTCAGTGTTACAAAACTGGACAACCTCTGAAAAATTTAAGTGTGGGGTACACCTTTCAATTTTACCAAAAAAACCCTGATGTGTCAAGACCAATGTGTCAGCCTTGTTTTAGAGACACTCATATTTAGAGGAGGTTGCACTGAGGAAAAATTAGATTTAAAACAGCAAATATTCTCTACATACAAAAACAACTTCAGGACACCCTGAAAACTTCTTAGAGGTTTTTAGATAATAGCAAAAATCTATTAAGTGTGATATATTTATAAATTAGGCATTCGGTAACAAACATTGAAAGGTATTGTATTAAACAAAAACCAAAACAAAATAAAAATTCTGGAATAATGCAGGAGCTTGCTGACAATAAGTCAGGAAACAATGAATTTTGGATGATGCCAGAACAACGGTATTGTTTCTTGTAAGTCAAAAGATCTCCCTTAGCAGAAGAGTGGATCACATTTGTTCTGCATTTGCAGACAATGAGATGTTATATGGAAGAATAAGTCACTTCAATCTTCTGGAAGTAATAATCTGTTAGTATGCAGTAGGAAAGGATCGTTCCCTCCCATTTTACAGTCGTGCTCCTTTTGTCATTCTAACTTTGCAAACATTGTCTATACTCAATAAAGACAGTAAACACTATTCATTACTGATCCCCTTCATGTCCTGGTCCACACAGTACCCTGTGGGACAAAAGCAGGCAATTAGATGGTCAAATGATGGCTGACACAAATGTTCTTGGCAGATTATGCAGAATGTGATTATTGTCAAATGCTAAGATAGTGTTTTGTAAGTATCATGAAATCTTATATAACATAGCCTATAGCATAAAATAAGAAATAAGGCAAATGAAATTGGCATGGATTAGGCACTATAATTGATCATTTCAGTACAAAATGCAAACATTCAATTTAATAAGGACTTTTCCTATTTATCATTTTAAGTCATCTTTTAGTTTTCTACTTTAAAGCATATGCATACTGATAGAAAGAACATTAATAGTATGAAAAGGAGAAATTAATAGAATGAAAAGCAGTCATGAAGTAAAAAGAAAAATCCCCATTAAAGTCAGTAGTGAATTGACAACTAGCTAAGTTGTTCTACCAAAACTCTTCTAACAGAAATAGGAAATTGTGATTAATTTGTTGTTGTTGTTGTAACAAATACTTATTTTTATAAGATTTCTTTAAATAAATTTTGTCCTATAAAGCAAATTTCTATTAGGGATTTCTCTTTTTTTTCTTCCCTAGAAGCTGAAAGAAATCTGGATTGAAACTAAAGCAAAGAAGAAAGACTAACTGCAAAAAGCAGTTTCAGTAATCTGACCTGTCCTTTTTACTTCACAAAAAACTCCCAAATTTTTATTGATGTGGTAGTTTAACCTCAGCCAGAAGACAGGCACCCACACAGCTATTCACTCATTCCTTCTCTTGCCCAGTGAGACAGGAAAGCAAATAGGAAGAACAAAAGCAAGCAAACTTGATGGATCTAGATTAAAATTATTTGACAGGTGAAGGGAAGAGAAAGAAAAAAAAAGGTGCAATAGAATGGCAATCCCTCACCACCTCCCACAAGCAGACTGATGCTCATTGCCAGTCTTTGAGTGATGGACACCCTAGAAGCCAAAACCATCCCCTTCTTTCTTCCACCTCCAGTGTTCATTGCTGAGCCTGACATTAATGGGGCATTAAATATCTTTTTGGCCAGCTGGCATCAGCTATCCTGGCTGTGTCCCCTCCCAGTCCCTTGCTCATTCTCAACCTGCTCACTGAGTGAGGAGAGTGCAGATTGGAAAAAAGAGAAATCCTTGTCACTCTTCACTGTTCAAAAATGGCTGAAGCATTGGTTGTTTCTATCTCTGTTTTAAAGACAAATCCAGAACAAGTGATGTGAACAATCATATGATAAAAGAAGATAATAGTTCTTGATAACACATTCCAGAATGTTGCATGTATCACCTGGGTTATTAATTTTTACCTTAGATAATGATGACATTGACAACTTCAGCGAATTTTTTTCCTAAAGTAGGGCAAAAAGCATCTTTTTCAGCATGTGTTCCTGTCTGTGGCAGCTACCTGAAAATAGTTTTTCTATGTGACAAGAGCCATACACAAACGTGAAAAACAACTTGTTACTTCCTCAGTAAGAGGGTGCTGCGTCTGCTGTGATTCAGCTCACTTACTCACAACCTCTCTGGACTGAAGTCTCCAAGCAGAAGTTTTTGTTAGACAATGTTGAGGGGAAAGAGCTGATACATAATGATGTAGAGCTGAACATTATCACCCAAGAGTATCAAAATGTCTGTCTAGGTGGCCCTTTAACAAATTAATGTGTCTGTATAATAAGAACAATGAGATAGTGTAGCGCTGACATTTAGTGGATCTTAGAGAGATCCAGCCCAGGCCTGAATTTTCCCAAGGAAAAACGTCTTACTTTTAAAGAGAACAGTTTTGTAGGCATTTCATGTTCTCAGGAAAAGATTGATAGAGGTTTTGTAAGCATCTCTTGTTCTCAAAATAACAAGTGTTGTTTTTCGCTTCAGTTTGTTATTTTCTTGAGTGTGTTTTCAAAATATGCTCTCTCTATCTCATCCAATGGTGGCAGAGAGGCGTTGTGTCATTTAGCCAGTCAAGCACCTGCTAGAAAAAGACCTTATAAAAAGGGAATGGATTCTTGAAATAAAGCCGTCTGATTTTTTGGAATTCGGAACTTTTTCTCTTCATTCTGTGCACCACAGTGACATCTGGTGACGCCGAGGTGGAGTTCCACGCTCGGAAAAGAGTTACTGCTTCCAGCACGGGGCTGCGCTGAGGTGCCCCGGGGGAGCCGGGCCACGCTGGCCCTCGGTCCGCCCGTCACAACCTGAAAAGGGAAACAATCCTCCTGTCATCGGGACGTTTTCCCCGGGGGCGGGAAGGAAGATAAAGCCTGGAATTGTCGCGGAACTTTTAGAAACATGGGTGTCTCTGTGTTAACGTTAGAAGAGAACCTGTGGCTTCCATGGTATCTTTAGCGAACCAGGAGTTGCCAGTCCCAGAGAGTGAATTAAAACACCTGTGTCTCTGGGCAAAAAATCGAGGTTTTGTTCGTGATGCTACAGATGCAATGTCCTTGGAGAGCTGGAAGTTAGTTAAAAGTGGTTTAATGAAGACCCATGTATGCGGACGATGAGGGAGTGGTATCTTTACTAAGGACTAGGAAACGCCTGGTCACAATGCTGAAAATTTATACATCTCGGCAACCTTCTGTCTGCGAGATGGAAGTGGAAGAAGACGCTGTCCCGAAATCTGACGGTCTGACGGACAGCTTCTCTGAAGCTGAGATTGTCTCCGGCAAAGCCTGAGAAGAGGCTGTATCTTTTGCAGCCTTGCCTGGCATCTCGCCTGCTCCATGCCCTGGACGTCCCGTGCCCGAGATGGCCACTTCCCCAGTTTTGTGGCAAGTTGTGAACACTGGGCAGGGGGACAACCACGGGTCTCTGGGATGTAGTGCAAACCCAGTACCAGCAGTGGCTCGGGGGTGGGAGGAGGGCAGTGCAGATTTTTGTGTGGCAGTGCCGGCGCCCCGGCATTTGGAGCGGAGGTGGCAGCTGCCGGCATTCCAACACCTTGGCTGGGAAAGGCGGGGCCACCTCCGATGGGTGTACCGGGACGAGCGGGATGGCTCATGCTCNTCCTAGCGCCCTGGTTCCTGCCACCGTGCAGGCGCTGATGCAGGATGTTTCGGGCACATGAGCAGAGAGGCACCGCGGAAAAGGGACCACCGCCAAGGGGGCTCTCCCGGAGCCTTTCACAGCGCCCTTGCCCAGTCTGACACATGCAGCCGCTGCGGCAGCAGCGCGGCTCAAAGCGGTGACAGCCGAAAATCCTGCTGTCCCTGCCTCAGCTGGGGCTGGACAGGCGGCGAGCGCCAGACTGCGCCGCTGAGGGGAGGTTCTTCAGCTGACTTCGCTATGGAGTTGGATTCGGGGTCTGACATGAGCCCGCCCTCCTCTCCCTCAGGGCAGGCCCTGTCTGCGCTCGCCCCGGGCTTCCCTGCTGAGGCAGATGCAGGCGGCACCTCGGCAGCTGCGGCCCTGCCTCCTGCCGAGCAGGGTATTTCCCCCCCTCTTTTACCAGGGCAGATCCCACCCGTGCGGCTGAGCTTGTCCCTGGGCAGCCCATCCCCGTGCCAACCCCGGGGCCGGGCAGGGCCTTCTCCCTTGCGGTCCCGCCTCGCCCTGTGCAGGGTGGGCCTGCGTCCGCCGCCCCCCTGGGACTGCTTTCCGCACTGTGCTGGCCCTGCCCGCCCCAGAGGGGTGCCTTGGATGTTTACAGACAGCACTTCGGCGGTGGCCGGTCCCACAGCCACCTGTTCCTGCGACAGCCAGTGCAGTGCCCCTATGGCTGCTGGTGGCGGGGCCGTCCCGGGATTGCAGGCAGTGACTCTGGCCCTGTGCCCGCGGCTGCTGGCCCTGCTTCGGCAGCTGCTGCGGTGGTACCACCCCTCACAAAATCCTGTGGCAACCGGTTCCGCGATTCCTGGGTTTGTGGGTTTTCCACAACTTAACCTTGGGACACAAGATGAGGCTGCAGCCCTGAGACAAGGGGGTGGTGCAATTCAAACAGACCGAGCGGTGCGTGCTGGTGGTTCTTCTCATAGCAACCTATGGACGCTCCCTTCTTGTCAGGTGACAGTCCGTCCCAGGGAACCTAGGAAATTTTGGGAGCAGGTAAAGGAAAAAGCCTTGGAGATGGGGGATTGGGACTTGATAGACTGTTTGGGATGCCCTGGAGGGGCCCCTCTGGCACTGCAGGTGCAGGAGGGA
>VZRF01013865.1:81969-105259 GCA_013396875.1 Vireo altiloquus | reverse complement strand
CCCAGCCTGGGCTGGCACCAGGGTTTGCCTGGTACAAATGTTTCTCTTTTCCAGTCTGGGAAAATTCACCTGATTGCCAAGACTTTTCCAATACCACAGAGAGCAGCTTGGCAACAACTCGATACCTCCCATCCAGTCCTACAGACTCCTGTGGAGAAAGTAGAAAAGATTTTTATGCTTTGAAAGTTTCTTTGCCACCCAACTGTAGCACTGATATCATTATGTATTTTAAGTTGTAATAAGCAAAATCAAGTTGAAAGAAAAAAAAAACAAACAGACAAAAAGCCCCAATATTGAATCATTGGATCATAGAAGCCTTTAGGCTTGAAAATACCTTTAAGATTGAGCCCAACCATTAATCCAGCACTGTCATGCCTACCACTAAACCATGTTTCTCAGAACCACATCTGCATGTCTTTGAAATACCCCCAGGAATGGTGAGCCAACCACGCAACAGCCTGTCTGTACTTGACAACCCTTTCCACGAAGAACACAATCTGAGATCATGTCCTCGTGTTCCATCACTTGTTACCTTGGAGAAGAGACCAACCCCCACCTGGCTACAACCTCCTTTTAGGCAGCTGTGGAGAGTGACAAGGCTCCCCCTGAGCTTCCTTTTTTCCTGGCCAAACACCCTTCAGCTGCTCCTCATCAGTCTTGTGCTCCAGACCCTTCACCAGCTCCAGCCCTTCCATGGACTCTTTCCAGCACCTCAATGCCCTTTGTGTCATGAGAGGCCCAAAACTGAACAAGAATTTGAGATGTGGCCTCACCAGTGCTGAGTACAAGGGATGCTCATCACCTTGGTCCTGGACACAATATTTCTGATTCAAGCCGTGATGCCCTTGGGCTTCTTGGCAACCTGGTCACACTGTTGGCTCATATCCAGGCAGCTGGTGACCAGCACCTCCAGATCATTTTCTTCAAAGCAGTTTTCCAGGGATTCTGGAGAGAGGCTGAGGCATGATCAGTGCTTTTTGCTGCACTACTGCCCACCAGGGTGATCATTTTATTGCATTTCCTGCCCTGGGGTGTTGCATTCCCATGCATAGGGATGTATTGGGAATAGCAAATATGTACTGGTAAAGGACTACAGAGAGGTGAAAGAGCCTAATGTAGTGCAGGTTCCTACACACTGCTCATTGGGACCTGGGTCTGTTATACTTCCCTAAATCATGCTTCACAGAATCGCATTGTTGAAAGTAGACCTCATGCAATGTTACCTATTCCAAACACCCTGCTCAAGCAGAGAGAGCAGGTTTGCCAAGGCTGTGTCTAGTCACGTTTTGAATAGCTCCAAAAACTGAGATTCTGAAACCTTGCTGGAGAGCTTGTGTCAGAATTTAATTGAAGTTTGCAACAACCATAGCAACAGCAAGAACAGCAATAGCAGATTTCTTGTCTTCAAATGGAATTTCATGGTGTCTTTGTGCTAATTGCCTCTTTTCTTGTCTGTGAGAAAATCCTTATGTCATCTTCTTTATACCCTCTCCTTGGGTATTAGTAAGATCTCATGCCAAGCCTTCTTTTATCCAAAAGGTCCTGTCTCCCTCAGGCCTTCCTCAGACATACTCCTGTTCATTAGTCAGCTTTGTAGCCCTCCTCTGCTGAGTAGGGAGGAAAGATGACCTCCCTCACTCTGCTGGTGATGCTCTGACAGCACACTACTGGCTGCCTTCAGCATGACAACTCTTTGTTGCTTCCTGGTCAACTTTTTGCCTGCCAAGACAGCCTGCCAGTGCTTTCCTAGCAGCCCTACAAAGAACAGGTCAGCCCCCAGTGCTTTCTGGTGCCTGGAGTTGTTCCTCTCCAGGTGTAGAGCTTTTCACTTCCCTTGGTTGAATTCTGTGAGCTTTCTGTTAGCCCCTGTCTCCAGCCCCTCCTCACAGCACAAACACCTTGTCTACCAACCACTCCTCCCTGTTCTGTGTTGTCTGTCTTTCAAATACGCTAATTGGTACAGACTGTGCCAAGAAATAGGCTAATAGTTAAACAATATGAATGAACAGGTGCTAATGGCTTTAATTCACTCTTCAGCCATCCCTGCCTAATGTATGACACAGGTGTCATCTAAGCCAGGAAGACACTGATTTCATTTTCCTTGTTAAGAAATAGTCACAGTATTTAGTCTATATGCTGTTAAAGCAGAAATACACATACCTGGTGTATAAATATTTTTCTTTTACTAATCAAGAAAACACTGAGGGTTTCCCACCCAGCCACCCCCTCACCTTCTCCAATTCTGTTTTCTCTTGTCACTAGAACACTAACATACATTTAATCTGTGTGTTAAACAGTCAGTCTCCAACATGCCTGATACAAGAAATTCCAAACGACCCCCAGGTTTGATTTTAGGAAAACCAGCTGGGAAATAGCAATGATTTGTAAGAGTATCCCAGCTAACAAGGGGATGTAGAACAAATACTTGCAAATGAAGCATGCCAACTAAAGATGGATCAGAAGAAAGTGCAAAATCAACCTAGAGATAATGATGACAGAATTATTCAAATTACCTCTTTCTTATAAGTTTAAACTTCTGAGCCTAAATAACTGGTGTACAGTTACTTGACATCCAGGTAGATGTTTTTACCAAATTAATGGGATAATTCTATGTCAAATTATCTAAATTGGGCCTAGAGTTATTTCCATCAGCAAATGAGATGTCTTAAAATGGCCAGACCAAAACACCCTACAAATTTTATATCAAAATCAGTATCAAGCACTGCAATTTTTTGGCTACATAAATGTCTGTGGTACATATAAAACTGCAAGGAGCTCACAAAATTTGCTTTCCTCTGATGACTGGGTACTTCTGTACTTCTGTATGCACAATGAAGATGCGTATAAAATTTAAATACCCCCACAAAAGTAAAGAGTAGACACAAAATTAAACACTGGAAGTAAAGCCTGCTTTTGGCTGACATTACTAATAGACCATAAACATTCCAATAAGTCAGGAAATGAGTTTATGTGACATTTTAAGATCACTAAGTTGGATTTCTCCACTTGTGTGAGTTCAAAAGCCAGGAAGGCACTGATTTATATTTCCCTATTAAGAAATAGTCACAGCATATAGTCTAGCTGATTTTCCATTGTACAGATAAATAGGAAAAAAAATCTATTATGACAGGTTAGGGGAAAAAGGGAGATTACACTGAAGTGCAAGACTGGAGAGCACATGAGAAATGACTAGCCAAAGCATTTGAAGCAAATTATATGGAACAATCTGCAAAGGATAGTGTCATCCTTTGTAGAAGTAAGCCTGATTCTGATTCATAAAACATGGTTCAGATTTATGCCAGAATTTTTTGATTAAGTGAAATTTATTTACAATAAGGGGAGGAAGATCAGAATCCCAATGATTTAATAAAACTACTTTGTCTTATGCTTTGACCAGACTTGTAATGTGCACATGCCATGAAGCTGTGCCAGTTGGATGTGTTGAAAGCAGTTATTTATGCTGCCCAGTTGTGGAAATCTGATTCATATTCTGAGCAAGATTCTGATACAATAAAGCTTTTTCTTTATAGTTAATACTGAACCAGTGGTTTTAAGCACTCTCGTACATAAAACTTTGCAGAACAAATGCATAATGCTAAAATCAATGCTTTGTTAAAGTATGTTAAAATCAGAAGATGCTTGTAATAGTTGAAAGGCTGAAATTTCACCAGAAGAATGTAATGTGAACCCTGTCTTTTCTTTTATGAAATTTAAACAACACACTATGAAAGCTTTTAAAAGCAACTTCTTATGAGAGTTCTCTGCATAAATTAGTACTACCAGTACAAGGGAAACTACAGGTGGTATTTTAGAAAGTGGATTGGATGAAGGTATCAAACACTATAGTATCCAAGAAAGCATTGAAAATCTGCCCTGCCCAAAATGTAACCCCAAAAGCAGTTGAATTCTTCTCTATGATAAATAAACCTCCTCAGACTGTATAGGATTTTATAAATACATAGAAAAGTATAAAATGTAGCCCCAACATCTTAACTGGACAAGCAGAAATAAGCATATCAAACCCAAATGAATACAATCAATGAGATGGAGATGAAAAGCATGGTGAGAAAAGCAAGAGAAAAATATTTTAAATAATCTTCAAAATGTTTTTTTGCTTCCTTTTAAGAAGAGTTCATGCTTTCTGACAAAAATAACAATAGACATATTGCATTGTTTTGTTTGACTGGAAGCATGATGTTGTAGAAAGGACTGCTCCTTTCTTGTGGCAGTGTGGCAGCCATTCCGAGTGCTGCTCAGTGGCAAGCACTCAGCATGCTCTGCCTCTGGCATGGTGTTCTTCTATATCACCCAGTCAAAAGTTGGAAATCCATAAATATTTCTGAACAAACTGTCCACTGATTTATTCCCTTTTCTCCACCTTTGATTTGTTCACAGCTGTATTTTTAAGTTCTAGAGAACGTAGTTGAAAATTTTTAACAGTTTCCCAAATAATAATTCAAGATCTTGCACAATCTTGTAACAAAATTTTCAATTTGTGGTATTGTTACCTATTTGGGGTCTTCAGGAGCTAATTTATGTGTTGTGATTTTGCTCCAACAAAAACATTTGAAACACTTTAACACATGAAGAATTCCAGTGTGACCACAGAGTTTGAATTTGGAGTTATGATTGCCTCTAACGAATACACTGAGTTTTGAGAGAAGGAGTATTATGTAAAAAAATATTTTTTAAACTCAGTAAACAAAAACCACATGTAAGTTTATATTTACTCTTTAATTTGAAGTTTTAAATAATCTTAGCAATAGTACTGCTTTGGCAATAGTCTAAAGATTGTTGCATAAAGATCGAATGGAGCCTATATATATTTTATTAGATAGCCTAGTTATATGGAGAAACACAGGTCATTTTTCCAGTTATTTTTCCAGAAAACCTAGATGCTGTTGTAGCCATTCTGAAAGTGACATTTCTGTTGAATCTTAGCTATTCTTCAAAAAAATATTTTCCTTCATTTGTTTGTGTCCAGTAAACACACTAGATTTCAAATACTTTGGTTCTTTGAACAAGCTGGGAAATGTTTAGTCAGATCTTTTATCATTTTTTTAATTTTAAGGGAAAACTCTCCAGAAGGCTTGTATTTCTGGTACAGAGTAATAAAAGAAACTACAGTACTTCAATTATTTTAATAAGCTGTTGGAGGTCAATCAGCTTTTCCTTTGCAGTCTGAATTTAAACTTTACTTGACACGTACCTGCCAAGAATAAATAGGTGTAATTGCCAGGACTACTTCTCCCTTAGCAGAATCTTTTCATGTGAAGATATTTGGGCTATACCATAATATGTCTTTCTTTCTACTATGAAAGCACGTGATCTCATGTTCTCTGTCCCTACTTAAAATGTGCATTTGTCCTTCACTGCTTTCGTGATGAGGGATAGATTGTGCTTCCTAACCTGACACCTACATACACAGTTAAGGGTGATGCAATAAGGACTTACACCTGAAAAAATCTTCAAACACTTGTATGGAAGGTTAGTACCATGCTACCCTACAACACTGTAGATGAATTGGCTGGATTCCTTTATCAATTGGACTGTGCACTGGAGATATTTAAAGGATGTGTAGATGCAGCACTCAGGGACATGGTTGGTGCATAGATTCAGCAATGCTGGGTTAAGGGTGGTACTTGATGATTTTAGAGGTCTTTTCCAAAGTAAATTATTATATGATTCTATGATTTTATTCTACAATTTAGAAGTCATCAGAAACCATTGAAAGCAGCAGGCCTTAACAGCTTTTGTATGTTCAATAATTGCAGTGATTTAGACCCTGCTGTGCCTCTGTAGCCTTGTGATATTAAGTTCTTGATAAGAGCAAGAGAACAAAACCCCATCCTTTCATACTTAGTGACTTAACTGTTCTACTTTCCCTGTTTTGTCTGGCTGAACTCAATTCAAAGATGCAGAGGTGAATAGCCAAGTGAAAATGGAGAGCATTCATCTAGGTCAAAATAAAACTCTCTGCAATTCAGTTTCAAAGGACATCTATCAGCAGCCATTAAAATTCTAATATCTGAGTCTTAGACAAAATTTAAAGAAATTAATGAAAACATTAATCAGGTCTCTTGACAAAGATTAAAGGAATGGAAAGTGATGATAACTTATCCTTGCTGCAGTTTTCATACAATCACCTCGTGGCCTACCAAGGTTACTGAGTTGGGTGTCATCCTAAAGTGCATGGGTAGGGACTGAACCATTTTTCTCTCTGATAATATCTCTTCTTCAGGTTTTACAAGCATTAAATGCATCTTTGTTTTCACAGTTTGTGCATTGCTATCTTACAAGTTCCAATACAATTACCAAAAAAAAAAATCTGTTTTTCTTATTCTCTCATACCTTAAACTAAACCTTACTTTTTCATAGCTTTTGTAATAGACTGGATTTATTGTTGCATCAGCTTACACTAGGCAAGCTTCTTACTGTAATCGCTGTTTAATAGCTTGTAGGGAAAGATCTTTGAGAAAATGTAGAGAAACTACAGCAACGTATAATTATTTATGTTCACTTATCTTAAGTGGGCAGCAGCAGCAACCTGTGCACCTTGAGAGCTGCATTTGTCTGCTCTGCCTGTGGACAAGATTAAGTGCAACTCCTTATTTGGTAGGGGAGTTTAATGGGATCTTGGTGATGTTTATTGTATCAGGTCTTTACAAAAACGAAGTCTGGTGCTTCAGCCTGATATTGTTCATTTTTTGACATTTTTTAGAGACATAAGCAATTTAATATCATGTTGAAGTACTTGGTATGTGTCACTGCAGTTTAGCTGGACAGGTATAAGGCTGTTGCTGCTAGCAGCAGCCACATATGCATGTTTTCACAAGCATTTCTCATCTGGAATTAGTTTCTGTAGTCATTACTAAGGCCTAGAGGACATAATATGGAAATAATAGAATGCAAATTTATTGTGGCACCACTCTTTAAAAGCCACAAGGTTTCTGTACTTTGATGTATTGTGTTCTAAATCACTTAGACACAACACAGTTGATCTAATATGTTCTGAACCACTCTCACTTCTCCTCAAGTGTGGTGCCTACTAGGCCCTTTGTCTGCTTTCTCAAACCAGTGTCTGAACAAGTAAATAGTTGTTGCTTGGGTGTCCTTTATTATTGTATCTTCTTGTCTCCAAATCTCATCTACTGTATCAAATCACAAATATGTATTTCTACCCAGGTGAAAGGCTATGAATCCATGGAATTCCTAACAAATGCCTGGAATGGGTCCACGTAAGAAGAATCCATGTTTCACCAAGGGTCTTCTAAAAACAAATGTATTTTTCTTCTGTGAGTGGCTTTAACTGAAAAATCTTGAGATGCACTACATAGAAGTGTGTCCGGACAACACCCTAATTACTACATCTCTGCATGTGATGCTGAGAAAAGAAATAGCTGATAGTGCAGATAGTGCTTGTTCTTCAGACAATTAACCTCTATTCATCAACTATGGATTGTATGCAAATAGTGAACCTGAAGGTAACAACTGTGGGGACTAAAATTTACTGAGTAATCACTCAATAATAGCATGATGTAATCATCAGTGGCAAATACATTAGAATGGCCATTTAGAGAAAAAAAAAGTTGAAAGAAAGGCATTTTCTTTTGTCTAAAAAGGTGGTTACCAAATAACTGGGTCTATCAGACAGACCATTCGCTATGGCTATCACTGACCCAGAAGGAAATTTTCCTATCTGTAAGGTTTTCCTTTTTTGTGTATGAGGTTATTGCATTCTGTTGTCAGCTTCATGTGTGAAAGCAAAATTCATCCAGTTATTATGCCCTGAATAATTTTGATTTTTTACAACTATTAGAGCTTAAATACAAGGGAGAAAAAAGTGTGCATAGTGAAATACTTTGGTTATTTTCTCAGGCAAGTGATGTTCTGTTTTTGGAAATGTTAGCTGCACCTGCAGGCTCACAAAGATGAGCAAAAAAAGAATAAAACTACCCTGCCTTCCTTTAAAGAATAAAAATATTAGTCTCTTGTAATAAAAGACTGCAGTGGTGTAAGTCTAAGGAAGCTATGGTAGTAAAAAAGATTTTCCCGTGAGATATTCTGGATCCCATCTTTGTCATGCCAGCCTACTGTAGCTCTGCAACATAGTAGGCAGTTTTCCCTCTTTACTTTTAGACAAGTGTTGAGGAATATTTTGTTTCTGAATTTATAGTGTGCCACTGATGTGGTAAAGAGCATTTTTAGTATTTAGTGTCTGAAAAAAGTTTCATCTCACAGCACTCAATGCTAAGCTGTAGGAAAATTGGGTCAAATCAGGCTGTTCACCTACATACTGCAGTAGACACATAGCATCCTTTATTCCAAGAAATTCTGTAAGATGAATAAAAAGTAGCAAGATACACAGATCACAAAATTGTAAAACAAGAAAACCTACTGAAGACATCTCATCATTTTGATATTCAAGGTTGTTTATCTTTACACATGCATGTATTTTTCTGTATTCTCCCTATATACCTATACGAAAGGTGAGAACAAATGCGTCTAAAACTTGACCAGAACAGGATAAGATCTTGCTAGACAAGATCACAATATGTTAGACACTCTGGGTAAGGTGACACAGTAAGTGACAGAATGCTCTGTTTTTTTCCAATCTTTTTCTCTTTGCTCCCCTATTTGCATTGTGCCTGAGCCTATCTGTGCAACCTTCCACACATGTTAATATGCTTCATATCCTCCCCTCACATAGTAGACCTTGCCATAATATACTGGATAGGAAACACTAAATGGCATCTGATTATGACTATTATTTCAATGATTCTATAATTCCAAGGCCTTTTATTTTCAATGAATAATTTTCAATGAGAAGCAGAGCTAGAGTTAAAACTATTTTTCTTCCTCCCTTTGTGTTTTTTCATCGTAAAGGATTTAGTTTCTTTACAGTTAAATGTAATTCTACTGTCCCAGGATTTGCTGTATGAATATTAAACAGACTTCTATGATTTGTGAAAAATTTCTTTGTGAAGAATGGTTGTCTGAAGTTACTCTTTAATTGATAAAGTACCTTGCTCACTCTGCAGTGAGGCAGACAGGGTGGAGAATGTCATAGCTAACACTCAGTAGTGGAGACTGCAGTGCTGCCCTGCTGTGGGATGTGCACCAAAGGAGAGTTACTGGGATTCCTCAGCTACTAGAGGGTCAGTGCAGCATGTAAACCCACTATGCTTTCTCTTCTGGGTCTTTTCACCTGTGTGATGGACCCACCAAAAGCTATCATATAGATACAGCTGCAGGTGGGATTTATTAAAATGCTTTTGGTGTCACAGGATTTTTAACTCTCTTCACAATGGGAGCATTCATTGATGAGTATCTGTTTGGTGCTCAAACAGTAATTCCTATGCACACAGACAAGTATATACCTTCAGATGACACGAAATCAATAACAGAAGTATTTGACCTTTGGTCATAGCTATGAGATTAAAAGGTTGTTTTTTATCAGACTAGTGTATAAATATGGTCTACTTTATACCATATGCCCATTCCAGTGCACAGACAGGCACAGTATGTGCACAAATAAAAATGTGGATATACTGTGGCAGGACCACTAGTTCCACACTTGACGTATTAGTCTGCTACAAATTAGAATGATCTTGAATCATGACAGAGCATCCATGTCTGTAATTTTCCTCCAGGGGGGTCAAACTGGGTTGTAGTGTGTGTTCAAAAGGCAATACCTATGTTGCAAATGGATTTTATACTTTTGAACGTTGGTGAGATTCTTTCTGGATTTCAAAAATTCTTTTCTCAGTGCACAGTCTTCACAGTATTGGGGTGATAACACTTTGGCTAACATTATACAATAAACTACCCTGTGCATCAGGACATATAATAAAAAGTGGTTTTTTCAGACTTTCTTCTGATATTTTCTGCTAGTGTTAGTTTTCACCTTGTTGTTTTTTAAAAAAAATCTTTTAAAAAAAGATTGAAAAATTTATATATTAGCTCCCTTCATCCTTGTGCTGGGAAATAAAAAATCATGACATAATGCCTGGTAGATGAATATTATCAAGACAAATATATCTGGGATATGTTAAGTGATTAATCAATGGAAAAAGACAGGGGAAAACCAGAAGATAAAACAAAGGTACTAATTTATTTTATAGTGACTTACAGATGATGAGATTATGCACTTGCAATGAGTACAAAAGACATTAAATCCATGTAAACATGGAGATCCTGAACAATACTCTGTGGAAAACTTAAATAGTCCTTGTAGGCCTGATGCCTGAAGATGATGAGCACAGGATAATCTCTACTATAACTGTTTAACCAAGTATATAATCTTTATATACTTTAAAAAATTGAACTCTGTGTTCTTTGATATGGGGCAAGGAAATGAAAAGGGGGCTATTTAAATGTAAACACCTTTCCATTTATCTTGAAAAGGATTTCATGTATTAGACAATGAGAAAACAAACTTATAAAAGTGTGCTCCCTTTTAAAAGCACATCTGGTAAAGTTTCAGTCTTTTCACCCACTGCTTCAGACAGTGACAATGATCTGAATGTACTGCCTCGAGATTTTTTTTTTGTATCCTCTCAGTTCAGATGGTCTCAGTGCACTCTTTTATTTATCACTATCCACTCTACAAATGCTGTTTGACTGAGGGAAACAGGATGTCTTAGATCTGGCCTTAGGCACTAGAATGTGGGTAGCTACTTGAGTCAGAAGGCTGCTGAGAGCAGCAAAAGGCCATTTGTGCCAATGCCCATGGAAACAAGGAGCAATAGTTAATGTAAAAATGTTTACCCTGAATACCCCATCTATTGCTAGTGAGAATGGATTCAGAATATATTAGAGACTGAGGTGGAAGGAATGAAAAAGACACTTAACTAACCTCGGCCATCTGTAAACATCTTGTCTCAAAAAATGGCATGCTGTTTTTCTAGGGATTGTTGTCCTTATCCTTTGGTAAGGCTTTGTTTCTTTCTACCCTGTCTGAGACAGCTTTCAAGCTTAGAAATCTACACACAAGATTTTAAAGCCCTCTAAAATTTGTTCTTAGAATTTGCATCTGCAGTAGTAAGAGAAGGCTGGTTTGTTTTAGTTTGTTGGTTTGGTTTAGATTTTTTTTTGTTTGATTTGTTGGGGTTTTTTTTGGAGTTTTTTTAGCTTTTTAAGAGTGTTGGGGTTTTTGTTTGTTTGTGGGTTTTGTTTGTTTTCTTTGTTTGGTTTGTTTTGGTTTGGTTTTTTGCTTGGTTTGGTTTGGGTTGGATTGGGTTTTTTGTGGTGGGGGGGTGATAGGGCTTAGATTTGGTTGGAGCTTCTTTTTCCCTTAAATGCAGGCAGATCGCATTTCCTTTTAGTTTTTAATATTAATTTAATATTAATAATACTGCTCTGAAAACAGTTCCCCAAAACAAATGCTGCTGTGTCTCCAAATATGGTATATGTAACAGTAGTGATGTTCAAACTGCAGGAGACTACAGAATTGTTCTGAATTGTTCCTAGAAACCAGGCCCAGACACTCAAAGCACATGTGAAATGTCAGGGCGACAGGATGGAGCTGTGCACTCCCTAACACAAAAAAATCCTGCACACACACATTGATGGAAACAATAAAACATATGAAATTGTGCAGGAGAAAGCCAAGACACCTGAGGTCTGTACAGAGGAAGGATGACTTAACAGTAAAATAAATATTACTGTCTTTCACTTTAGTAGTTTTGACAGTTTATGTTATAGGCTGTGTCTGGGGGAAGTAATCAGCTTCAAGAAGGTCACAAAGTTAACCTGCCCACCATGCTGATTCATCACAGTGGCACTTATCAAAGCACACAGAATTCTTCTACAGCACACAGAGCTTTCCTGGGCATCAGGAGAAATCTGGCATATTTTCTGTTTCCTGCAGGCTCCTGTGTTTTGATGTCAGGGAGGGCATCTGCAGAAGCTGGCTAACCAAGCTGGCAGACCACGGGAAGTGACAAGAAGAGTGATTTATTTCCTTCTAAACCATTTGTAGGAGATCAGTGCTCAAATGTTTACAGTAAAAATGTCAGGACTATGAAATGCTTAATTATGAAGCTTTTTCTGATCTTGTCTTAAATATGAAAAGAAAAAAATATTGCAAACTCAAAAAGACACATGTAAGAATCAAGAATACAAAACTAAAATTAATCCTATCTTTTTTTTTTTTTTTCCCAACCAAGACAGTGTTAAACCATTATTTTGAAATTTAAACTTCATGGGCTGCATTTTAGTTTTTTGTTTGTTTTCTTTTTTTTAAGTCATAGAAAGTAATGGCAGTAATATGAGAAATTTTCTATTTCCCTATAATTACTTTCACCTTAAAGTAATAGCCAATATAACACATAGTAGAAAATGTAGTTTAATTTGAAATAGTCTGACTTCCTATTTGTAAGCAGCTTTGCAGAAAAGCCCAGTTTATGAGCTGTGGTTGTTTCATAATTTATCACTCTGGAAACTTTAGCTTTTTGCACTGGGAATAAATCTATGACAAAAGTTTGAAGGTAAGACCTTTTATGATACTAACAGGATGCAAGTAATGTACACAAGCTTTCGGGATGTAGTTATACTACTTATTCCCTCCTTTGATTTTCACCAGATGCTGGGTTTGAGACACTTCCAATAAATTGAGGGGAACATTCTATACACAATAGAAGAAAAATTGTATGCATGAAAAGTAGTCTATAATGTAGCACACTCAATGAGGCAATAACAAGCCCAGGAGTCTTAAGCCATAAAAACACCAGTGTATTAAGACTCTGCTTTTCACTCAAATAAAATCCATATCCCAGTGGAGCAGTTTCTGTTTCTAAACTGTTCACAAAGGCAGTGTCCTCCTCTGTTTCTAAACAAACCCCATGCAAACAAGAATTCTCTTTGATCTTTGAGGAATTTGGATTTATCCAGTGTCCCTCCACAAAAAGAAAATGTTGAAGTGTGTGCTAGAAGGTCAAAAAGGTTAGCAATTGCTGCTTCAACAATGAAAAATCCACTTTTTTTTTTTTTTTTTTTTTTCCCTTACCAGGGGGAAGNTTTTTTTTTTTTTCCCTTAGCAGGTGGAAGTATAACTATGTGTACTTGGAGGGAAGTGAACTTCTGTATTCCTCCATAACATCTCAGAAGGTGTGAAAAGACTGTGCACGTCAGATAACAAAGTCATGTTGGACTAATAGAGTGTGTTCTCCAGGAAGTGTATGGATTACATTTCAGTTCACAAAACGCAAATAATTTACAGTAATTTTTGCCTGTAAACACCAAATCAATTAGCAGTTTGTGAGAACACAGCTCAGGATCTGGCCCATCAGGTAACTTAGTGAATGGTTTAAAAATACCGATATAATAAGCCATTCATTTGAATTCATTCATCCCTGTATTTTTCCGACTGACAGTAATTTTGGTAATACACTGCATATAATGGATATAATTCAAGACAAATTACTATTTATAATTTAAAATGACAAGGTCTTTATAATGCTATGCATGGGGTAATGGAAGTGGAAGGAAAATGCTTTTATAAGAACTAAAGAATTTCAATTAGATAAGCTCCTATTAGGTGTTCAAATGACAGGTGTTATAAGCAAAATAAAGCATTAAAATCAAAACAAAAGTTCTGGCTAAACTTTTGCGTTTTGGAGACATGTCACACATGAAAAAAATTTCAGCCCTAGTTGAAGAATTCTTGAGAGAGAATGTATCTCTATTGCCATGTAAAACAATTATCTATCAGCTTGGGGTTATTAAAATAGTAAAAACCCCCCAAAACCTAAGTGCTTCTTAATCAGAAGTATTATGCTAGCGGGAGGAGATAGGAGATTGCATACTCTAAAAACAAAGCCTTTCATAATGGAAGTGTGGCTACCAGACCCATTGTCTCAAGAGACACCTCAGATTTGTTGTCCATGTGCTTTGCAGGTTGTTAGCAGATGTGCAACAGACTGGATCTATTTGGAATACGATAAACTACTGTGCCTGTGCAGAAATAATTCTTCAAGGTCTGTGTAGGTGTGTGGTAGCACTTCTAAGAAACTTGGAGCCTGAGTTTATGATAGAGACCATCTGTTTATCAGATCCAATATATAAATCCTGCCAATAGATCCACAGCTTCCCAAGCTCACTTCACTTGTACTGCTTACTGCAAGTGCAAATACTTTCACTTGGCCAAAACACCCATAAAAAATTGCAGGTGAAAACAACCCTTTACAAATCCAGCATGGGCTGACATGTTAAATGAGAAGTGTGAGAAACAAGATCTTTTCTTAGTTCATCACATCAGGGTAGGTTGGGCCCCCGGTGTGATCTCTCTTTCTCTCTTTTTCTCTCTCACACTCACATTGATGCCTTAAATGGCTACCTATAAACAGAGACTAGACAGGAATAAAGGAATAAAGGAATAAAGGAGGTATTTGTTTGAAAGGCCTTCAGATGCACACTCCGGGCTCCAGAGGCTCCTGCCTCAGTGGAACCCAGAATGGACGACTGGTCACGAGTTCTTCACACTTTTATATCAACAAAAATTCACCAACCAGAACCCAGCCAATGATGGAATTTCCCCCAAGCTTGCCCCCCTCTCTCCCAAGATGATTGTTTACAGTTCTTGGTCTGGGTGTTCTTGGAGAGCAAGCTAGAGAGGCTTTGTTATGTCTATCTTAGCACAGAGAACAGCACTTAACAAGCTACAGGAAACTTCAGAGTTACACTAGCAGTACAGGATTTGAAAAATATAGAAGTTAAAACCTAAGGCATCAGCATAGTCAATAGCAAAAAATACCTTGACTATAAATGGCAAACAATTCAATTTACAGTCTTAAGATACCTTACACTATTCCCTGTATTGTTTCTGCAGCCTTCTGAGTTTATAAAGATGCTACTGAAACACTATGCAGAGTTTGATTCACTGCTAAAGAGTGCACATTCAGCCATGACTTAGATATGTAATGAAAACAATAGAAGTTACTTATCTAAGACACTCTAATTAAGCCTGATATGTTGGCTGCTTGTTTAAGTGTTTTTAAATAGGTATTTTTGACCAGCAAACTATCTTCCAAAATATCAAACTGACTTTATATCAAAACAATTTAATCCATCCCCTCGCCAAAATCTGAAGGCCTTCAATGTGGTAGGACTTACAGAAAACACACAGCTGCACTTAGATATGTGAAAATTGCTCTGGATTCTTTTTCCTTTAGGCTGAAGTTTTCTTTGTGATAACTGGTAATTGATTTAAGTTTCGCTTTTTCACAGGTGGGCAGGACTTGTATGTCTTTCATTTTGCAGTGTCTTCCTTTAATCTCAAGGTCTGTAATTTGCCTCAGGGTCTGAGCCCTGGGAGCAGCTGATGCCAGTAGTACAATGAATGCTCTGACAAGATAAGATACTAAGAAGATAATATGAAGTGTCCAAAGATTACTTATTATGCTGTGTCCAATTATGCCGGTGGCAGCTGTGTAAATCTATCACTATAATCACAGGTATGTCCAATCACTATGAAAGCTGGTCCTGTATATTCCAGAATGTCTTGCAGCAGTATTTCATGAAAAGCAGGTAAATCAGTGGAGAGTTTTTTCAGAAAGATTTAACAAGGCAAAGCACTATGGGATGTGTATCTATCCCAGCTGTAGGCTTCCTAAATTAAGCAGTGTAGCAATGAAATATTTGAGCCTGTGATTGCTCCTAGGCTAAACAATGTAAATGCAGTCCGCATGTAAAAGAGGAAGTATGCCCAGAGCTGTGAAGATAAATTAATTAATATTACTCATTTTATTTTTTTAAAATTTGTATTACCTACATTCACATACATTAGCAATGGATTTGAAGGAAAAACTTGTTAGGAAATCAAAAATTCGATGTATAACACAGTAGTGCAGGAAATATGCACCAGGCCATATTGAATGAAAATATTAAACAAGTCAATGCAATAGGGATTCATTAAGTGAACATTAAACACTGAATCAGACAAATAAAAATGGTAGGTAATTATGAAATTAAGGTTTGTATTGTTGTGTGTTTACACATGGATGGTGTTATTTTCTGCAACTGTTGCCAGCTATTGTCTGCCATGACCACTTCTAACAGGGTTATTTTTAGTTTCCCTGGAGGGTAAAACTTTACTCTGCAATGTACATGCCAAAATCACAGAATAAATATCATTATAAAGATAATTATAAATTAGAATTATTTCTCATATGCTTTTCCCATTTTATAATAATATGTTATTTTTATATTTTTATTTGAAGAAAAGTGCCCACCAACAGCAATGGGAGAATTCTTGGAGGTGACCAAAAGATTTGATTGTCAGGGATCACTGAAAACTCAGCAAGCTAAAAATGATTTTTGCTTTACCTCTGCCTCTAAAATTCTCCCCTGCAGTTGTCCAAACTAAAAGTTTGATAACCTCAGAAATCTTACCCAGCTCTAAAAGCTCTGCAGAGATTTTTGCTGCAGCCAAACTTGATTTCAGGAACTACCATATCACCTGTGCAGCTTGTTTGGATTTTGTCATCTTCAAACACTTGCTACAACCAGGTCAGTTTTACATTAGAAATTCTTGTGCAGATGAGGTGAATTCTTATAAACTCTCTGAACCAAAAATTAGGACCACCAGTCAATTAAATCAGGGGCTGGGTTGAGAAAGATTGTTCCTTCTTCACTGTGAAGAGTATCCATGCCCATAAGAGTGGCAGTAAGAAGTATAAAATTTCTTTGACAGCCTTCTTCTGTCAGGCTGATTATACAAATCTTTTCCCTCTGAAAACAAGCCCATACTCCAAGCAGAGAGTGATGTATGATTGACCCATAAATCTATTAAACTAAGTGTCACTCAGGATTATCTAGAGGCTATGCAGAAACTTACATCATGAGACACTTTCTTTTTTTTTTTTCCTTTTTCTTTTATTTGGTCCATAATGAGAAATCTTTCTTTAAAGGGTTAAGTTCATTAGATTCAAGACCACATTTTTAGTCTGCTCTGGAAATAGTGCTGGCTTTTCACACTCTGGACATAACTATTTTATTTATTCAGGACTGTATAAAGAAATAAATGAAGTCATAAATAAAAATGTATTGCCTCACTGATCCAGATTTTCATTTGTATGGTTTAATGTAGCCAATTTCAGAAAAATTTGATGTAAACCATCACTGGTGATCAGCTCCATCTGACTCATGGTTTTATCTTCTGTGACTGATAAACCTGTTGAACAAAAGGAAATTTGCAATGGACATATTTTATTGGTTGCACAGTTTATTTATATTTTGGCAAAATTATAACAAATAGCACCTTACTGGTATGACCTAGAGAAAGCTGCTTTTCCTGCCTTTCTGTCAACTAGTATTTATTTTTAAAAGACAATTTTGTTATTTCTGTTTCACTGATGCAAAATTCAACTGAAGTTGAATATTCTCCAAATTTTTGCCATGTAACGGCACAAATTCTTTCAGATAGATGGCACAGATTACTTTTGCTGCTTGTGAACATTGCAGGACCTGCAACTTTGAATTCTGTATCATTTTGCTATTGGTTAAAATATTGACAGATCCTTAACCTTTTCCTGCTCCTGACTACTAGGTTGATTGACTTCTCTTTTTGGACCATTTATAATGATTAAGAGGAAAGCCCTATCAAAATGGTATGCCTGAAAAGACACATAATTGTATTTGGATTTTTTTCTCTGCTCTCCAAGGCCATCAATTTACTGAAGAGATAAAGGCAACATGGAACTACCCCTGCCAAAAAGTGCAGGCTTATTTTTCTACTATCATTTTTCAAAATCTAATATTTAATGTTACTACCAGCATAAAGACACCTTCATTTAAAATATTGCTTTAAACATCTGCAAGTTTTGCTTTGCTGAAAACATTTTTTTTTTTTTATTTTATTTTTTTCTTTTTTTCCTGTGCGGGAAATTGAGTATCAAACTGTATCACCCAGCAGCATTTTTGTTACATTTGTCTTTCAAGAAACAATGTTTTCATACATGTATTTTAACTGTGTCTAGGAAATAATGTGCAGGAAACCCTGTTTAAATTTGTGTAATATGCATGCACAGCTTAAAATTAATACAAACTAGGTTCTAATATATTTAGAAACCCATTCCTTCTACAATATCCATTTCCTAGAGGATGTTCCAAATAATGGCTGACTGAGTCAAATGTGCCCAATTTCCAAGAGTATTTCGTAAGGAAGTTACACATTCGGGTGCATACTTTGTTGCTTATTTGAGATACATAATTACTGACTTAACATACATGACCAAAGGATTTTGAGTTATTCTCACAGAATAGATTTACACTGATTTCAGACTGGTCCTACAAGCAGTGCATTTCTCTCATCTGTAGTCCCTGGAGATATGAAAGCGTACCAAAATTTGTGGGAAGTTGTCTTTAGTCTTGCTCTCTAAGCAAGACTTCTTGCTTCTGCCAAACATACAGAGAGCTACACTCTTTAAAGCAAGAAATACAAGAAATTAGTTTTGCATTTATTCACCTTGTGTGCTCTCCATAAGTAGTCTTCAACTTTTATGTGACTTTGTTTTTCAGAAAAAAATCTTAGACAGTTATGTTCCAAAGTTATGCCATATTTTAAAATTATTTATGTCAACAATACCTGTGGTTAAATGAGTATGGAAGGGACCTCTGGAGAAACTCTGGTCCAAGCCCTCTACCCAAGCAGGAGCACCAAAAGACAGGTGCCAGTACCACAAAGAACTTTTTAGTATCTTCAAGGATGGAGATTCCACTGTCTGGGCAATCTGTGCCAGTGCTGCACTCACTCTTACAGGGAAAATGTTACTGGTTCAGAGGGAGCCTCCTGTGTTTCAGAGAGTGCCCATCCCCTCTGGTTCTGCCACTGGGCACCACTGAAAAAATCCCAGCTCTCCCCTTTTCATTTAAGTTCCTCCCGAGCATTCCTTTCTCCGGGCTGAACAGTCCTCCCTCTCAGCCTTTCTCCTTCAGAGAAATGCTCCAGTCCCTTTATTCTGTTTGTATCCCTTCCCTGCTCTCCCTCCAGTATACCCAGTAGGCATGGGGAAGCCAGCACTGGACTCAGTACTCTGGATGCAGCCTCACCAGCACTGAGTAGAGGGGACGGACAACCTCCCTCATCCTGCTGGCAACATGACTCCTTTTGCAGGCCAAGACACCATTAACCATCTTTAGTGCAAGGACACATTGATGACTTATTTCATCACTCATTAAATCACATTTATATCATGAGAGATTTGTTAAAGAGAAAAGAAGAAAATTAAAGACGTTTCTACGGGATTGATTGAGAGCATTTCTGTTAAGAAATGGCATGTAAAACCAACATGAAAGCAACTTAGAAACTCTCATTATACATGAACTTTCTCATAGAATATATCTCACTGGTATATTTCACAGTTTGTGAAAAATCTACTGAGTAGAATTTTAAGAGTTGTCGCAAAAAAACAGTCACCTTTTTGAACAATAATACTTGCAAATACTTATTTAGGACTATCTTTAACACTGCTCATGAAAAACTTCCTTATGTAGATAGCCATCATTTCTCTGAAAACTTATTCTTTCGTAGAATTAATGAATTGCAAGAAAATGTATTCAAGTCCACATTACACATGACAGCTTAATGGATGCAGTGGAAATGGAATGGGAAAAAATCACTTAAGGAGAAAAAAAATTAGATAAAGCTCTTCCTTCTTTCTTTTTACACTTTACACTTACTGAAATCTTACTGGGAGATGTCTGTAAGTCTGAGTCATGGATCCTTTTTTTCGGTCCTCTCAACTTCTGTCCCATTCCTGGAGCAGTAAGTGGGTTTGTGTCCAAACTCTGTGCTGTGTAATGAAGCAAGGATTACTGTGAAAGCTCCTCATTCACTCCAAATTGAAAAAAAAGTTTGATGAATTACTCTCTCCAAACCTTCAAAACTGATAGCAGGCAGAGATCACTTTCCTTCTCACCCATGATACTGAAATTGCAGGCACAGCTTGATATGCAAGGTGAGGGGTCTGCAGGCCTTGACAGATCACCTCCAGCCCTTCATAAGAATTTTTGTTTGCACCCCTTGTGCTCCACCAGTCCCTGCTCTGCCACACATCACTGCTCCTCCAGCAGCTCTTCTTCAAAGAGCAAGAGCGCTCCGACAGGGGAAAACTCTCTGTTTTTAATCTATGAGTTGGTAGTTAAATGGGCCAAGCAGTGGTGTTCAAGCCAAGAAGAGGTTAAAATTTCAAGGAGCTGGGGACCAAAACTTTCATAAATCTCATACACCAAAACTAAGCTGTTATATTTTAGAACTTTTTACACAAAAGTAAAACTGACCATTAAAAACATATGTAAAAATGTTAATACTAGTGATATAAATTATATCTTTAATTAGCACTGTTGACAAAATTTTCAATAGTTTTGGTATCCAAAATTTCAAAAGTAAGATAAATATTTATTGTGCAGAATTATATTAGAGTAAAGCTATACTTAATATGTTCTTGTAGTGGATTGACTGCAGCAATTTTCCATTTTCAAGAGTAAAACCAGCAGGTTATGACATACATTTAAAACCTCTCTGAACTAGAACTAAACTTTCTGAAAACCTGAATCCAACAAATCATGAACATGTAGAAAGTAAACCAAGTTAAATAAAAAGTATATCCTATGACAGTGCTTCTAAGTTCAGGATTTTAGTCTCCATGCCAATATCCTCAATCTCTTTGGCCAGATTAAATTTTCTGTTATGCACTGTGATATGGTTTCCTGATCAAAAGCTGATACAGAAAACTGGTGCTGTCCCAACTGATTTGCATCTGACAAAACGCATTCCTGCAAAGGGGTCGTGTGATGTATTTGGATGGAAAGATTTTAATTTCTCATCCATATGTGTTCAGGAAAGTCTTTCTTCTGTTCTTTGTGAAATCCTGCCACACATATTTTCCATGGCAAGTCAAAATTTAAGAATGATTCCATAATTGGAACATTTAAGAACATGGAAGAATTAAAACCATATAATTTTATTTTATAATAATTCTGACTTATGAAAAGGAAACTGGTGCATGTATGTATTTGTTTCACACCTTCATAGGCAAACAGACACATATCTACATGTTTGTGTGTGTAAATAGCTATATACTTGCATATGTATATGTATCAAGAAAGAGAAAGGTGACATATTTTTCAGAAATTTTAATACTTTGCAACTGCATTCCACTAGTATCATTCCTTCAGTGCTGTCTTAACACTGCCATGCAAATTAAAAGATTTGATTTTGGTTGGTTACCTACATTGGTGGTGCAGTGTCAAGCTTAATCGTGGCTCACATTCCAGCAGTCTTCCTTACCCTAGGCCAGTTCTAAGCAGGAACATTTAGTTATCTTGATAATTTTTAAGCATAAGAGTCTTTTCACTGGAGATGAGGCTAACCTCCTAATTCATGTCTTTCAAGCATTCTACAGGTTTTGAAAATCCATTCTTTACAATATAAGGTCTGTTTCAGCTAATCCTGATGAAAATATTCATGCTTATTATGAGTTTCTCTGTGAACCCTATTAAATTAGTATTTCACTGCCTCAAAAACTTGAAAGACCATATTCTCACACTATTTAATTGAAAAGTGTTTTAATGTGTTGAGGACAAATTCAGGGCACAGTTTAAGTAATTCTCAAAAAAATTATGTAGAAGAAATATGTCAAATGGGTGCTATGTCCCTACCACCTGGTCATTATTCCATGTCTTAATCACTATTAAGTCTTCTGGTGAGTCATAGATGGCATGGATCCAGCAATCAATAGAATTATTCAGGTGCTTAAAATTGTTCACAAGATGAAATATGTTGCCAGATCAAAGGCTCAATGTCCTTACCAATTTATGGACAGTATATTAGGGAGGTCAAGGAGAAATGAAAAGCTTATTGAAAAGGTGTAATATGTGTGGTTCTGAGTGTGATATGGTAATTGATCCTGAATAATTAAGAGTAGGAAAGTCTCACAGCCTAAATTCACTGTGATAGTAGAACTACTGCTTGAGACTTTTTTTTCTCTCCCCTATTGAACTCAGTGAACTCTCTCCTACAATTTCAGACATACATATTACTCTTACACTCTGAGGGAACAATTAAACTTTATTATGCAATTTGTAATGCCAACATAAGTGGTATAAATCTCTATCTTTTTATTTTGGAAAGTTGAGGTAATTATATTTGTAATAAAGAAAGGTTTAATTTATCTTGATGCAAGTTAGTGTCAGAGACTCATGAATGGCATAGACATGAAATGGAAGGCAAATTGCTGCAGAAAATAGAATACAATAGATGTGGCTACACTGTCCATACTGGTGTTGCCGGAAAAACTTTAGAATGTAGAAAAAAAGTCCTCTAATAACTGTTTCAGCCTTGCCAACTTCAATATCATATGGATATTTTTCCTGTGCTTAAAACAATGAGGTATTGCCAGGATTTTCTTTTTAATCTGTATAAAGTGCTGCTGAAACTTATTTGAATCTCATCTATTTTGATGTAAAATAGAATAAGTGCTATGAAAAGGAAAGGGAAGGAAGATCAATTGAACTATTTTCAACTGAAATATTTGATATTTTCCAAAATTGTATTGTACAAATATCATTAAGTGTCTTTTCTCCCTTGAGAAATACAGACTACTCTTCTGCTTAGGTTCGAATTTAAAATGGGTTTTGATATTCTTAGTGAAATGACTTTTAGAAATTAATCATCCCAAATGAAAGTTATGCAACAAACTGAATTACTTTGTCTTCAAAATAATGATGATGATGATGATAATAATAATAATAATAATGATTAATTAAAATAATGTGCTGACTCATGACCACTGTAGTTTACTAGTAAACAGAAATGGAAATAAATAGGTTTTTGGATAGGTTTGTTGATAAAAGGATGGTTTGGTGCTGAGATTAAAAAATCCACAATTGTAAACTCAGTAATATTTTATGGAATTGGACTGATAAATAAATTTTGAAAGTGCTATTTTTTGCATTTTCCAGGTTAGCAATGAAATAAAGGAAAATGTTTGCAATGAATAAAGAGATAAAACTATTTCCAGTAACTAAGAAGCTCAAGATAAAGTAATTTAGATTATGTACTTTGTTGATTAACTACTACCAAGCTAAAAAAATTAAATGATTGGTGAGATATCCTTTTTCTTCTTTTTTTTTTCTGTTGAAAATGATCCTACTTTTTTTTTTTGTTTAAATAAAAAGTCAGATATATATGTTGAAATAGCATTGTTGAAACAGCACTGAAATAAGATTACAGCAACTAAGAAATATTTTCCTTATCCTGATTCTTTTAGTGAAATCAAGTTAACATTTT
>VZRF01013865.1:13259-80283 GCA_013396875.1 Vireo altiloquus | reverse complement strand
TTTAGAGTATAGAAGTGAATGCACAGAAAAATAGTGAGCAAGAGACAGTACAGGATATAAGACATCAGAAAAAAAAAGAAAAATAACAAAACCTGACGAAAATACCCAAACATGTGGAGTTTTGTTTGTTCTTTTTTTTTTTTTTAATTGTCGCTCTTTTTTAGTATTTCCAAGTACAAGTCAGACACCTGTAAGTTTAAAAGGCCTTCTAGGAATCATTTCAACCTACAGGTTTCCATTATGTGTATACAAAAAAATTAGACATAATTGAACCCAATATATACACACCATTACAAAAGTTATACATGCTTTCAGAAAAGGAAATTTGTGTTTAGGGAACATATTCATCCAAGAAGCTAAATAATGTGATCTCATTGCTCAGTAGTGTTGAAATTGTTGAAAATGGTGACATCATTTACATAACTGGAACATAGCAAACACTAACCCGTCATTGGGAAAGACAGTAATTTTATGCATGGAAGTATAGGTTACAAGAAATTATTGTACTGAATTACATATCTGAAAACATATGCCAGAGGTGATATCTTTAATGTTACTGAAAGGAGTCTTCAGTCAGTCCTTTTTCTCCCATTAGGGGTTTTTCATCATTCACAGAGCGGTAATAGTCTTGGTGCAGCTGGTAAACAATTCACAGCTTTCAAGAAGTGCAAAGCACTCATGAAATTTTATTCTGTATACCTTTTTTTTTTTCTTAATTAGCAAATGCTCTTTATTAATTTAATTCCTTTTTCTTTAAATGTAAATATATAAAACTGGATGTGATTGCAAGAGAGCATGATTTTAGGAAACTTTGAATGTCTCTGGCTCTTTCTAACTTCTGAGAATTACATTATTACTTTGAATGTATGGTCCTAGGAATATGACTCTGGAAATCTGAGCTTAAATTAAATAAATATGATTTAGCATGTGTTATGCTTGAGTTCCAAACTGGTACTTTGTGTGAAGAAAAAGGCATCTTATAATGTGACTATCTGTCCTTTAAAAAGGTGTTTCCGAACTTTAAGATTTCATATCTCCCATTAGAATAAGCATGTACAAATTTTTGGACATCAGTCCATGCATAACTAATATACATAAACCATATGCTTCTGCATGTAAATGGACGACAATTGCAAAATTCATTTATGGCCCCCTCATTTTTGTATCTGTAATTTCAAGCTGAATTTTGGGAAAAAGGTGGCATTTAAATGTAACCCTTGTAGCATAACTAATCACTCAAACACTATCTTCCAGTATCACTCAAAAATGCACAAAAAGCAACTGTAGAATTTATGACCTGAATTCTGATGCATTTTCCTCATCTGTTAGTAACACAGCCCAATTTGGTGTATCTTGCCTGCTGACAAAGTCTCACTGAGTTAATGAAGATATGTCATTTTATGCCAGTGGGGCTTTTAAATTGTCACTTTTTTAAGCATATGATGTTTTAAAAGCAACCTGTGCTGAAGTCAAACTGGAAATGTAAAAACTAAGTTTTCAGGCAGAAATAAGTCTTCAACAAATCAACATATTTCAAATATTCAGGACAGTTGCTGCTCTGTTTCAGAGTGATTTGTCTCTCATTTTCTCTCCTTCTCAGCAACCTCAGATTCAGAAAATTTTTCTGAAAAATTTTGAGGCATATGTAGAAATTAATGCTACTTTCTTGACCACGAATTTTCTGAATCTTCTTGAATTCAATCCACTGGGAATTTTTTTTTCAGGAGAAAGGGAGACTTTTTAGGAAAATTATTTGAGGTATGTAATAATATCCTTGATCAAAAAGGGAAGAAAGGAGAGCAAGAGAGAAACTGAGGAATAAAAAATAGACTTTGTGGTCAGCAATTGTCTTTATTACTTGATTAGTTAATTCCTGAAGATTTTTGAGGTGTGAATGACCCAGAATTACTTTGTTGCACCAATTAAAAGTGCCTCAGATTTTGCCCACACAGCATTGAAAATGGAGCAACCCGAAACAAACCTGAAGTCCTAAAAACTCTGCAGAATAACAAAGCAGGCTTTATTAACTCTAAGTGGTGACCTCTCTTCTGTCCATCATGTCCTATCTGATTCTAGAGACTTGACTTCTTATCCATCAGAATCTAATTCTTTGCTTTGCCTGTGTGCTCCTGATGGCTTAAGTCTGTAACATGTAGAAAGTGTAGGCTTCAAGGAGAAGCTTGAGCTCTCATTTTACTTTCTCCTCCCCCTCGTTTTGCTATTTTGCCTGTATTTTGTCTCCACAAAACCATGCCATCTGCTTCTTTGAAAATACTGTGCAGTTACATGGCTGTCCAGTGTAGTTATCTGATGCTAAAATTTTTTTCCAAAGTCTTTCCCGGGTACTAAAATGCCTCTGTCTACTCTGTCTTCTCAGTGTCCTGCTTCAGGGAACGTCCTACTATGCAGAGATATACCTGCCTAGCAACTTCCTTCAAAACGTGCTTCAGAAAACTTGTAATAGGTAAAAACAAGAATTCACATAACAGCCCTTCCTGGAAGGCTTCTTCAGTTCTCCATGCTTTTTTTCCCCTACAATTTCATGCCCCAGCATCTGCCCACTCCACTAATCACACATATACCAATGGGGCACAGTTTTTGTTCTGTCTTATGCTCATGATTTACTGTCTCACCTGACTTCCTCAGACCTTCCTGAGACTCTCTCCAGGAATGAGTACCTCTACTTCTTCTCTGCATTTTTACTTTCCCACGATCTTCTTAGCCTGAGAATGCTTCTCTCCTGGGAAAGACCAGATATAACTATAAATGAAGTGACATTGCATACGACTCCCATACTCAGAGGGAGAAAGCTCTAATACTACATGTATTAGAGCTGACTCCTTCTTACAGAAATTATGCCCCTTTTTAAACATGCCAAAAGAAATTTACTGCTTTCTGCTATAAAATGTTTAAGATGTGAAGCGCAAGCAAACAGGCACTTGGCTAAGATTCCGATTGATAGGCCAGTCCATATATTGTCACATCAGTCCAAGGACTGTCTGCTCCACTAGCATTTAACTTAATCAGGGGAAAGATTTACAGATGAGCAAATCCATACGACTGTACAAGATCTGGTTAGTTATAAAGCTCACCAGTAAAATGCTTGGTATATAGGAGGCTTTTGATTAGTCGGGGAAGTTCATCTGGGGCTTAGTCCTACCAGGAATCATTTAAGGACAAGTTCTTCATTCTTTGGCATTCTGGAAGTTGTCTAACACAGAGCCCAAGAGGCCACACAGGATTAAAACATCTGTAAATAAGGTCTTCTGCTGGCTTTGGACAAGGATGGATTGCTGTGAGAAAGGCAGGGAACATAAGATCAGTTTTGCTCACCCTTAGACTCAAATGAGGAATGAAGAATACTGCTTTAGGACAGAGATGATTTACACTAAACAAAAGAAAGGATCACTACTCTCTGCTGCTGCAAAGTTCCAGGACTCACATCCAAACAATGAGATTTCTACATATGGATCTATAAAATACTAGTCTGTGAATGAAGGTAAGGCATCTCACTCAAGGTAAGAACACATATGACCACATATATTTGCAGCGATGCAAATACAAAACTTATCCATACATGTGAGTTGTGTGTTGATATATGTACTTAAGTACTCATATAGATAGATACACATATGCACATAAACACACATATTTCTGCTTATTGCTTGATGTATTATTTCATTATTTCAAGGAACATAATTCTTCTTGTAGTTTTGAATTAATCTATTAATTTTTGGAATTTCTTGCCCTCTGATAGTACGTATGCAGTTCTCTTTGGCACTGAGTTAGAATTTACTGTCCATGGACAGTGTGCTTGCTTAGAGACTATAAATTCTAAGAGAAAGCATTTTTACTTTCTGTCTGCCTCAGAATCAGCATTAACACCACAATGTTTAACAAGACCAAGAGCAAGGTCCTCTGCCTGGGTCAAGGTAATCCTCAATATCGATACAGTCTGGAGGAAGTATAGATCAAGAGCAGTCCTGCAGGCACTTGGGATCGGGGAGTTGAAAATCTGGACATAATGTGCATTTCCAGCCCAGAAAGAAATGTAGCCAAGGTTGAGTGGGTGGTTTTGCCCATGAACTTCGCTCACATGAAACCCCCTCAGAGTACTGTGTTTGGCTCTGGGGTGCCCAACACAGGAGGAATGGGTCGAGAGGAGAGCAATTAAAATGCTCAGAGGGCTGGAGCACCCCTCCTTTGGAGACAGGCTGAAGGAGTAAGGAGTGTTCAGCCTGCAAAAGCGAAAGTTGTGTGAAGACTTTACTACAGCCTTCCATAAGGAGGGATTATAACAAAAAGAGACTTTTAGACATGATCTGTAGTAATAAGACAAGGGGGGCTGATTTTAAACTAAAAGAGCTTTTATGAAGGGAAAAGTGAGACACTGGAACAGGTTGTTCAAAGAAGCTGTGGATGCCTCATATTTTGCAGTGTCCAAAGACAGGTTAGATAGGGGCTTGAGCAATTTGATCTAGTGAAAAATGTAAAGACAGGGATTATGTGATCTTTAAGAGTTCATTTCTATCAAAATAATTTTATGATTTTGTGATTTTTTAAAAAAATATTAGACACCAAGAATAAATGAGCTTCCATTTTAAATCTGAATACATATGGCATTTCTAATGTCTTTGATAGGTGACTTCCATGTTTTTGACTATTTTTGTTGGTGTGTTGGTGTACTGTTTTTCATACCTTCTTATTTTTGCCTCCCATTAGTTCTATATTTTCTTCGGCAATATGTGAAAGAAAATGTGAAAGAAACCTATACACCTTGCCTAATATGTTAGTCATTGTACGAAAAGGAAACACACAGTAAAATTATTGTAGATGTGTTTGTTAAAACACTAAAGAATGTGAAAGCAGAAGACTACATCTGTACTACAGATTAAGTTCTTTCTCAACACATCGGTGATGTGGTGCAGTGTTCTGCATAAGATATGGAAGTTATTTCCTTTTTAAGGAAATTTCTGGCAGAACTATGTGGATGTATACAAAGCAGTAGCTATGCTTGGATTAGACTATTACTGACCTGAGCTAGTTTCTTTTGATTTAGTTTGTGTACCCTTACACTACAGTGTGGACACAGACTCACAGGTAGAGAAGCTAAAGCTTCTCAAAAACTAATTAATTGCAGAATTGTGTAAATATGATAGGATTTATGAAAGCAAAATGGCTGTGTGTAATAATAAACTATGATTACAGGTGAAACTTGTCATATTTTGTATTCTGAATACTTGATGAACATATTAATTTTAAGCTATTTTTCTCTTCTGCTCTCTTAGGTACTTCCAACACTTTTTACAGTCACCTAACTTTTGTTTGTTCTTTTGTTGATTGTGATATGCTCATCTATCTAGATCAGTGTGTTTGTCATCTTTACAGATGCTTTAGAAAATTGTTTACTGAAGCCCATACATTTCTTTGTTTTCTTCCTTTATCATGCTCTCTTTGATTCAGATTATGTGGACTCTGGATGTACTCAGTATGTTCATACATTTGCTCATCAAGGAAGCTGTGTGTCATTCATAATGCCTTTTTAAATTAACAATATTAAAGCTAGTTAAAAGAAAGTATTATTTTAAAATATGTTTCTACCATCTGTCATTAAGAAGTGTTGAGCCACCCAATCACTATCAAAGGTATTGGCAAAAGCAGGTTTAATATAAATTTGGAAAACACTACAGAACAGAGCTGGATGGGAAGATTCCCTCTGTTGATAGGATGAAGCATACAGAGGAATATCAAATTAGCATCACCTAAAGAGTCACTGCCTAAGATATCCTCAAAAAGTGATTTTAATATGATGTTGTAAAAGTATCAGCACAGTTCAGCACAGATGGGATTTTTACACAGTTTCTGATCTAGCAGCAGTCTGAGGTTTATTCAGTGGATTTATAAACATAGATCAGCTTTAAGATGGATCACAGGACTTCAGCAGCACTTAATCATTGACTAGTTTAACATTGACAAAGTCAATCAATAGGATTTACTATAATCACCACAGTATCTTAATTATAGATCCAAGATGGCAACATTCATGCTATACTTGCTCTAATGTATCTAAATCAATTCACATGTACTTTCACACAGACACAAAGTTACATGCTGATTAAAATTTCCACTCTAATTCAATAAAATAGTCAGATCTAACGACTTGGCATTTCTAATAGCTGAGGGTTGAGCCTGAAACAGTGTGGGCTGCTGGCCCAGGACCTCTTGTCAGCTTCTGGTGACAGTCCTGTTCACAAGCTTGGGAGTTCACTGCCTGGGAGAGGAGTCTCGCTCAGAGGGAGGTGCTGGTGCAGCTGCTTGCTGTCCAGAAGATCTCAAAGGGCCTCACTTAGGTTTGCTGTTTATACACTTGAGAGTCACTTGACTTTAGACATCGGTAAATTTCCATCTTGGAATTCTCAAATTTCTATTACACTCAAGCTACGATTGTTCCAAGGCTGTCAGGCAATGATGGATTATTCTCTCCTTTGTTCCCCACTTTGGCCAGGAAACCAGGGGTCCATGGCAGGGCCAGTGCTCCTCTCTTGGCTGTGCAGGAGCTCCTGCTGTGGTCGAGGGACACTTCATTGCCCAACTCACTGCATAAAGGCAAGGCCTCATGACAACTTTTGAAGCCATATGTGGGGAAGGAAGAATGCAGCACCATACCATCACGCATGGTGCTGTGGTTTGTTGATGTTTTTAATTTTATTTGGTCAAATATTTTTTCTCGTGTGTTTGGTGTTTTGGGGAGATTTTTTGCACTTTTTTTTTTTAATTCTGCAGTTGCTAATCTTAGTATGAATAAAATGGAAATTGGATACAAGACAATTTTAAAGCAATATTTCCCTGTAGGTTAGCTGACTCTGGCTATTTTGTTCTTGTGAAAAATCTCACATAACTTTCTAAGGCTGAATTTATAGGAGGAACTATTCAAATGTGTTTTAAGTTTTGTTGCATTCAACCCTCCTTCATTAATCTTCACACCTCTATTTCCCTGAGAAGTACTATAAATCACTGTATTGCTGCTAATCATAAAAGATACTTTACTTTAAGGTATATAATTCATCACAGAATGGTTGTTTAGGCATATCTTTCTCTTCTGGACCAAAATAATTCAATAGCATAAATAAAGAGAGAAAATCAAGTAAAAAAAATACTAGATTATTTACATAGATTTTAAAGGACTATCATATGCTACCTTTAACTCAAATTAGAGAAATGTTACTTCTTAACACAACAATTTCTTCTTATCACAGAAAACTATTCTTTAGTTTATTTTTGAAAATAAATTTGTTGAACTTACTACTCAAAGATGAAAAATTCCCCAAAATGCAGCAAATGGAACTGGGCTAGTCTCTGATACAAAAAAAGTGACACTAAATGGAAATGTTTGCTATTTTCCTTTGCAAAAGTCTTTCACTTGACATTGCCAGAGAAAAATCTTGACTTGCACTATAGGCTACACGTGACTTGAGAAGTATTTATTTAATTCAGAAGCATTTTCAAACATTTTCCCTTGATAATAGCTCTGCATATGTGCAAGATCTGTGTGGAACATGGAGTCTGTAAAAGATACCCTAAGAAAGGCCAACAGTGACTGATAGACAATAGGTAGATTGTGGAAGCTTCCCTTTGTCTCTGTGGTTAGTGATACACAACCAACTCCATCAAAAATAAGTAAATGTCATTAAAAATACCAGTTTATTAATAATTATCACCAAGTTTATTAATTCTGGGCAGTATTTATCAGTCACTTAAACAAAACAAAACCTGGACATGATTTGATCAAAATGTTTAAATGTGGTTGTTCAAGCGTCATGGATCACAGACATTCTGTATATCTCAGGAAACAGTCAGTAGGGACTATCTATTTTAATCCTTTCTTTTGCACACAAATATGCCCTTGGAGTTTCTCCTACTGATTCAATGATGCTAATTGACAGCTTAAGATTTGCTCATGCCATGCCTCCCTACCTAATCCCCAAGCCACATTTGTGCCTCCTGTAAGTCATAAGCAGGCCAAGGACACTGTCTTAGCAGTTGCCACAGCCTGTGGAAGCCTTTACTGACATATATTAGTCTCTTCACAATACAGCCTGCTCAAAAACTTGATTTTCAATGACACCAAGAACTGTCTTTGTTTTCTAGTGGGCTAAGCAATGCTCTTCCCTTTGTGGAAGAAAAATGACACTCTGTAAATCAGTCAAATGTGTTCAGAGTAAGAATTAAATCTCACTGGCACTGTGGTACCAGAACACATGTCATTACTTCAGACTTTTGTCGTGGCTTCTTGTGATTTTGCTAGACCATAAAATAAAGGCTGAAAAGGAGCTAATTTTGAAAACTGTAATTTCTTTTTCTTATATTGAGCAAAAATATTAATATGAATAAGAGTGGCTTAATTTTTGGTACATCAGTGTCTAGTTGAAGGTTCTCCATACAGTTAGACTATTTTTCTAATGAAGATTTATAAAATTCATGGTGAATTGATAGAGACTCAAGATCTTCTGCTCAAACAAAAAATTTGGTTGTTTTGGGGTTTTCTTGTTTTGTTTTTTTGTTTTTTTTTTTTTTTTTTCTTTCTTTTATTCAGAAACTCAGCTTTTAGATGGATCATATTAGGTCATATGAATGCCACCCTGTGTTTTCTGGAAATGATGTGTCACAAAACCTTGCCATGTGAAGCATCCCCCAAATATTCTGTTACATTGTTGTGCTTTTGACTGTTCTTCACTCGAGCCAAGTGCATTCCGACTGCGTCTGAAAATGCAGTCATGCAAATTGTCGTGAATTCTTGAAAGGTGAAAAATATTTTATTGAACCAAGAACTAATAATTCTTCAGGAAGTGTTACTAACCATCCACTTTCTATTGTCCCCATAACAAAAACTGTCATGACTTTGGGGTGTGTGAGGAATATGTATCTGAGTAAGTGCAGTGTCATTTAGCTATCCAAATCCCATTAATGTCAATGCTCGTCATGCTGCTAAATGTCTGCACAATTTTTAGGAAAAGTACAGTTGATTATCTAATGCTCTCTCACGCAGAGTTAGGACCTTTGGTGCTGAGAACACCATTTAGAAAAGGTACAACACCATTAAGTACCCAGATCGGACCTGTCACAAACTGGTTCTGTAAGCAAATAGGTAATAGGTACTACAGCAGTGAGAAACAGAGGCAAGTTTTTCTTTTCGTTGAAAGAATGAAACAAGTGAACCATATTTCAAGCATTTTTAACCATGTCTTTATACATTTATTATAAACTTCTCAGAAATATTGTCTAAAAAACTTATTTCACACACATGAGAATGGGCAAAGGTTGCTATTAGAGTTCTCCAGAGAGAGAAAAGCTCTCTGGAGAAAGAAAACAGAAAAGTGAAATGACTTGCTGAGAACTTCTTTGCAAATCATTGTCAGAGAAAGGATTAGTAAACAGTACATTCCAGAGGTCACTTTCTGTTTATTTCTCCAAGCTTGGCTATTTCTCATTTATACTTTTAAAAACAATATGTTCCAGGCCTACGAACACTTACTGGTGAGTATGATTTTTTGTTTAACAGCTTCAGTTTACTCTGTCTGTGCATGTCTCTTTAATCTGGGACTATTCATCTGGGAATGAAACACTAAGGAATAATAGGTATTAAAATGTGTTCATTATTTCTAAGACAAACCACAAGATGTGGGAACCCAAGAGATAGTTACTCAACAGAAGGGAATATGTCATATTCCTTATATTAGCTGTTTAGTTTAAAAAAATTTAGTTGTTAATAGCAGTCTTCAGAAAAAAAAAAACCCCAAACAAAACAAAGCAATAAAAAAAATACAAGTTCAGCTGAACTTACAGGTACCTTCCTTCCATGCTCTTTTTCATTTCAGAAGGGTAAATCATCAATGCTATGCTTAAACTTTTTACATTCTAGTTAAAGAATGTAAATCACAAAACCTGAAAAAAGAACTGAAGAGAATTGATTCTATAAAAATACTGCACCTCAGTAATTGTTTTGAAAACTAAAGCATCTTTTTACTGTTTTTATTTATGCTATGTAGATTATTTCAGGAATTAGAGGAACATATCCATAATGCACAATATTCAATATGTGAATATTTCTGTACAACTACTTGTATATTCATGTGAGTAGATAAATGAAAGCTTGAGTCTGAAAACTGTTGCTGGTAAGTGTCATAATGCATGGAATACTAATGTATGATACTGTGTGTTTTCTTTGTATTTCCCCCAGATATTTACTTATCCATGGTGATTTTAAGTCATGACAGAAGGACCTGTTTGCTAATGATGACAGTCTCACTGGATAGCTAACGCAGGGAGCTCCGACAGGGATGTGGAGCGTGTTAGCCACTGTGTTATACCCAAAAGTGTCTCTGGCCAGAGATCACTTTGGCTTGTGCAGCATGGCACTAGCAAGCAGACTTTCCCACACCCACAGCAATGCTAGGCAATGAGCAAACATTCCCACCCAGGCTGGGATCACCCACGTGTTACCAGAGACAAAGGATCAGGAGTGCCCTTTGTGCAGAGCTCCGAAGAGGTTTACTCGCCAAAGGGACCCAGTGGCAAAGACAAGGTGCCCAATCTGGGTACTGATTTATAAAGGGTTAGAGAGCAATAATCTGAGAGCACAGGGGGGGAGAGAAGGCGGGAGAGGGAGGGGAGAAGAAAGCGGTGGAGCGAAGATCAGGGACCAAGGGGGAGAATAAAGGGGCGGAGTGGGGGACCCAGCCAGCTGCAGCAGCCACACTGGCTGATGGGAGAGGTAGTTTTTCCTTGCTCCCAAAGTCTGGGGGGGTCTTTATATTTTGGCACTGACCCACCATGGACAGGTCTCACCAGAGCCCTCTGGCCCTGCGACCTTCGCTACAACAAACAGCTAATAGAGACATGCAAACACATGAGGTGTTAAAGCCTTTGATGGAATAAAAAACCAGAGGAGAGCATTATGCGAAATAATAGTAAGTATGGTTTACTCAACCAGGAGTTAAATTTTTATGTAAACAGAATGGGAAGATATAAGAAAAATACTGAACAGTTTATGGACCCAGAAGAAAAAACAGAACCTTCTCTCGCCAACTTTACATGGATTTTCTTACTATATCTAGAGGTGGTAAAAAGCTTCAAAGAAGCTTTTCTACAAACAACCTGGAAAACTCCAGCCTTTGGGAGAAGGTGTAGTTCACAACTCCTTTGCTGGATATCAGGATCACTCAGGTGATGCCAGAGGATGCCAAAATCTTGAGAAGTAAAGTCTAGGTGAATGACCTTTATATTAACACCAGACATTTAAAATACGATGATATTTACATCAGAACTAATTAATTTTAGCCTAAGTTAAGGAGACTAGTTTACTAGTATCTGCATAGTGGCAAAAATATTTCCATATATGGATATGGATCAAGCAAACAATATTCTACAGGTTTGGAATGAAAGCTGAAACTAAGACCTCCCCTTCTTCTCATTCCTTCTCAGCTGAGATGTATTATCAAACCTCGCAAGTTTTAAAAGTTTATTCAAAGTAAAAATATACATTAAATGATTTCATACCGATTTTAAAAATCAAAAGTGAGAACTATTTAAGTTGTGTGGCCACAGTATTACCACTGTGCTTCATTCAGCCGATGTGATTCCTTGTGTTTTACAAGGTCACTCACCATAATTGCAACTAACAGTCCTGAGTGTCATCAGCAATGCTGGCTTTACCGATTACCTCCCTTGGTAAACTGTTCTATTCTTCAATTATGCTCACTTTTTTTGATTAATCTGGGATAGAACAACATGAGTTTTCATTTCCAGGGACTTGTTTCCAGTAGAGAATAGTCATTTTGTGACCATGAACAGACAAAAATACTACCAATGCACTCACATTTATTATGACATTACCCTTTCAGGAGAAACATTACTTTATTAATTTTTTTTTCACATGGATATGCCACAAAAATGCTGCTCAAAATGTATTAACAGAAACTCATAAAGTAAACACGAGTTGCAGTTTAAATAAAAGGTTATATCCTGACTGCTTGAGAGCACCTTATACCTACATCACTTTAATTACTCTTGTAATTGCACTATAGTAAAATGTGGCCTCATGATCAAGATCACAATCCTAGTTACTATGCAATTATCTGCAATTATCATGATGCACAGAGTTTATGTAAACAGTTGCACAACCTAAGGGTGATATTCTTTTCAGCAACACCAAATAGTAAGTCTCTCCTCTCACATCAAAACCAGATACCTTTCTTTATTTTTGAGGGGATTAATTTTTTTTTTTTTTGTAAGTTCTTTATTTGTTCTTGCTTACTAAACCTTTTCCACTGGGACTGAAATTTATATAAGTGATATCAAGTCCAATGATGACCAAAACTCCATTCAAATATGATCTTTTTTTCTGTGTAAAATTATGTATTAGGTTTTAGAATATTATCTACTTCAGTGATTCATTCAAAATAGAGTTTATATGAGATCCTGGACAGACTGCCAGAATATTTTAAAGGACACAGTGACTTCTATAAGGCCTCTGACTCTGCAGATGTTCAGCCACTCCTGAATAAATCCAGAGTAATATGAAATCCCTTATGTCTTCAATTATCATTTGCTATTTTGAGGAATGGTCATCAACAAAAAGAAGATAAAGAAACTATATGATTTTTTTAATTGGAAGTCTGTATAGGTTTGGAGAAGAGATGGTGTGTTTTGTACTTCATTTGTTTCCCATCGTGTTTCATGGACGTAATATTAGTATTCTCCAGATATCTTGGACACGTATTGCAATCTTAGATGACTTTCTGCAGGTCAAGACTGAAAAGAAATTTGCACAGTGTTATTAATTAAAACTGAATAATATAAATTATACAAAGTTTCATTCAAAAGTCCTTTTGTGTTTTCAATATTATTGCTGTCAAGGAGAAAGTTAACTGCTGTGTGATGTCGCTTTGGGTTTCCTCAAAACCGAAAGGTCTGTAGTTCTGCCTAATAACTGATCATTGGAAAGTCTTGATACCAATATGGCACAAACCCTAGATAATTTAAAAGATAAATCAATATGTGAAATCTGCAAGTGTTCTGTTGATTTAAGCGTACAGAAAAATACCCCAAAACCATATATAAATATATAATTTAACATGTAACTGTTATTAACTTGTTTACTTCTTGTGACCTTGTTGCATATTTTTAAACTATATTTTAAACCTCACATTTGTTCAAGGGGAAAGCAAAATTTGTCAGAATGAGAAGAGTGATTTGACATGCCTAACCAATTATGGAGAAGAAGGTATATACTCGCTCTTCCAGGGTATCTTTATATCTAATTAAGAAATAAAATTTTCAGGAGATTTGCACCACCATTTCTAAATGTTAATGTACTCTGTTGCTATCCATCTTATTTTACTCATTACCAAAAAAAACCCAAAAAAACAAAAAAACCCAAACCCAAAAAAAAAAAAAAAAATAGGCTGAGACAACTAGATAAGATCACATTACAAATGTCTAGCTGCTGGGGCTGAGGAAGGACTGACTCACTCAAGTCTGATGTGTATGGGATGCTTTTCCTCCCTGTTGGAGTCAACTGATGCATGGATCCGACACTGGCCCTCTGCACTCAGCTGAATTTCTTCTGCAGTAGTGATTTAACATTTTATTCAATTATTTCATGCTTGGCACACCTTTTATGAGTTACATTCTCTTGTATCACTGCAATTTCTCATGAAGGAAACAGTTCAACATCTTAATGCTTTTATACATTATAAATCAAACAGGTGTGAAAAAATGAAATCCACTTACTGACCAGGATTTTAAAAAGCTCTGTAATCTTCAGAGGCACTTTATTTACTTCCTGACTTGGATGATAAAACTCTAAAAGGAGAAATTCCAGGGAGCTACCTATGTCGCTGTACTTGATGTTCAGAATTGTCTAGGCATTAAAAAACCAAAACCAAAATCAAAGAAAAAAAACCAAATAAACATAAGAAAACCCAAACAAAAAACCAAACCAAACAAAGAAACCACCAAAACCCAACAACAAACAAAAGGGAGATGTCTTCTCCAGTATTACAGCAGTACATTAATGAAAGGTTTTAATTGGATTAAGACAGAGGTGTTATGAAATTTGTAATTTGCATGACTTTTTAACTTTCCATTTTTGTAAAAGCCTTTAGAGTATGTTTAAGTTCCTGTGTGATGTCACTGCTGTTACATAAGTGTGCAGCTCTGAAGAAATGAAAAGTGATATATACCTCATGAATTTCCTATGGGTAAAATTAGTTTTATGATCTTATTTCATAAATAGTCTTGGGTTGAAAATTATATTTATGCTGGGGCTGTGTGAAGGCAAAATTTCTGTGTCTGGCAAAACATCAACTTGAAGGAAGTATAAGAAGAGGTCATGTATAATATGGGTTTAGCATGGGGCAGACAAGAGCCTTGTGCATCCCTGCCCACAACTTCTCTCCACTAGCAACATCTGTTGTGGCATGTGCTCTGAGATATGTCATGGCAATTTCCTTCATTGTAATCTTTGCCCTTCTTTCTCTCCAATTCCACAAAGCTTCTACAGCTTTTGAAGCATTTATTCCAAGCATCTGTTTATACATTTTGAGTATTTTCTCTGAACTGCAAGTTTGAAGAGTTTCCAAATGTGTCAAGTTTCTAATTGAACTTCAGTTCTATCTTAATGCATGAGATACTGAACAAAAAGAATACTGAGAGCTGACATTATGCAACCCCCCTACTGTCTGTTTGAGAGACAGGATGGATGAGGTGTGGTTCAGAGGGAAACATCCCCTACCAGGAATACACAACAGGATATGCTGCAGCATGCATAAATATTACAAATTATAAATAAGACCTTCTGATTTCCAATTCATGGGCAAATCTGATGATGGCAGTTTTTGGGAACTGAGAGGCTGTTGGCTTTTTTCAGGTGATTCCAGCTATGACTTTGAGGTCTACGAATTTGTAAGGATTTGGCACTCTAAATTCTTTAATCATCCAGGCTAAAATGTGACTGAAAATAGCATCTCCCTTCCTCCTTTTCCGTGCCCTGCATCCATCCCTCCAAGTTTCACATCCCCTTATTTTTGTCCCATCTGTGTGAAGAAAAGCGTACAAAATCACATTGCTTATATATTTGACTTTCTGCTCTTAGTCATTGTTAATTTCAGCCAAATTTGCCAAAGAGATCAGCAAAATATGGTGATACTACAAAGTTTGTAAAATTTAGGATTTAGGTGCTAGAAAGACTCAAAGCTCTACTTCCACTGAGAAAAAAACCCTGACACATAAACTTAGAGATTCTATTAGACACTAGGGGAGACCTCAGCAGGAAATGTCCCAGAGGTCAGTCATAGAGAGAAGATATTGCCTGGAATATCTCTCTTTCAGAAATGGGGGTCAGTGGTACTGCAAGACTTGAACACTCTTTGTAATTTGTTAGTGAAAGAACAACCCCTATGTTTTGTCCTTTTTAAAAAATTTAATTATTTTAAATCTTGTGCAATTTTAATTTTAATAAACTATGATCAGCTATCACCTTTCCTGCTGATAGTTATGACTGGCTCATAATTTGAAGTGACTAGATGAAATGCTTCAAGCTATCAGAACTGTGAAACTCTGCAGTGGGAAATGCCCAGTGTAATGAACATGTGGTGGTGAATGGTCTGACAATCTGAGTACAGTTGAGAACCATTTCAGAGTCACACTGTAGTGCTTTGTGCTCAATTAGGAACAGGTAAACCTTTAGTAGTCTAAAGCTAGCAGGAGCCGACAGCCAACACTATGGTTTATTTTCAGAAATCTCATACAAGACACAGTTGGACAAAAGTCTTAATTTGCTGTGAAATATTGTTTTGAGAGTAGTGAGATCAGGTTCTCTGAATGCAACTGATTAAGAGAAGATATTTCCTCTTGAGCTCTTACCAGTATAGATACGTTAATTTCTTTTTGTTGTCAATAGTGAACTAGTTCCACAATTTTTCAAAACAACAGGCCTTTTCAATGTGTAAACTCTTTTCACCTACCAATTTCAGATGTAATTGACCTATGCAGACATTGCCAAGCAGAGTTCTGAAGGTATTAACTGACTTAATCTCTAATGTCTTGCTTTTCTGTAAGGGCATGAAGTGCTTCAAAGTTTGGAATATTTAGACACAGAATAAGGTAGTAATGCCTTCTGTCACAGTTCTTTTTACTTGGGGATTTCACTTTTTACTTTTATTGACTCTTGGAAGGTTTTATCTGCCCAGGGAATACTGCTGCTAAAATGCCTATGTAATTTGTATTTTATGAGTTTCTTTGTCGCTGTTGTATCAGGATGGAGAACAGCAACACAGACTCCAAGAAGATCAAAAGGCAAAAGCTTTTTTTATTAGGAACATCCTCTTTTATAGATCTTTGTCCAAATGCTACATGATTGGTTCATTAACTGACACCCCTCAACACCACAGGCTAACTACAAACAACACAAACATTTTACAAACAAACACCAGGTGCAATGATTATTTTGCATTCCTTCTCCTGCTTGTTACATGGGAAAATTTGCTTTCTCTCTCATTGCACTGATATTTGAGAATTCCTCCCTGACCAGGCTATCAGAATCCATACTCCTTCTTTTCAAGAAATTGCACTCATGAAAACTGGTGACGGGTTGAAAAAAATTCTGCCTGTGAAAACACACACATTCAGTGGAAAAATCTGTGTAGTACCTCATCTAACATTCCTTCTTACCACGCTACACTACTCTTTTCCACCCTCTGGGTTATTTGGGACATATATTTTGCATCAATTTGCTATCCCAGTTTTATATAACTATACTGTTTAAAAACTTTGTTGCTAAAGGTGGGTATCCATTCACCTTTCTGAAAGCTGATACCAGGCCATTTTTACTGGAAGGCTGACTACTCACAAATTCACTGCCTGCAGATGGAATAATGCTGAAAATCCTGACCAATAGTTTCACATGACTTTCTGTTGGTTAATATTTGCATTTTATGGTCTGACTTTAAAGGAGTCAACAATTCATTGGTATGTCCACCTTTACCCCTTGTAGTTATTCTAAAAATAAATACAGTAATCTTATTTTTTCCTACTCCTCTTCATACATTTCCTTTTCTGTCTGAAGTTACCCAAATATGTGCAGAGGGACAGAAGCCCCAACAACAACAAAACCCCCAAGCAAAGAAACAAAAATAAATCCCAAACCCCACAACAACCAAACTAACCAACCCACCAACCAACCAACCAAAAGAGATGCAAAACCAATAGAGACTAAGTAACCAGTGACAAATTTTGAAACATTACCTGGTTGGCATTGCATCTGCCAACCTTGGATTATGATGGTCTGGGAGCCCTTTGGCATTATTTTAAGGCAAGTAACTCATCATCATAAGCTTTATTGTAGTAAAGTGGATAATTTTCAGCAGATTTTTTAATCTGCTTTTTAATGCAAGTGTAATGGGAAAACAGATCACTGCATCTCTGGCTCCTGGCATATGGCATCCAGGAGAACAAGTCAGCCCATCAGTTTAACCAGGCAATAGACCCAGAAGCAGCTTTAGAACTGTAAAACAAAATTGCTTATGAACTCTGCCAAAGTACCAGATGCTGCTGTTGGAATAAATATTTTCCAGTGCTAAGCATCTGGACTCTGAGGTTGCTGGCAAAACCTGAAAAAAAAATTACTAGCCACTATTTGTATAGATTTTGTTCAATGTAAGATTATTATTTTCATTATTAATACTACCACTGAAGTTCTTTTCTTTCTGAATAGTTGAAAATATTTCCTATTTGTTCTATCTTATAGTAAAATAGATTTATTTATATTCTTCTTCAGAACAACAATTTATTTAATGTAGTAATTTATCTCTGATCAGAAATGTGACCAATAGTATGCAAAGTAATTTAATGCACAGTTAGATGAGTAAAGAAGATTCCTGACATATGTATAAAGAAATTTTATCAAACACAGAACAAACTAGCTCAAAGATAAAAAGAAAAAAGTTAGCTCTATATTACCAAGTGTATATGCAAGTTGGCTTTGTATTAGGGACAGCAAAATTTCCTATCCTATGGCAATTACATATTGTCTAGATATGGTAGGCATATCTGTAATGATGCAAGCATGAAAATTTTATATCCTTCATAGATTTCTATGAAATCTAATTTTTTATCAAGCTGTGTAAATAGATAATTTTTTTTATCTATTGAATACTTAATTTTACAGGGAAACTCTAGGTGCCTGAGCCTTAATTAGATTTTGTGGTGATGAATTTAATAAGTTTATTATATACTTAAGGACCTATTTGGCTGACATAAGTGAGCCAGTAGCTGAGCTTATTAAAGGATACATCCTAAATCTGCCTATACCTTTCTAATTACAGAAAGAAATAGATCTTGCTTTTACTTTTCCTTGGAAAAATTCTGTCCTCAGATGCAATTTTACCTAAAATGGGGGAAAAAAAGTGCTTGTTTTCTATTACTAGTTGTGCTTTTAGGGATTTTTTGTTTTGCTTTGTTATGGAATTAATACTAATCTTAACATGGTTAATAGTGGTATGTTAAAAATAAAATATCTTAACCAAATCAATTGCTCTTCTAAAACAGATTCAGAATAATCTGGTTTATCTTCTCTCTTATGGCATTTTGCATTCAGAATGTCTTCCTTGACTTCAGCTGAATGAAGAATAGAAGATAACCTTTTTATTAGCTTTGTATTATGCCTTTAAAAACATGATGCATTAAAAGAAGTCATGATTAATTGGTATTGAGCAAAGTGGTGTCCTTATTCATCAAAATTCTGGTAAACCACTCTAATGTTGTAAGGCATTTTGGCAGATGCCATCCAATTCCTTTGCAGCAGCATGATCGATGTTATCATTTTTGATTGATGTTTCTGACACCATGGCATTCAAAACAGGCTGAAACCTCACATGCTTCTGAGAGATGATGAATATAAACTTATAGTGTGAGAAATTACTATATACAAGAGCTGCAAATCTCCAGTGGAGGTTTCACAACCATTAGGATGTCCTTCACTGACTGAAAGCAGACACAGAATTTTGGGAGGTACATGTTACAAGAGGCGGGTGATATTTCTATTTCAGGATATTTTTAGGAAAACAACTCCTTTCTCATTCTTTCACAACACAGAAAACTAGTTTTTGCAGCACATAAAAGGGAGTTCTTACCCAAAAAACATTACTCTTTTCAGTGTTCTCTATAGGTATCTTGTGCTTATCTCAGGGAAGGACTGAGGGCAGCTGGCCATAAATCAGTTTATTTGTTCAGATACTGAGCATTTCTTCAGAGAATTAATAAAAATAAACACTAGGTGAACACTGTGGTCATACCAGATCCGTATGGGAGAAGGCTGGTGGGATCATGCTGAACTCATAAATATGAAATGCCTAAACTATGGCCAGGATATGAGTTGATCTGTGAATTTTAAGTCACCAGGTAACCTTCAAGTGCTTTAAATAACCATGTTTTGAAACATGTAGATAGTTTTGAAAACAGTAAGGTGGTGGCAGAAAGCTAGCAGGTATAACAATTTTATTTGAACAATTGATACTAGTCTGACATATGTTAAATAAACAAAGCTTTCACAAAAAGTACTGTAGAATATGATTATTAATTAAGAGTATTTATCATTACTCTTAATTGTGTTCCTTGGTTTTGGCCTTTATAAGAAACTATAAATACTAATATGAGTGTGTACATAAATTTTTTTGGAGGTGAAATCATGAAGAAGGGTATTAATTTTCCTGAAACAAGTAATTCAGGGAGAGAGGAGAAAACCATTTCTAATGAAAGTGAATAAGGATGGGAAAAGAAATTATTTGGCAAGAAAGAAAATAAGTTAAAATATTCTGTCAAAAAAATATTGTAAACCAGAGGGGTGAAGAAGAAAAAGATGCTGCTTTAACTGAAGAAATAACATATACTTCCAAGTCTCTGGCAGCTGACCTGTAAAGTTGATGTGCAAAGTAAAATCTTCAGTGATTTTAACAAGTTTTCATCTGAGGCAGCAAATGTAGATGAAGGAGTAGTAGGGATGTGGCAGCAAATGCATGAGCAGTAGTGGCAGCTGTTATCAGCATGGCACTGTGTCTTGTGTTTGATGAGAGTCAGCCATGGCAGAAGGCAATTCTCCTACCTGTCCTATGGACATGGTTACTTCTCTCTACCACTGTAAGGATCAGCTGCAAGGTGTTACCTTCTTCTTCAGTTAGTTTTGGAAGCAAAAGAAAATATCAAGTAGCCATGTTTGGTGTGAAAAAATTTACATTGCTCATTTTCTTGAGTTACTCTAACCTCCAGTTTTCTACTTTTTTAAATATTTCTAACAGTTTTGGCTTTTTGGTGTTATTTTTTTGTTGTTGTTGATTGGTTGGTTGGGTTGTTCATTTGTTTGCTTGTTTTGGGTGTGGTTTTTTGGGTTATTGGGGGTGGTGGTGGTGGTTGAGGGGATGTGGTGAGACTTCAATGACTCTCCAAACATATAACAGTCTTTTGGACTGTTATATATCAGACAGTTACATTGCAAGACTCTTTACAGAAAAATAGAATATAGCTATCCTTCTTTATCATCTTTCTTGGTTCTGATATATTCTATATATATTTTCTAATTTGAAAATATTAGAAAATTCAGCATGAGATTTGAATTAAGATTAAAAAAGATGCAAAATTGACATGGAGGAAAAACCACTTCAGAAGTAAATGATTCAGTTTTGTACTTGTCCAAACCTCTTATTTTCTACTGGCAGACAGTAAAGTGACAGCTCTGCAGTGCATCTGTGGTGGAGATAATTTTCTGTATTGTGGTCATGCCTTCCTTAGGCTCTATAGTGAATAATTGTCTCATTGTGTTCTGCAGTGGTCACATACTGAGAAACTAAAATGCAATGCAACTGCAATGTAATTGCAATGCATTATAATGATATACTCATTGAAAAAATTTGCTCCTGGCACCTCAGGCAATGCAAAATTTTGATCTTTTCTTCCTGTGTTCAATGAGTGGGAAGACATGCATTTGCATTGGTCATTGGCAAAACTAAATTTCACGTAAATCCCAAATTCTGTACTTCAGAGAAATTAGAAGATGGCAAATATACCTTAGTGAATTAGGTTTACCATTAGGAAAAATGGCAGAGGTTCAGTCTGCCTTAATTGACTATATCTAACACACCACACAGTAGGCTTAGTTAACAAACTTCTTTGTGATAATGCAGACAACTTTAATCATGATGATTTTGTAGTATCCCAGCTGCCCATACTCAAAGCTACTCAGGAAACATTCTGTAGATGCTAGAATGTGTATATTTTCTGCAGATAAGCTCTGCCTAAATAATAGGGCAAATATTTCTAATTCCCTAAAATCAACATAGAAACCCTGCAAACTATTTCATACCAGCTTTGACTAGTGGTGATAATGATTTAGAAGGATATGTTGTGGTGATATGCAGCAAATGGTGACAGGTAGAAGGTGTTCTAGAGAAGGAAGATGAACAAGCTTCAATAAGTTAAATTTATTTCATGACATGCTAGGTTGGTTTTTGGGTTTTTGTGTTTTGGGCTTCTGGTTGGTTGGTTGGTTTGTTTTGGTTTCAGTTTGTTTATTTTTGGGGTTTTTTTTACTTGTTTCATTGTCTTTTTTTTAACTGAATTTAGAATTATGCCTCCGATTAATTTTACATTCTTACAAGTTTTAAAGATGAGAAATTACTATGATGATAGCAAGATAAATTAACTGTGCTCATGCAGGGTTATGGAAGATTGAAGGACAGAATGAGAGATTGTCTTACAGGAATGAAGACGAAGATGTTTCAATCTAGGAGTTTGTTAGATTTAACACAGTTTTTTTTTCTTTCAAATTACAGCTTCATAATTTCCACTAATTACAGGTTCTCTCACAGTCTTCATTTTCATTTTTACAATGTCAACATGTAAGATCAAAAGATTTGTATGTGTTTTGTTCTGTTTAGAAACATTTCTAAAGCAAGGCATTTCTTGCTTTTCCCCAGTGATACTGTAAATTGATCGTCTTTGTACTAAAATGTAATACAAACAACTTCTGAGCAAATGTGTTAACGCATATAAGAAAATGTAACACAGCATTTCTATGCTTCACTTCAACAGAAAGAATAATTACACACTATCAATATTCATAAAGCTGAAGTACAGAATCTTGCAAAGAGCAACATACTTCCAGGCCTGAGGAATCCTCTTATTTATTCTCTTTAGTTGAGTTTGTTCCTGTGCAAAACTTTGGATGAAGAAGAGAGCCTGGGTATGGGAACTGCATGAAGCACAGGATGACATAAGGGTGGAGCCTCTCTGTGTTCTAGAAAGTGTTAAACCAGTTGTTCTCCATCAAGGAATACATAAATCCAGAACTACAGGGAAAATGAGGAACACCAATTCCATGGCATCTTTCTTGTCCTCCCAGATTGCCCAGGACACAAAAAAGAGAGTGTGCACACCCAGGCAAAATATCAAGACTTTTCAATCACCTTTCTTTTGTTGCCATGCATGATGTTTTTCCAGATTAACTTAATGCAGGACAACTAAGAATGTGAAAAACATGAAAATATAAGTACCAGATTGTTAATTGGAGGAACTAGCAGGCAAATAGAAGGAAAGGTATGTGTGAAAACCCAGGAAGAATTTTTAGGCTTTTCTGCCTGCCAGATTCTTGCAGCACCAGGTCAGTCAGAGTTGTTCTCAAGTAGAGAAGAATGTAAATAATGGAAGTTGCTTTGATAATGTATTCTCCTTGGCCAGTGAGATGTTCTATTTTGGATTTTGTTTTCATATTTGTGAGATTGTGCTGAGGAGACAGGGACACAGTCACACAGAAAGGATTCTCCCAGGTAACATGGCTGGAGAGAGAAAAAGTTTCCTCTCTGTTCTTGATAATAATAAAGCCTTCTGAAAAATTCTATGAACATGGAGTCGTTTTGTGGACAAAGACACATCTTTGCCACAGGTATGAATTGTGAGGGACAAAAGTTGAAAAGCAGGATTTATTACACAGGATTTATTATATACAAATTAAAAAAAAATAAAATGGACATTGTAAGAACCGACACAGCTATAAGAAAGGAGAAGTAAATATAATAAAAGTCAGACATAAAGCTCAGGGAAGGACAAATTTCAACATGAAAAAAAATACAAGACTAAGAAATATTTGAAAAACAGTGGTGGGAAAAAGATGACTGAAACAAATGGAAGCACATTCAAGCAGATTAACTAAAACAACCATATCAGTGTTATTATACAGTGAACACAATGATTCACAAATGGTTACATCCCAAATAACAAAGGCTTGACACTTCTGCTAGTCTGAAAGGGCCATGCCTTTTAATTCAAAATATGTTTGTATTTCTATTATACATCTTAGAAAGATAGAGAACAATCCTCACTCTTAATCACTGCACTGAAAGGCAACACTTAGCAAATTTTGGGCACCAAGTTGTAGCCTTTATTGGAAATGAGCTACCAAAATGGAAACCTTTAGGATGCTAAGCAGTAAATTTTCTCCTTACAAAGAGTAGTATGGCTCCTGTGGTGGAAAGCATATGTCTGGGCTTAAGACTCTTGTTCTGAAATCGCATCCAGTAACATTTTCTGAATAAGAACTGCTTTTAATAACTGCTCCACACTCTTCAATCTACATTTCTAAAACAAACAAAATTAAGTGAATTAGTTAGAAGGAAAGTTTAGAACTGATCAGACAGTTTACTAAAGACCTATTTAATAATCACTGGAAGATGACAGACCTGGCTTCACACAGACTATTCTATGAATGTGTGCCAAAGCTGTCTTTTGGCTAGACTGCAAAATTGTTCTTGTTTCACACTCATTATAACCTTGGTAACACAATCAGCAGATATTTTGATTTATTTTGTTGAAAGAGAAAAATCATACTGTAAGTTTGGGAAAAATTGCCTCTTAAAGACTTAGAAATCCCCAAATAGTTTTCAATTTTAGTATACTGGTTTTCAGTGTTAAATATTTTCTATATGTTAACAATGTAAGCATTTGTAGATTCTTAACAGGATGTACATCTGTTGTGAACAGTACAACCAGTCCCAGTTCAGCCCCACGCAGCCACTGATTCACTCCCCACCAGTGAGATAGGGGAGAGAACTGGAACGGTAAAAGTGGGAGAACTTACCACTTGAGACAAAGACAGTTTAATAGGTAAAGTAGAAGTCACAAGTGCAAGCAAAGCAAACCAAGAAATTCATTCACCTGTTCCCATCATCAGGCAGGCGTTCAGCCATCTCCAGCAAAGCAGTGCTCCATAATATAGTGGTGATTTGAGAAGACACATGTCATCTCTCTGAAATCTCCACTTCTTCCTTCTTTACAATCCCCTTTATATGCTGAGAATGACATCATTTGGCCTGGAATTTCCCTTTGGTCAGTTGGGGTCACCTGTCCTGGCTATGTTCCCTCCCAACTCCTCGTGCACCCCCAGCCTGCTCACTGGTGGGGTGAGAAGCAGAACAGGCCTTGGCTCAGCAATAACAAAAACATCCCTGGGTTGTCAACACTGTTTGCACCAAAAATCCAAAGCACAGCCCCATACTACCCACTGTGATGAAAATTATACCAGGAAAAACTTGCGCATCAAAATTTTTTAGTATGCACACACGCATTTCACTTAAGAGGTAATCAAAATAACAAACTAACTGAACATGATGCAACAGGATTTTACATTTTTCATTAACAATGTAATTCAGAAGTGTGAATGTGTGAAATTAATGGTGAATAAAGACAAGAAATTTTAGTCAGTAGCCCAGACATACACAACTAGCAGTAAGATTTCACTCTTTCAGTTTTTCGTATGAATGTAGAAAGGAATTGGTTCCAATGATGAAAACCTATGAAATATATTTTGCCTTTGAGGTTATCAGTCACATTTGGATCTTGTACAATATCTTGTATGTAGTTTTGACAATCTACTATCCAAAATAAAATGCTGAATCACATATTGGTTTCTTATTTATAGACACATTACTTATTATTTTCAAGAATAAATATTTGTATATTTATACTTAAGCTTATTTTTTCAGAATATATATATATATATACACACACACACACACACACATATAATGCTATTGTGTGTACATACCATATCTGTCTAAATAATGTTATTCCAGTTTAGTATTTTAAGGGCGGAAGAATCTGCCCTGGGCTGCGCAACCAAGATCAAGATAACAAGGCAGCCTTCATGAACAGTTTTATCTTCTTGAGCTCTCTTATTTTTAGAAGCAGATTTACTGATTTCAGCTAAAAAATGGATCTGAACTGACTATTTATTTGGAATGTGCAGACCTGGTGTGAATGGTGAAGCCTTTGACAGAAAAAAAGTAAACACTATGGTCTACTGAGTAGATGAGTTATACTGGAGTGTGAATGCTGACTTCTCTGTTCAGAAGAGATTTTTCGGACGTTTCTGTGAGAAAACCTGTTCCTACACAGCCAAAGTCAAGAAAAGAAAACACACCCGACAAGCACCACCTGTTGTTGACTGTCTCTCCTTATTTTTCCAGAGATATTTTTGCGCTAGTGCTTTTCCTTTTCAACCTACTGTATTAGGGGATGTCTTTCATCTTAACCAATAGTTTAGATCCATTGCACAACTGAAAATATATAGCATATGCTGGAATAAAAAAGTTAGTTCCTGCCTCTTCAAGCTTCTGAGTTTGTGTCTCCTTCTGCCTGTTCACGACATCCAACAATGACTCTGGAGCAGTTTACTGAGACATGTCAAGGATTTATAAAGCTGGGGAATTTCATTTTCATCTTTATATTTGCAGGAGAGATGGCCTGGAATTTAAGATACTCTATGTATTACCCTCTATCCACTGTAACACTAGACAAAATGGGCTAGACTCCAGTCATACTGGAGCTGCCCATACTTCCTAAACACAATTTCAGAGATCAATTATAATTATACTTCTTGGGCATTATTTGTGTACTCTGTTGTTCTGACTAAAATTTTTGGCAAAATTCTAAAACATTTCTTTTCTTGGCTGCATGCACATTGCCCTGAATTGAATAGCATCTTGTTTTAGCACTGCAGTACTTTCATTTAAGTTATATTTCTCTTGTGAGATAGTTTCCCTTAAGCTGCCTTGTGTATTGAACCGTTTCTGACACATAGGAGTAATAATTTTGAACTTTGTACAAAATTGTCAGTTTCATACCCCAAAAAGGCAAAATAAAGTTGTTTTCAAAAATGAAGTATTCAAAACATGGTGTTTGAATATAATTGGGTCATTTAATTTCTCTGAAATACTTCAGCATTCTAAATGGTAAGATTCATCTTTCTTGCATTTTTCTGCCATGACTGGCAATACAAAAGGTATACTAAATTCAAATATGACCATATTCCCTTAATAGGAATCTGAATCTATGTTCCAGTTACGTACCAGCAAGGAACTAAGGTTAAGAGGCACAAAATGGTTTTATTATTTTTCAGTAGAAAAATTAAATGACATAAAAAAATACACAAAAATGTTAGTGCTGCAGCTCTGGAGATCCATGCTGAAGAAAACGTCTGGTGCTAAAAGCTGGAATCAATTCAGTGTGAGAGAGGAGAGATTTGCTGAAGATACATCCACTCAGTTTTTCATATAGATAAAATCTACATTTGACTCAGGAGTACCAGAGAAAAAACGTATGTGCTTGTCCTGTTTTTTACCTTTTCACAGGCATTCCTTTGAGAGAAATGTTAAAGGTCAGAGTCCTGGTCTTTCCTGAAAAATGAAAGCCATATTTATACTCTCACTGCTGAGGAGAACAGAAATTGCACAATACCTCACATGACTCCATGACATCAGCGACTGGTATAGACTGGTGCAAAGTCCCCTGTCTTTTGCTCTTGGTAAGGTGGTAAGAGTCAGAGGATAGAGATGAGAAGTTAATTGCTGTTCCTTGAAATGTGGCTTCATGTCCGTGTAAGTCAGCTACAACCAGGCAAGAAGCAGATGACCAAAAGACCAGACCCAAAAGACCAACAGAGTGTGTGATTCAGTTACTTTTGTACTCCCTGGCTCCTCCCAAAGTCTGCCTGCTGACAGGAGACCATTGGCCCAGTCCAATGTTCCACTGCAGTGCAGTGGTGGAGACCTTTTTCCATCTGGTTGGAGAACCTCTCTGGAGGGTCCAGTGTGCCTGGTTGTCTCCTGCTGACTGCTTGTCCCATGTGAGATACGAAATGGTTGCCAGGCAAAGTCTCCCCAGAGACAAGGCTTTCCCCCATCTTCTCCTAGTTGCCTCCTGCAAGTGGCACAAGTGCAACCCCTCCCCCACATGCCTCTGACAAACAGTGTTGAGACAGAAATCAAAATTAAATTCACCCTTCACAACCCTATACATACACTATACATAACATGGTGACTCACTATTTCTTGTGGGTTTTCATTGCCGCGCTCTGAAACCCCAAGATTAGGTTAGGCACAACACAGATTAATCTTCTGCATTCAGCTGAAAATCTGGGCAATAAAAATACTAAATGCTGCCAGAATATGTATAATGCCAGAAAATTCTAAATTTTCACAATAGAACTTCTAGTGAAACCTGATTTATTGAAAGGTGTCCCTGCTCATTACAGCAGGGTTGGACTAAATGATATTTAAAGGTCCCTTCCAAACCAAATCTTTTTATGATTCTACTACAATTTGAAGGGTTTTTTGGAAGACACTTCACTCTATTCAATTAGAGATAATTTACTATATGTAATTTAGGTGTCTACATATTAGACATGTTTGGGTAGCTAGTTATTAAAAGCCTATTTATAGTAAGTTGCTTATTTGTGAAGAAATGAGTTGGAAAAGCCTTACTGTCCACTAACGATTAAGAAGCCTAAGGCTTACTAGGAAAAGCTCAAGACCAGTGGCACAAATGAATGAAACAGAGCAGAAAAGGAAACCAAAACATAACAGTGAGATAATTCTTTTCTACTTGATAGGGAGAGATCTACAGGGCTGCTTTGTCCATTGTTTTGTGTATTGTGATAAAAGTGTAAACATGGGTTTCTGTTTATGTATAAATTGTTAGAGGAGAACAAGGACAAAGGAGAACATAACTAAGCAGTAGTCAAGGAAATCAGAATTAGGTACAGCATATGGGACATAGCTGCAGGACAGAAAGAAGATGGAAATGGTGGAGTTCTTTTTGAAAAAGAAGGCCCCATAGACGAAAACAGATAGACGATGGCTGTTTTGGGGTTGAAGGGTCTGTGGGTTTAGCCTATGCAGAAAGCAAGGAGCAAAAGCTAGATTTCACAATGCAAAATATTTAAGTGGACAATGAAAGAAAGGTATAGCTATTGGAAAAATTGGAGACTAGTTTTAAAAATGTCTTCGTGTTTAGTTAAATAATAGGCAAAGGGAAATATGAGTGGAGATGTAAAAAAAGTCTTAAAATAATTTGGATGGATATCAACTGGAAAATTGACAATATGAGTAAGAAAGAGACATGAAATTTACACTGGGCTTATTTCAAAATACATACAACTTCAGATGTATTTGTAGACACAAAAGAGAAGTATAGCTACCCACAAAATAAATATTACATTGTCTAAATTGTACTTTGGAATTTGCTCAGTGGGTTGAAGGGGTTTTTTCTTGTCTGAATTTTGGAGTAAACAATCTGGTTTTGTCCTGTGTTCATAGTCAATAGTAGCACTTGGTAGTAAATGATTTCTATATTTCCTGAATGATTCACTTGTTATTAATGATTGTTTTCCAAACATTATGTATTGCAGTGGCCCACTGAACTCTGTGGGTGCTCACTCAAAGCAATTGTTATTAATATCTTGGCAAGAGCATTTTTGTATACTGCTATTACCATTTTACCATTATTATAAATGTGTAGACATTTTCTTTAGCTTCTGATTTTGTGTTGATTGTGGTTGTTTGCTAAGAAATAGACTTCTAGGTTATAACGAAAAAGTTATGATTCTGTCTGGAGGCAATAACCTCTGAACTCTGATACCGAAGGATAAAAAAACCAAACAGTAATGATGAACTGCCAAGTCCATAAACTCTGAACTAGAGATTTAAACTTGTTGATAAGGACTTACTTAAGGATGTTGCAGTCTATCTCTTAACAAGCTACTTTCTTAAGTGTCCTATTTTTGTCCTTATAGACAATTGCAAGGGGTCCTATTTGTTAACTGTGTAATTCTTACTCCCCCACTGAAAAAGTGGAATTTCACAGTTGAATTGGCAGTCTGATGGTAAAAATCCCTTGTTGTCACTGTTCTTCATGTCCATAAGAATCAAATTCTATGTAAATAATCATGTTTTATCTGTATCATATGTCACATCAACTTAGTTTGGTGATTTTTCTTTTTTTTCCCTTTTTTAAATTTTAAAGTTTACCCTTGTTAATAGCCATCTCACTCAGTCTTGGAAATCCAATTCTTATGCAATAAATAAAAAATACTTTAGATTGTATGTATAGAAGCTTTACATTTCTCTTTGTATCTCTTAGACTAATTCAGTCTTTAAAACATTGGAAAAAATGCCTTACTGGGTTTCATAGTTTTTGACTCAACATATATTGTGTGAACAGTGAAGCAGCTTGTGAAGGTACCAAAACCAGGGAAGGCTTTCAATAGACCTACAATGTGCTCTGAGCATAAAATATGTTTCTTTTAATCTCATAGGTGTTATTTTGTGTGATAGGTAAGCTATAATCAGAGGTCAGTCACAGAGACCACAACACAATACATACCAAGGACAGAACAAAGAGATTATATTGTCTCACTGAAGAAGTTGCATCCACTTTGCTGTGGAAGGCTGTGTGTTCTGAATAGAAATGCCTGGCCATCAAGAGGATGTGCATTTGAACAATAGAGGCCACTGGGACAATATGACTCAGCCCATTACTAATTTTTTTATTACTCTCCTTGAATTATTAAAATTATTATTTTTCAATTATAAAATAAAAGGGAAATAATAGAAACCTACAAAAAGAAAGGTACGTGGTTGGAAAGGAGCCAGTACACAGAAATGAGGTGTATTTTGTCTCTGTGCAGGTTTTCTGGTCTCTTGAAATCACTGTACATTCAATCTTAGCACTCCTGGCCAAATGACAAAGGTGAATTTGGACATTTTATGGTTATTTTCTTTTTCTTTCATTTCCTTTCACCTATCAGAACCTGTGATTTGAAGTATAACTGCAAATAAGTGTGAATGAATAAATCCTATCAAGAAGCCACCAAGTTCCAGTATTTGGCCCAGCTCTTCGCAGGAGTGATTTCCACTGCAGAAAGGGAGGAATGGCTTTCTGAGAATTCAGTCAGCTTTACCTTTGAACCTTGCGTCTTTTTCCTGAGCAAGTACAGAGAACCTCCCAGGTTTTTTTTAGTTCATTTCAACCAGGTAAGAAGTGCTGGATTTGGATACAGAAAATCATGATTTGGAAAGTGTCACTATCAGTTTTGGTACGAACTACACACAAGTTAAACTCAAGGACAGCAAGAAAAAAAATCCCACAGTTTCTCCTAAGATTTAGGAAAAAAAACTTCCCACAATGTCTATTCCTTCAATTTTAAAGATAATTGTTCTGTTTTCTGATAGATTAAAAGAGAATTCCTTTTGCTCGGGTGAAGATTTTTTTCCTACAGATGTATCTACAAATATATTGGTCACAATCTTCTTCCTACTGAGTAAATAAAATATTTCTTTTAGTATGAGAGTCCAGTTTACACTGTTGTAACTGTTTACACTAAACAAAGGGAACTAAAGGAAAAAATAAAACAAAACAAAACCCAACCATAAGTTAAAAAAAAAAAAGAAAAGACAAGGAAAACATTAAAAACCACCAAAATTATGAGCAGTGCACACCCATGCACACCCAAAATATGTTGTGAATCAAGTTGAAGTTGGAATATAGACGTATTAAAAGCTGTAAACAACCACAACCACAACAACAACAAAACTTTAACAAGTAGCCAAAAATTAATAGAAACCTACTGAAATGATATAACATTGAGTCTACTCCAACATTTTGATTTATAATCTCAAAGAGATAGTAAACATCTTAATGACAATTGCAAATTATGTTAGATTAGAAAGATTTACTAGTATCCATTGGAAACCTAATTGTGCAGAATGGTTAGAAATGTGCATTGAAAGAGATTTAGCTCAGAAAAAGATTTTTTAAGATTGGAGAAATCAATCTAGAAATACTCAGGAAAGGGAAGAAGTTATTTTCAAGAGATGAATCAGTAATATTGGAAAATAGGTAAGTACTGGAACTAGATATGAATCTGCAAAAGCTTATCCCAGAAAGAAAGTTAATCATATATTTGGGACTATTAAGCCGGACCAAGTAGCCATTCTTTAGTAGAAAAAAGAAACGTATTTCTCTATTTGTTAAATGCATTGTCAATAAACATTTAAGAAAACTGCCTTCATGAAGCCTGGCTCACTTTGTTAAGAATTGTTTTGTTGTCCTTAGTGAGATTGTTCTCTTTCTGAATTGGAGTAGGTCTTGCACAAATTTTTATTTTATCCAAAAACCTTTCCATTGGATCTCATAATCTTCTGTGATTACTAGAAATGCCTCTTCTCTGATACTCCTAAGTGTAAATTTTTCTTCAATGTATAAGATAAGATCTCTTAAGTCAGTAATGTCCTTGCCTCCAAAGTCAGTCCCTTATTAACCTGCTGATCTGTGTTATTGCCTGTTCCACATTACAAAGCCAAGATCAGTATTACTGGCCATGGTCACAGTTCTACAGACATTACTGAGCTGTCTTGGGGTGACTTTATGATGCTGTATCCCCTAGGCATGCCCAGACTGCCTCCATCTGCACCTCTCTTTGTCTTTAAGCTGAGTCTGAGAGGAAGGGAGAAGAAAAGCTGAGCAGTTTTGTGTTCAAGGGCATACACTCCCCTGCATTCCTGCTGCTACAGAGCTGAGGAAAGCATCTCCCTGCTTTTAGCCAGCTTTCAACTCTGTTTCTAAGGAGAAAGGGACAGAGAGTTAAACTTTGCTTTTTAGCTAGCCTGTTAGCTGAGGCAAGAAATTTTTTTCTCTGGGATTTTGGCTTCTCCTTTTTTTCTTCTGGACTGTTCAGCAACAACAGGGCATCACCAGGATGCCCTACACTGTGGCCTGGAGGGGCACATGCTAAACCCCAGCTCTGGAAAGGAGNGCTACAGAGCTGAGGAAAGCATCTCCCTGCTTTTAGCCAGCTTTCAACTCTGTTTCTAAGGAGAAAGGGACAGAGAGTTAAACTTTGCTTTTTAGCTAGCCTGTTAGCTGAGGCAAGAAATTTTTTTCTCTGGGATTTTGGCTTCTCCTTTTTTTCTTCTGGACTGTTCAGCAACAACAGGGCATCACCAGGATGCCCTACACTGTGGCCTGGAGGGGCACATGCTAAACCCCAGCTCTGGAAAGGAGAGAGCCACATCCACAGAAAGGACTCTGAAATTTTCCGAGGTCTTCTCCACAGTGAGTGGTTTTATTATTTAGTATTATTCATTCTCTTTTTTTTTGATGCCCACGAGCACTATGCTTATTAAATAAATAGGTTTTTTTTCACTTTCCTCTGAGGAATTTCTTTCTGAACCTGGTGGGAAAGGGGTTGCTGAAATCTGCCTTCTAACAGAGGGACGCTCATTTAGGACATTTTCCTCCAAACTTGTCTCAAACCAAGATACAAGCACATGGAAATTCTTTTCTGACCTCTTCTTGCCCAACTGTTTCATTTCCACCTCACTCATGCAACCGAGGAGGAGTTAATATGTTAAGAGATGAAGATGGGATTTATTTGCCAGTTTATACTTCATGACTTTAGGATCTAATTTCAGAGTAAATGGTCTTCTATACTGTAACTTCTATCACATGTCACTTATCTTTGTAATTTATAATACCTGTGAAGCAATAACTGCAAAATTTGTTTTTTTAAATTGTGCTTCCCTGTGCATAATGTTAAAAAAAAAAAGGTAACAAAAAAAAGTGTGAAAGAAAAATTGAAGGAATACATTCTTCAGGATTTTAAGTACAGAAAAATGAAAACTGGATATATACACTTGGAGTATCTAATACCAATATGGATGACAGTAGTTACGATCTGCACTCGGAAAGTAACCTTGGCTAGGATTTTTAATATCTTCTTCTATGATAAAATATCAGATTTCAAGGCTCCCTCCTTACTGTGTGTGAATAATAACTAATAAAGAAACATGATGACAACCCACAGCTCCTGCAGGGGTTTACTGGTAGGTAAGAGAAGAAATATTTACATTAGTTTAGTGTGCATCACTCTTGAGTAATGGGATAAGATTAAGAAAGGGAAAACTCAAGCTGAATTTTATGTAAAAGCCTCTTGACACTGAGATCTATTAGGCCGTGGAATACCTTCCCTCAGGATATTTAAAATGAGACTAAGCAATATGTCTGTTAGGATAGTGCATTGATAAATACACAGTAGGAAACAATTTCACATCAAAAGAGTGAAGGTGCAGGTATGACAAAACTTTTTAAGTTGTATGAATCTATGAGTTTGAGAAAACTGGCTAAAGGAAATACATTTTCTTAAATATTAAGCAGACCAGCAGTAGAGAAAGCTAACTGTGGTATAACTTTCGTAATTTTATAGCTCATTGCTCTGCATGAAGACTATCAATTTATACTAAACACTTTACAATTCACACTAAACACTTCACAATTCACACTAAATTAAGGCCCTCAGTAGTAACTCCCCTTCAATATTGTCCTTATCCATCACCCAAGCATAAAATGACCCCTTAGACACAAGTTCTTCCTTCACACCCTCTCTTCCCCCATCACCATTTCCAAAGTATGTAATCAGGAAAGCAATTTAATATATATTTTGGTTTTGATACACGATGAAGTAGAAAAAACAGAACGAAGTGGGGAGGTCTGTTATAATGATAAATAAGTGACGTGTTTATGGGGTCACTTTTCTGCTTATAGCTACCTTGAAGCCTATAGGAATATGATGTGTAAATTCAGACTTTTGTACTGACTATTTTTAGAATGCAAAAAACCATATAAATCCAAGTTAGCATCTGGCTGGCCAGGTTGCATTTCATGGCTTGACTATTAGACTTAAGGAAATTATTTGCTGTTCTCAAACTTGAAGAATGAACAAAGTAAATGACCACATATATAAAAATTAATAAGGTGAAGAATTAGAAAACAGTCCTGCCACTCACAGCATTCTACGTCAGGCTGGTGATGCTCTAATTTCTTATATAAGATTAAGAATTTTATAACTTAATTTTTAAAAAAAATCTAAAATTATGCTTCATATATTATAAATATATTTGATTAGTAATTAATTTTCTATTTTCTATTTTATTGATAGAAAAATCTGAAAACCAGATGCAGAAGAAGTTCATTGAAACTTGCAAGTTCAAATAAAAGCAGGCTATGGTGTTACTCACTCTATAATATTTTATTGCTTGGCCTGTTAAGTTGTAAAATTGTAAGGTACTGCTGAAGTAATTCAATCAAATAAAGTGAACACAATATTGATGAAAATCCCTTTCATTTTTATTGACCCATAAACATTAGAGTGTAAATGCATAAGATTCTTCTCAGAAATTTAGGAGATGTTGGTATCATAATTCTAAATAGCAAAAAAGGAACAATGAATCATGTATTAGCAGTTGAACTTAAAGTCACTCTAACATATTTTTAGGTTATAAAACCATAATCTATTAATCCTTCCTATATCCTCATCTCTCATTTCCTTCCCTTCCTGTATTTGAAACAGATACTCTGTCACTTAAGATTTCATATCCTATCACAAGTATGAAAGGAAGTGTAGGGAAGAGTAAGGAAAAATTGAAAGAGGTATTGTGAGGATATTTCTTTCTTCTTTCCCCCAGTCGAAAGATGACCTATGCATCTCTTCTGTTTCCGTTGTAGTTTGAGACCTCTAGTGTGATACAGATGACCCTGGAAACAATGAGCCTCTCAGCCTCACTTTCAGTGCCTGGTAAAATTATGAAGATTATTCTGGAGGTATTGAAAAATTATTGAAGGCTAATGCAGTGATAGGTCATAGCCAATGTGGCTTCATGAGGGGAAAGTCCTGTTTTTAAAATTTAATTTCTTTTTATGAAAAGGTAAACCACCTAGTTAAACAAGGGAAACCAGCTGGTGTTAATTATTTTTCTGGATTTCAGTAAAAATTCCAACATGGTCTCTCACAGGATCCTTCTGGAAAAAATGTCCAGCCCACAGCCGGATAAACACATCTTGTGATGGGTGAGCAGCTGGCTCATGGGTCAGGCACCAAGGGTTATAGTGAACAGGGTGACATCAGACTGGTGAGCTGTCATTAGTGGGGTTCTACAAGACTTCATTTCAGGGTCAGTGCTCTTCAACATCTTCATAACTGGATTGGATGCAGGACTGCAATGTATATTGTTTTCCAAGAATACTGAAGGGAGAGGATCTGTAAACTCTCTTGAAGTCAGAGGCCCTGCAGAGAGCCCTCAACAAATCAGCAGACTGGGTAATCTCCGACTCTGTGGGGTTTAACAAAGACAAGTGAGAGATTCTGCACCTGGGATGGGGCAGCCCTAGATGTACAGACAGACTGGGGAATGAGAGGCTGGAGAGTGGCACCAGAGAAAGGGAACTGGGGGCATGTGGAATATGAGTCAACAGTGCCCTGGCAGCCAGGAGGGCCAACCAAATCCTGGGGGCATCAGGCACAGCATGGCCAGCCAGGCAAGGGAGGGCATGCTCTAGGTGGCCTCACCTCAAGTCCTGGGGGCAGTTTTGGGTGCCACAAGACAAGATATAAAGCTATGAGAGCATGTCCAAAGGAGGGCTACAAAAAGGGTCTAGAGGGGAAGCAATATGAGGAGCAGCTGGGTTCCCTTGGTCTGTTCAACCTGGAGAAGATGAGACTGAGACCTCATTGCAATATACAACTTCCTTGTAAGGGGAAGAGGAGGAGCAGGCACTGATCTCTTCTCTGTGGCGACCAGTGACAGGACCTGAGGGAATGGCCTGAAGGTGTGTCAGGGGATGTTTAAGTCAGATACTAGAAAAAGGTTTGCTTTTCAGCCAGAGTGGCTGGGCACTGGAACAGGCTCCCCACCCTTGTGGGGAGTGGAAGTGATCACAACACCAGCCAGACAGAGATGAAGAAGCCTTTGGACAACGTAGTCAGGCACATGGCATGGTTCTTGGGACTGAGCTAGACTCATTGATCCTTGTGGGTGCCTTCCAACTCTGGATATTCTTCAGTTCTGTGATTCTGTATCAGTATTTTTCTGCATTATAATAAAACATTTGTATTCACACTTAAAATATTTACAGAAATGAGTTGGGTTATGAAGACTTATTTTCAAGGTATAATTTTTGAAATATGTCTTACATTTTTCTGTCTTGCTTCTTCTGCAGTCTGTGTTTTTAAAAAACATATTTTAGTTTTGCTTTTATATTTCTCTTTAATCATCTGTATCTTACTATGTTATTGTGGATTAAAGAGTTTTAAATGTGCTAATGTGCTGTGATGGGGATGAAAGACAGCTGGGCCTTCATTGCCTGCATGTGTTGCCATTGCATGTTGTCTGTTATTATAGTCTGGTGTTCCTGTCCATCTGTCCCATTCCTGCCACATTTCCCCTCTTGCTGTCTCTGATGGTGGCTCGTCCCAAGATAAAAATACCAGGTAGGTTTGCAAAAGGAACAGTTATGCTTACATAAGGACACTTACATGATTAGTACATTCCTGAGACGAGGTCATTGAGATGTTTGAGATTGACTTCAGAGGACATTGGTCTGCATAAGGGTATAAAATACTGCCAACTGGGCCAATTGGCCTCCTGATGTATCAGGCAGCACCCGTTTGATGACTGTTTTTGTGGGTTTAAGTTGAACCTCTCAAGCATTAGGTTTCTTATCACACCTACCCCTAGACTTCTTATCTCATAGATCAACTTTCTCACATTATGCCATAAGTGAATTTAACTGTGGAATGCAGCCTTTCAAGAAGTTCTGTTTCAAGATGAAAGCGACAACACTCAGAAGATGACAGAGGGTTTGGAACTTTTAGGGACCTGACATGCTGTTGTGATTCACACTCCATGCAGAACAAAGTATTCTACCTTGCCCTGGCCAAGGCTTAAGTGCCCATATACAGTTTTTCAAGAAATTCCTCCCACTGCCCACACTTGTATATTGAAAGTAATTTCAGTAAGGCTTAAGAGGTTTATGATATTTAAGACACAATAGTAGGCAAGTTATTTCTCATAAGGTGATATAGTAAACACAGTCCTGTGCCTACAATACTCTCAGCAGAAATGTGAAGTTAATTCTCCGAGGGAATTAAATTTTATCTTTGTAGCATGCCAGGATAGCTGCTAACGTGAGTCAATGGCAAAGAGGCAGGAAGGGTGTTTGTTGAGTCCTCAGAGATGTTTATTCCAGCTGCGTGTGTGGAGGGTTCAGTGACAAAGACAAAGCACCATGGCATGGGGGCTGTAGGGGCAGAGAGAGCATCAGGGAGCAACCATCAGGGGGCATGGGGCAGTTCACAGGCAGGGCCACGGTATGGGAGCCTATGGGGGAAGGGATGGGGGTGGCCGAGGGACAAGGGGCTTGGGACCAACGGGGCAGACAGAGGGAGCAGAACTGGGGTACATCAGCATAACAGAACAAGGCATCCTGTGAGAAAAGCCTCTTGTGCCCCCTAACTTGAGGAATGCCTCTCATGGTCCTCCCCTCCCAAGGGCTGCTCCCATGTATCTCCTTTGATTGGATAGGCCATCAAGGAATGCTAATGAATCCCTTGGAGGCAGCCCCATACAGAGCTTGGTATCAGAACTAAAGCGGACAGTACAAGCCTTATCCCAAATTCTAAAACATAGCCTAAAAGGGATCTTTTTGATGATTCTACTGTCAGTGGTTGAATTCTAAATATCAGTAGCCTGTTTTCTATTTGTTTAGGACTTGAGGATATAAACCATAATTTCAGAACAATTAAAACCTTAAAGAAAACAAGGAGAGAATCAACATTCCACTAGTATTCCAGTGATGTTTTTACATTTAGTACTCTGCCCCTTAAAAAGTTTCTTTGCAGCCCATATTTAAAATCAGGTGATAGTCATACAGCGATAAATAGTGAACAGAGAAAGAATGGTTTGTGATCACGGCACTAACCAGCAATCTCAGATAACATATCTTTCAAATTGCTAAAGCTTTAATATAAATCATTTTCAGAAAATTTAGTGAACCTTGATTTTGTAGTTTTTTTCCCTCAAATCAGAAAATATGCTCATTGAATTCCCAAATGTGCCATGGGGAGACCTGAAATCTTAAAATGATTTTATTACCGAGATGGATCTTATAAAATGAGAATAGTCGTGCATTATCATTTGTTCAGCTCTTGAGGCTATAATCAAGGTTTCAGATCAATTAAATCACCAAATAATGCAAGCAGGGAGTCAACATTCAGGAAGCATTCCTACAATGTATTTGCATTTTTTATCCTCCCTCACTGAAACAACTAAGTGGTTCATGATGTAAAGTCAGACTCACAATTTGCAGTAGAGTTTGTGCCTGCATATATGTATTTGCGAAACTATGTCCTCCTTAGATTTGCTTTTCATAATCTATTCTTCAAGTCTCCCAGGTTTATCTGTTCAATAAATCTCTGGAGGATTTGCCCTCTCTTCCCCTTTCTATATAAACTCTACCACATTTATTGATGATGGTATGATGATATATAGCACAGAGATCTGGATTTATATGATTTGATTACGGTCTGCATACTAATACATCTATGAAGCATTTTATTACTTCTCTGTGAAAGACACTATTTATTAAATAAATGCACAGAAATTTAGATGGAAAATGAAATGTTCCATTTCAGTACTAATACACACACAAAAAAATCTGTTTTTCATCTGTTTGCCTCACTTTGGCAGTTTGAGACAAATTCATAGGAAAATATCCTCTGATAGAAGGCAGGTTACAGCCACCCCTCCCCACCAGGTTCAGGAAAAAAGAAATATTTCCTCGGAGGGAAGTGAAGAAGAAATAAAACAAATTATTTAACAAACACACGGGAAAAGAATAATAATGCCAAATAATAAAATCTATCACTGTGGAGAGAAACCCGAAAGATTTTAGAGTCCTTCTGTGAGTGTGGTCTCTCTCTCTCCCCTGTTTGGAGCTGGGTTGGCCTGGGCCCACCTGCGGGACCTTGGTGGAAAGTTCTTCTGATGTGTTCTAATGTTTTTTAAACAGTCCAGAAGAGAGGAAGGGAAAAGCCAAAGCCCCAAGGAAACAAAGTTTAACTCTCCATCTCTCTCTGGAGAAAAGCAGAGCCAAAAAACTGGCTGGAAAGCAGGGAGGGTGTTTCTTCCCCTTCTGCAGCAGCAGCAGCAATCTCCCCACAGCAGAAGAACACAGAGAGGAGTAGCCAGAGTGACCTTGAAGCACAGAATTGCTTTGAAAAGTTCCTCTGGCTGTTTTTTTCTTTCTCTCCCCTCTCAGGATCAGTTTAAAGGCACAGAAAGGCACATCTTCTGGGCATAGAGTAGGTGACATGGGGTACATCATAAAGTCACCCCAAGACTCAGTTATGTGCAATAATTATTCTTCCCTACTAATCTCTGCTTTGACTTTAATTTTCCTCTGGGTTTAAACATCTGGACTCTTTATTCTTCATTATTTTGTAGCTATTTAAAATGTCTGTTTTCCTATCACAATAATGATGTTAATCATATTGGAGAGGATATTTCTGGCAAAGCCTGGAAATTTGATCATTCTCTCGCTTTCTTTGATACAGAAGCAGGAAATAATCTGAAGAATTATTCACAACTTTTAAACGACACCATCAAGTGACAGATGCATTCAATATGTTGGAAAAATCTGAGGTTACATTTATACTTTTCAAAAAGCATTAAAGCCATGATCTCAAATGTAAACTGCAGCTCATGTTTGGTTTAAATGTGTTAGCGATGTTGGTTTTCTTCAGTCTTCTAATTTCCCGAGACTATCACTATGTCTCTCCCCTCTTTGCAACCTCAGCCCATTTTGGACCATTGTTGTTTCTTCTAACCTGACTTTTTGAGGTTAAAATACATAGCTTCATCTTGTAGAGCCAAGTTATTACATTTAGATCTTGAAGTGCTGCAGACAGCTACAGATTGCAAATATCATCCTTTTTATGTTCTCCACCATGGGTATAGTAGATTTACAGCTAAGATCTCACCACTTTTACTTGAAATCAAAAGAGGAAATCATCTTGTTTCAGAGATTAAATGATACTTTCTATTGGGAAATATCTCTCAGCATTGAAAAAAGATGAAATAAGACAAAGCCATAAATATAATGAAAAACACTCATGAAACCAGGGTTTCTCATGACTTTCATGGCTTTTTAACAGGCAAGTATGTTGTGTTTCTGCTTTCTTCCCAGGAGTGGGATCTGAATTGGAAAGTAGATTAACAAGGAGGAAGAGGGTGGAGAAAAAGAAGAGGAATCTTACCTGCCTACTCTGGTAAGATTTGTTTTCCTGAATATTGTGCTACTGAATTAACCAAGTAGAACCCCATAGGATTTTCAGTCAGTAGATTCATCTTAGGCAGAAAAATGCATACTTGCTTCTAACTCTTAAATTTTTTCTGTGACTGAATATCTCTATAATATGGACACATTTTCAGGACTTGAGGAGTACAATATACCACACAAATGTCCATTCCCTCTTTAAAACAAAGGCAGGATAACTTGCTAAGGACAAAATCAAGACATTCAATTTTATGAGTGAGTAGTGGACTAATTTTGTGTGTTAGGATTTTGTTGTGAATGTTCCAACTCTTGGCCCTTACATGTGCCTAATATTAAGAATATCAATATATAAAGACTGGTGCAGGAAAAAATTATTTTACTTTTCCAAAAAATGAAAATAAATGGTTTAAGAAAATAACTGGATAGATAAAGGATGAGACCGAGGATATTGATTTGTTGATGAAACAGGGGATGACATTCAATTACTCTTGCTACAAGTATAAATAAAGACAGAGCAACTAACTTATGGATCACTTCCAAGTCCACTCAGTCTTTGATATTTTTACTGCGGCTGACCCAAAAGCTAGCTGCTATATTGCACTTGGAGAATTGGACACTGCACTCCATTAAAAGTGAGAGTGACATTACGAGATCAATTCACAGACTATCACACAACTTCAGGTGAAAGCTTCTTATATTTGATTCTACAAGTTTAAATGCCCTGGTAACATCTACACCTCCAATGTTGTCACGTACTAATTCTTCTTTTCTTAAATTTACATAAAAATAGATGATCCTGTAAAACCTAAAATCATTTGGGTTGGTAGGGAACCTCAAAAATCAGCTAGTACAACCTCCAGGCCATGGACAGGGACATATTTCCATAGATCAGGTGACTCAAAGTCCTGTCCAGCCTGACTTTAGGCACTGCCAATGATGGGACACCTACAATTTCTCTGGGCAACCTGTTGCAGTGTTTAATCATCATCACTGTAAAAATATTTGATCTTTATATCCAATCTAATTTGACTCTCTTTTAGTTCAAACCATTGCCCCTTGTCCTGCAACTACATGCTTTTGTAAAAATTCTCAATTTTCTTATAGCAAACTTTGTACATTAAAAGACTGCAATGAGGTCTCCCTAGAACCTTCTTTTCTTCTGAAGAACCCCAGATCTCTGCATGTCTTCAGAGCAAAGGTGTTCCAGCCCAGTCAAATATCTCCATGTCCTTCCTGTGCTGGGACCCCAGAGCTGGAGGCAGCTCTGCAGGTGGGGTCTCACCAGAGGGGCAGAGGGGCAGAATCCCCTCCCTCCCCTGCTGCCCACACTTTGGATGCAGCCCAGGCTTTGGTTGAGTCTCAGGGCTAAGACTGCACATTGGCTACTCATATGCAATTTTACACAGAGCAGTATCCCAAAGTTTTTATCTGCAGGGCTTCTCTCAATCAGTTAATCTTCCAGCCTGTGTTGACACAGGGGATTGCTCTTACTCACATGCAGAACCTTGCATCTGGTCTTTTTGAACTTTCTGAGTTTCATGTAGACCAGTTCCTCAAACCTGTCCAGATCCCTCTGGATGGCATCCCATCCCTCTGTCATGTCCACTGCAACACTCATCTTGATGGCAGTGGCAAGAGGGTGCACTCATTGAGAGACAACACTTGTTGCTGGTTTCCTATTGAACAGAGAGCATTTGATTTCAATCTTTGGATGTGGCCAAATCCAGACAATTCTTTATTCTCCTAACCATTCATCAATCAAACCCTTACCTTTTCTATTTAGAGTCAAGAATGTCGTGGGGGTAGGGTACTATATTAAAAGTCTTATAGGAGTACAAGCAGCTTGTCCACTGAGAAAGTCACTCCATCAAAGAGGCCACTGGATTACTTCAGAATTATTTGCCCTTGTTGAAGCAAAAGCAACACTGTCTGTCTCCAGTCACCTCTCTGTCTTCCATATGCTTTCACATAACTTCCTGCAGGATGTGTAAAATGGATCTGATACTCCCTTTTCTCTCGATAGTTCGCCTGCCTTCCATGACTTTTCGAATATGATGGAGAGTGGCTTATCAAATACACTTGCCACATCCCTGAGGACCCTGAGATGCATCCCTTTGGTACCCATGGGTGACTCAGTGGGTCTCAGACCTGAACTTAAGCTGAGAGGGACTTCATACCCCCAGACCCTGCCGTGAGGTTCAGGGGCTTGAGAAATGTGGGAAGAGTGACTGCAAAATGAAAACTAAAGTAAAAAAAAATTGTTTAGGACCTTGGCCTTCTCTTTGTCAGCAGTCTTCCATTCTTCTTTTTAATTTATTGGAGGAGTACACGTGCTTTAAGTTTTATTTAGTTACCCATATATCTGTAGAAGCCTTCTTGTTATTATTCATGTTCCTTGTCAAAGTCAGCACCCACTGTGCCTCAGATTTCCTAATCCCAGTCCTATATATCTGTGTAGTATCCACATATTCTTCCAGGGTACACTTCCTTCTTAGATGTCATTTTTATGAGGAGGTCCTCACTTAGCAGTACTTGTGTTCTACCTTCCTTACCTGATTTTTTCCCCATGGGAATCAAGAGCTCTTGGAGTTTCAACAGAAGCCTTTCTGTTGAAAAAGTGAGATCATTCTTGGCATATTTCTTTTGACCGTATTTGGAACCTAATCTTTGGGTTGTTCTTCAGACTGCAGCACACTTACTCTTTTCTGCCTGTGAAGGTCAGTTCGTAAATCTCAAGCAGTTTTCTAAAATCATGTGGTTAATCTTTGCTGTTGCTGCTAATCTATGACTATCTCTCCAATGTCATTACTGTGACATATTGGTAGATACCATACCATTGCTTTTCACCTTTGCTGCTAATAAGGAAAGGTAAAAGTAGGCTTGTACACTGAAAATAAAGAAGTATACATTTTTCTTGTTTCTTTTAATAGGGATATTGCATTTATTGAAGTATGAAATGGCCAATGTGTTTGATATGTTTCAAGAAATGGAAGAATATCTAACAAAATAATATAATTAGTTAATTTTCTGGCAGGTATAGAGAGAAAATATTGGAACTGGTGAAAATAAGTACCAACTTATATTTTGTGCAAACAGGATGATAGCATGTTATTATGACGTCTGAACACACTAAATTTGAAGTTTCCCAGAGAAGATGCTATCTAAGTGTTGATGAAATAGGTGACAAATATGATTTTTACATTTGTAAAAACTCACATTAATGACACTTCAGTTATGGTCTCTGCCACTGCTGATTTCAGCAATCAAAAATTTCAGCAGTCATGAACTTATCTTAGTGGAACATTTTTCTACAGTACAAGGGGAAAGCTCAGTTTATGGCAACCTTGGATTACGTAAACTATATTTTATTAACCAGTTCTCCGCTTTTAAATTTTTTTTAATAAATGGATAAGTTGAATACTTTATTCGTCACCATAAATGCGTGGAAACCAATATTTTCATTAAAGACACGCAGTTAAGTGACTAGTTTTGTCTTTAACGCCTTAAGCCTGGGGCAGTTCTTCTTTTGTGTGCTGTCCATGCAGAAACAGTGCAGGGAACATGAAAGATAAGGCAGTAATAAAAAAGTAGCATATATTAGTTTCTATAAGAAAAAAAATTAATTGAGCAGAAATAATTTCCTTCTTTTTATTATTGACCATGATTATGAATTACAAAAATTACAAAAAGTGCACTGAAAACTTCAGTTCATAAACCCCTGCCATTTTTGTAGTGAATTGAATGTAAGATATATGCAATATTCTTTTTATTTGCTTCTCTTTTCTTTTGGAAACACGTATTTTAAAAATGTAAAAGCACTTTCTTAATTTAAGTGCGCTTGAACATTGTATGTATAAAAGCACAGCAGCTTTGGCACTTAGACTCTAAGGAAGTGAGTGCTACAAAAATGCTTTTGAATAATAAAATGAAGAAGCAAGTTTAAATACTTATTTCCACTTTTCCACAATTTAAACCTAAGCCACATATTAGCACTTTGTCAAAATAATTACAAATAGACAGATGAATTCTTTATGGTATCCTTGCATAGCAGTTACGCGATGTGTGCATTAAAAAAAGAGATCTGCTCAGAAACGTCAGAGTATTAGAAAACATTTAGCACCAAATGGTTATTAAACTTTCATCACAAAAAAATCTCCAGGGTGACTGTATTTCACTTCACTTCCTAATAAGTACCACCATTTTAATTAATAAAGCCATCTTACCCAGTGTGAATAACAAAATATTTTCTGTAGCAGTTGATCCTTTGACAAGTTAATAATTTCAAATTCATTTACCTACAAAAAGAGAACAGGATCATTATNGCATGAGTACACTTCAAGGTCAGGAAAGAGTAAGGTCATTAACAAGAAGTGCATGCTTTTAGGTTAAGTTCATTTTCATTTTGCTTCTTGACTGGGTTTGAAAATGTAAGCTCTTTAGGAAGAAGAACATTACAGCTGAGGTATGTATAAACTAGGGGAGGCTAAAGCAATTAGGAAAAGTTAATTTTTAAAGGCTTTTAAGGTTTTTAAAGGTTTTTAGTTCAAGTTTTGTTTTAGAACAGTTGTTTGGGATTTTAAAAAATTAATTATATATTATGTAAATGAAGATTATATCAGGTCTGATCTCTTTTTGTTAGGAAAAATGATACAAATAAATATCATCCCAAAACTGAAGGATTTGGGGAAATAATTTTGCTGATTAAAAATTCTTTGGAAGCTACTGTTAGTATGACCTGTTTAGTCGAGGTTAAACTTCTGTCGAGTATGAAGAGAATAGTCTTGATTCTTTATTAAGGCAATAAAAAGAAATAGAAGGAAGCTCTATTTATTAGAATAAAAAACTTATCTTGACAACAGTGATTTTCTTTCATAAAGTAATATGGATTTAATGGAACTCTCAGTATATAATATAGACAGACAGACATCCATCTGCCCATCTGTCTGTCTAAGTGGATGAATGGTTTTTGAAGTTTTAACTCAGAAATATTTTCTTTCTAAGATGAAACTTTCTTTCAGAATTTAAGTATTTACTGCACTACTTCAATTATTTCCATACTGATTTATTGGCTGATCGCTACTGCAGATAATATAAAAATCTGAGTGGTTTACAAGTTTGAAGAGGAAATTTAACTCCTATACCAAAACAAGATGCTACTGTAATAACCCTACTTACTCAAATCAATACCCTTTTTGAACAGCTACTCTGTAGTTCACACTGGTTATAAAATAAGCAGACATTATTAAACCTGTGAATTAAAATACTCATAAAAATAAAGGTCAAATGAAATTACAACAATTACAGAAAATGTTGTGAAATGTATCCCATCAATGATAGATCTGCATAGCTATCCACAAAGAGGCATAAGCTTGAGAGCAGCTACAGAAACATAATAGATCACAGTGCAAACATCAAAACCTATTGCTGCTCAACAACATTTATGGCTGCTGTAAAATAGTTTGAACCACGGAACTTAAAACACATAGGAGTATGGAATTTTGTTGTAGTTAAAAACATACATAAAGCTAAGAAAAAAGCATGAATCAGAAAATAAGATAGAAAAACTGGGTAATTTTTGGTTTGCTTGACATATGTGAAGTGTCTTTTCCCATTATACCTTGAGACTTTTTAGAGATTTTAAAGTGAAGTTTCTTTGGAGATTATTGGAATAGCAGTTTTAATGTCTTGTCTACTGAAGGTTTCTTTACATATCGTTTGAAGATATAGTTTGAAGGAGGCATCTTGTCAGCTTCGTACTTCTTTCTATAATGCCTAAGAAGATAGACATATAAACATAAAACATATTATGACAAGTACCAGATAAAATTTTATAAATAAAATTCAGTTTTAGAAAGGTTAAATGTGGTCCTTTTCTAACCCTCTACTGAAAGCTTCTTTTCTTCCCTTGCTTCTTCTTTCTGCTATAAATATAAATATGTTATTCTTTCATTTGTGTTGATTTTAAATTATTTTAGAATTTATTTCTATGGTCAAAGATCTGGAAGGCCAAAGTGCAAGTTCATAAGCCATTTTAAAGGAAGAATAGCTAGTAACTGAGTACAAATACTTCTGATGTAAATAAACATCAGGGAATTAATCTTTACCTATTGACTTAACATTTCTATTAATGTTAAAAAGGCTCCTAAGTCTCTGCATTTAAAAAATATCAGAAAAGGAAGATTGTCAAAAGTATAGTAAGAAAGATGAATATAAATAAGTTTTCAAGTCTCTAGTTGATATGTACTTTGCATGGGAAGCTGTGTGCCATACTAAGCGACAATTTTCATTAATGATGTTTTCCTATGCTGTTAGATAAATCATTATATAACATTGTCATACATGTGGCTCAGAGCTTCTCAAAATGTGTTTCTCCACCTAAGCTGTAATTTCTAAGTTCTGTTTATTTTACAAAACTTCTGAGTTTCATGAGAGAGTCCTAATCATAGAGGTTTTTTTTTAAATTAAATTTCACTGCAATATAGGAGTCCAGACTTCTCCCTTTAAATCACAAAACATTTTGAAGAAAACTTTCATCTGGGAAAACTTGACACTTCTAATTTATTACTCATGATTTCTCAACTTTAAACACAAATAATGTTACTATTTAAAAATAATCTGCCTGTTAGTTCCACTTTGTCGAAAAATCATCATAATTTATTCCTTATGCTGCATGCAGAAACAGAGGTCTGCTAGGTCTTTTAAACAGCCATAACAAGCTACCAGTCAAAAAAAAAGTGGAGCTGGTACTCGCCTACATGTAGTGTTTGTTCTCCCAAGCTATAGCTGCTTTCATCTCAGAGGGTGTATGATCCTAATAGGACTTCTCTGATATGTTTTACTGCTCTGTAAAGCCCACTGGACTTCTGTTCCTTGAACTTGCTGGGGCTTTCTTGGAAATTTTGTTCACAGCATCCTTTGGCATGAATTATTTGGCACCATGCTTCTGGACATGCAAAGAGACTTTCATTTATGTTCAGCCTGGTTTCACATCTGGTTCCACTAGTTTTATTTGATATATGTACTGTAAAAGCAAAGACTAGATGTAATATTTTGTGACAGTGCCACGAAATTATAATTTTTTTTCTGAGAAATTATTGATTAAAATGGCAAATGGATGGAGAAGGAGTGTCACAACAGCCTGCCAAGGACCACTGTGCTAGATAGAGATAATGGCAGTAATAAAGACAGACTTTGTCAGTGGACATGTTTGCTCATCCTTAGCGAACTAAAACTTCTTTAGGGGTTCTCAATTAATTATAATTAAGTTTTAATTGAATATAGCTGAAGTTCTTTATGAGCTTTTCCACTTTAATTATCTTCAGCATAGGTCTCAATGTCTGTATGATAATGCCTGAATTTCAATTTTGCTCGTGATTCATCCATCTCTAGTTGAATTTTGACTCTGGAAGATAGTTGCCAGATTGTGTGTGGGAAGAGAATAGAGCCACGACACTGTATTACCAAGACTCAGTGTACAAATAAGACTGGGATGGAGAATCTACAGGAGTGTCGAGGTGTGGAGAATATCAGGCACAAGGTGTGTGTACCTAGAGAACCTATAACTGATCAACTGGCACTACTTAAAGTTTATATCCTAGTAAGGACATTTGGAGCTTTAAAATCAGGCTACAGTAGACTTATTATTGATAAGCTTTTTTTGCATAACCATAAAGACACCTGAAGTTCTTAACAGTATATTTTTTGTGTAAGGAATGGATATATGAAAAATATTTTTGTTTGAATAAGCTCCAGTATAGCTTCAATCTGTTCTTAGGGAAAAAACAGGCCAAATAAAATATCTTCCTATAGGCAAAAAATAATAAATTTTGTGCATGCAGATCTTCCTGTGGCATTATAATTCTTTTACTGCACAGATATGAGAGCTTGATCCTAACTTTCATTGATTCTAGTGATGTAGCCCTGCAGTGATGATAAAAGATATAGTTCTTAGCATTATCCTGCTTTATATTTTCCTGCATTGGTGGCACAGCTTTTAAGAGTCATGTTAGATATACTAATTGAGAAGTGAGATTAGCTCTGGTGTCAGTATGGCAACTTGAAGAATAACAGTGAAAATGCATATATCAACTGTTTAATTACTTATTTAAAATAACCATTACATATTACTATGCTTCAGATGCTTTTCTTAATTTCCTACTGCCACTGGGTGATATAATGCCCCACAAAAGTCTCTCGAGCTCATGAAATCCAAGTCCTTCCCAGTACAGTGTGATATGAAAAGCATATTGAACCCTGACGTGCAATGAGAAAAATCTAATTAAATCCTGATAAAAACGTTTGTCACTGGCTTCCTGCAGGCAGTGACTGGTTTTTGTCTTCTCTGTTCTGTAGAGCTAAGGTTTAGTGGCTTTAACAGTCAGAGTATTGTAGCAGCATAGACATTCAAATGCTTCTCAGACCTACCAAATACCATGCATCATCAAGTAATGAATGTGCTTATCTGGCTCCAAAATGGAATGAGTGGAGAAATTTACTCCTGACATGTTTGTTCTATGCCCAGATTCTGCTGCATATTCATGCTAAGATCTCACACCTTTGTTTTATGCAATGAATACATATTTAGCAAGAGAAAAAACCCTCAGTATTTTGCCCAAAATCTTACTGAACACTTCTCCTCACATGTCCACAATAACAAAGTCTATCCTTTGAGCATTCCAGAATGATTTTCAGCTAGAAGACAGGTTTCACTCTAGCAAGGTCCATGCCTCAACACTTGTCAGCCTCAGAAAACAAATATGACTTAAAAAATGAACCCAACAAAAATGCCAGAGAAGAGACACATTTTTAGAGAAAGCAGAATTGAGAGGGAGGTATTTCTGGTCACTACATGATCTGGTTCTAAGTCACACAAGCCATGACATTTTGTAATATAGCATTCAGTAAAGAAGAGAGTCAGGAATAAAGGAAACTTAGAGAACAAAGATAGGAACAATTTAAGAGAATGCATGTAAAGAATAAAAAGGGCAAAGAGTTAACTTTCAAGACAGCCTAAACTCAAAATTCTCTATAGGATATTTAGAAGAACAAAACATGTTTCTGAATGCTATTTTTCTTTTTCTGCCACATATAGGAAGGACTGCAGCTCATGAATTAAATGAAAAAGAATATTTCATTTTTAAGGTTTTGTTGCAAAATTGTTATAACATTTTATAGTGCTTCCTTTCTTTTTTTTTTTCCTTAGAGGATTAGACACTCCAATTTAGATAATAATAACATTTCTTTTGAAACTGTATCAATCATGTCTAACCTGGCCTGAGGTATAACAATATCTCCTGGCTTTTTGTCTACTTTCCTCTACAACACAAGTGGTTTTAAAATTCATTTTTGCATCATACTAATGAATAAGATTGCAGTAATTAATATTAGAGTTTTAAATGTAAAATAATATATAGTTTTAATACACACTGGATTTATTTCCAAACTCTTTTTTCTTTATTTTTTGGAAGTATTTTCCAGGAGAATAAACTGTCAATTTTACCCAGGCTGGTTTTGCTCAATAAAAAGTCATGATTTATTCTACCCACATGAAAATCAATTTACTTTTTAAATGTTCTTTTTTTCAATCACATCAGTTTGCATTTAAAACCAAATTATATTCTTCTTTCTCTAATTTCTCCTAGATATCAGGTTTTCTGTTCTCTGTGAGCAAAGTGATGTAGCTTTACTCTCAATAACACTGTATTTATCTATTTATAATTTATTCTTTTTTAAAGTTTTACTGCTTTTCTTTACTGGTCCAAATGAACTTAAATATACTCTTGCTAGATAATTCACTCTATGGTCAGGAACCTTTCAAAATTTCCCAAGAACTTCAAAAGACTTAAGTACTTTCCCAAATTATTATTCACAATATAGCACTTTCTCTTTCACATTTAAAAACAACATATTATTGTTAGTCACATTTTCTTAAGTGACTTTATAAATTGGCCTTAAATAAGCTTATTTAGAATATGCTATGAAAGAATCACTTGGATTAGTTATTTTCTTATCTCAAAAATGCTATAGAAATTTTCTGGATTCTCAGAACACAGCCATGTTCCATTGACTTCAGGTGGTGTTTATGCATATGTTCATATTCCTGAGATATGAAATCTTGTGAAAACAGACAGAATTTTTCCCTATGAGAAAGCATTAAACTTCTCTTTCTAATGCTGGAGAAAACCCTCCACCAACAGTTAAAAACATTAAAAGATCACAACGTGCTCATCATCATAATAGTTAACTACCTGTTCTGTAGTTAATGGGAAATGATCGGAAGTTATACAACTTGTTTATTCTCTTGTAAGAAACATGAAAATTTAGAAAATATTTTTTCAGTCAAGTCTCATATATGTTCTGTTTAAGAAGAAACAGCTGACTGTAATCTTTTAGTATGAAAAGGAGCAGAAAGGCCGTGATATACATGAAAATTAAAATGCTGACAGGTAACCCTATTTATTGTCATTCCTGCATGATGTTTGGCATTTTATCATGCTGTTAGTACATATGTGGAGAGGGTTTCAACAGCTGTTGAGAGTTAGCTATCCTGACCCCAGTGCTGCTCTCGCAGCTCTTAGAAGTTTCATTATGTGCAGCTGTTTCTGTCCTCCAAAAACAATGATAAACCTGGTATAGTTTTTTTCCTGATACAAACCTCCTACAGCTAATAAAGTTATAGTGCAGCAGCACAATCCATAACAAATTATGGCTGATTAAATATGTAAGGAAAGTAAGTCTTTACACACCATGGCAAGATATCAAAACTGAATATCTGGACACAAAAAGCTTCAATGTCTGGCATCCCAGGGACGTGTGTCTCTGTTACTGCAAACAGTTGTAGAGAAAATGTGCAGATCTCAGACTTTGCCATAGCTGCTGCTGTTTGTGGCACTAATATGGAATCATTAATAGCTTCTCTGCCTTTGGGGAACTAATGTGGTGGTGCTACAGTGCCTCTGCTCAGTCTGAAATATATCTGTCAAGATGCATCAGAGGTACACATCTCCCAAATCTGACATCTTGCTCATATAGTCCCTGGCTAGAGTACAGTCTAAAAAGCATATAGAAATTTTAAGTAGCAATCCGACTTCCCTCTGACTTTGCACTGTGCCTGTGTGGTTCATCTCCGTATATCTCTTAATTGTAGGGAGGATGAAAACTGCTCACCACTGAAAATCACAGCCAGAGAAAACGTGAAAATATTTCCTGATTATATATAACATTTAACTGTTTACCTGATGCAAGGTAGAAACAAATTCTGTAACACCGTTAATCAGCATATTTTTTTCTTATGTGTACATCCCTAAGGATTATTACTACCAACAATGCTGACTCCCATACATGTGAAAGAACAAAGTTTCTAGCTTTACTGTATGCAAATGATACGACTTAGTGAATATTAATTTTGAGTATGAATAATTTCTTCATTGATCTGATGAAATCCCAAAGTGTGTAATATTTCCCCTTCTCCGGAGAACAGATTAGTTATTAGGAAGAAATTCCTTACTGTGAGAGTGGTGAGGCCCTGGTAGTTCAGAGAAGTAGTTCAGAGAAGCTGTGGCTGCCCCATCCCTAGGAGAGCAGGTTGGATGGGGCTTGGAGGAGCCTGGTCTGGTGGAAAGTATCCCTGCCCTTGGCCGGGGGTGAAATGTGATGAGCTTTAAGGTCTCTTCCAACCCAAACCACTCTATGATTCTATGATCAATTTATCACTAGTATAGGAAAATTAAGAAGGAAGAAGTCTGATGATATAGTTGGAATAGAATAGATTTGAAGGAAACTGACTGGAAAAGGGGAAAAGAAAACCGAAGAATGAGTGATACTGAAGTGTGAGAAGAAACATTTAGAACTGGGACAAAGTAAATCACTCAAGAAAATGTTTGGTTGGATTGTTAAGGGAATGAGAGTACTTAGATGAAACTAAAAATACTGTATGTAAATAGACTACACAGCAATAAAGGAATTCTAAATAAAATAATATTTACAATGGGAAGGAAAAGTTGTTAGTAAATTCTGAAATATTATGTGAGAGAATCTGCAGATCATAAAGCTCTAATCTTTCAGATAATTTGAAATCCTCTCTAGTATTCCAACTTTCATACTACAAAAATAACTTTGACAATGTTGGAAAGAATTTAATAATTAAGCAAAAGAAATTCTAGGATATTGTATCATATATTATATCACTGTTTAATATTATTCATTATTTATTAAATAATCAAAAGAATGTCTACCAAAAGAGAAAGAGTTAGTGTTCGGCCAAGACACTGAGTAGAAGTCAGCACACTGCATGTCTATATTATGACCATCATCTCAAAATGTAACTTGATTAAGTCAGTATCGGTATAATATCAAATAGTGTATGTAACATATCATATACATATATGTATATGTGACTTAAAATTACCTGAAGATAAGTCCAGTGGAGTTAGTGTTCTGAGAATACAATCTTGGTAACTTCCTGATTTTAAGAAATTTAGGGATCTGAAAAGTTGATAAGGATTTGCTAGAGATTTTTAAACTACCTCTCCTCTTTTCTTTGTGTTATTTTGATTGAACTGGTTTGGACTGGCAAGAAAAGTAATATCTTTTTTAGATAATTACAGAAAACATCTTTATTGCATGTCTGCTTGTCTGATAAGAAGCACGCAGCTTGTTCAAAGGAAGAGAAATTTTGGTAGAATCTAGGAGGACATAAATAACTCTAGGTGGTTCAGCCTCCTGTCTAGGATAAAACAAAATCGTATTCTGTTGAATTGGCAACTAATCCAGCTATCAAATACTATAAAGTTAAAGGGTCTTGACATTTCTGATAACTTATGTTACACAAATGGCAATGTTCATGGTTGTTACAAACCAGTTAAACACAGAAGACCAAAGGAAACTAAGGCTCTCTGAATAAAACAGATCAGGCCCAGAAGGGTTTGAAATATACCCAAAAAAAAAGACTAAAACCAAATGAGATTAGATGTTGGTGCCAAAAAATTTATATATTTCATTTAATAGTAAAAAAGGCAAAGAGAAAGAAAGAGAAAAACAATAAATAGAAAAAGAGTTGTGCATGGGGGATGGGAGGACAGGGAGAGAGTGACAGGGGTTAAGTAGAAACATACCACCCTTCCAAGGGTCCCAATGATGTCCCGTTGCTTGCCTCCATCTGGTCTTGGCAGTGAGAGTCTCTCTGCCGCTCACCACTGCTGCCAAGAAGTGAAGAATCCAATGGAATAATGTACCTTTGGGCCAGGTGGGAATGCCCAGGTGCCTCCCCTAAGGGGGCTAGGTGTGGGGCTGACATTTAGTGGATCTTAGAGAAATCCAGGAGCAGGTCTGAAAAGGCACTTTCTTCCTAAGAGAAAATGTCTTAATTTCTAAGGAGAACAATCCTGTAAACATTTCATGTTCTCAAGAAGGGTTTTGATAAAGAATGTAAACATAAAAAGATGTTTTGAAAAAGAGTATTTGCTTGGCCAATTAAATACTTGATCTTTGTTTGTTTTCACACTTTGTACTACACTGTTCTGTTCACGGACAGACAGACACAGAAACTCTCTCTGAGCAGACATCACTGGAGAGAGAGAAAATATTTTGCTCTTTGCTTTTGCACCTTGCTTGCTTGCTTTTGTAATAATAAACCTAAATAATAAACCTTCTGATTCTGAAGATTTAAGAATATGAAGTCGTTTTTGTGGATCAGGCCCCTAGCATAGGGTCCATCACTGCCACAGCTAGGTTTGACACTGTTCCTTGCAACACTGTGGATCTGTTGCATCATTTGCAGTGCTCTGATGAAGGGTCTGGGGACCCCTCTGGGGGGTGGCCTTTGATGGGCTGTGACACTCCCTCTGCTCTCCTTCACGTGGATGGGGCTTTCCCCAGGGTGAAGGGACAGCTGAGCTGGTCTGCACAGCAGAGGATGGGTGTTAAGTGCCTCGGAGCAGAGGCTTTTTCACCACACCCCAAAACCTCTCCTCTCATCACCCTTTGGTGTGAGGGTCTGTGTGAGACTGACAGCTGATGGCCCTGGGACTGTGGTCTCTGCTCCAAAGGTGCTAAGCTTGATCTCTCTGTGAATTATTACTATCTTCATCAATGAGTACTGGAGATCAGAAGACCTATTCAGGTGGTCTCTGTAGCTTGTAATACAGTTTTGCTATAATATGCAAAGGTCCTTCATTAAGATGTTTAAGCGATTTATTATAACATTCAGTCTCCAACAGTGGTGACCTACAGTGAGAAATCCAGAAGAGTGCAAGAAAATCCTTTTAAGACTTTCCACTCTTTATTTAGAATGAGAAAATTAAAATAAAAAAGAGCATTAAGTGATGTGATATACTGTCAGCTTGAGTAAGCTGCAAGGCAACATCTCAACTATAGCTTAAAGATAAGAAATTGTCCTTGTCACTTCATGGATTTGTCTTATGTGATTTGACAAGATCATTTTGCTGCTCTAGGTGACAGAAAAATGGCCTTATTTTGTAATTTTACATATACATATATATAATTTATTACTGGGTGGGGGCGGCAGGACTGGAATTCACAAGACTCCAACATCTAGGAAAAAAGTTTGATTTTCAAACTAAAACTAATCTCATCAAATAACTTAATGGATCAAATCTAGATTTACCCTCAAGTACAGAGCACCTTGTTCTATGGTTGGAAGACCATAGATGGTCTTCAACAAACCAGAGGGATTGTTGAGTAGGCAATGCAGGGAAATATGTGTATGTTAGCTACCTAAAACTTTTACAGACTTTAGGAGTTCTCTAAACAGAGACACAGAGTCCATTTTAGAAAAGAGACATAATTTGTTCTGTGCAGGGTGCAAGGTGGATGTGTCTACAAATCAAGTAGATATTGAGGTAAAAAGTTACATTTTTTGTACAGTAAAATTTAATGAGACCAAACCATCTATTACATATTCTCCACCTACCTAATGCGGACATTTCACCTATTATTACCTATTTATTGAGAGATGTAATCTTTTGCAGTGCTTGAAATACAGATTTCTTCATTAAGCAACTTCTATTGCAGAATTAATCTGATATCTGATATGTTTACAAAAGGTGAAAAGATTCATCCTGCAACCAGATAATTCAACTTGAAGATATCAAAATCAGCAAAAGCATAACATCCCCTTCTTCCATTACCCTTTCTCCTCTCAAAAATTGGTAACTCTTGCAATACTGTAAGGATTTAAATTTAAACACATAATGAGCACCAAAAAGTGTTGAAAAAATACTTTAAAAGTACAAAATTTTCTGAAAAAAAAAGTAAATGCTCATCAATATATTATTTCAAGGAAATTTTTAAATTTAATAACAATGTAGAACTTTTTTTCACAAGCCAATCACATTCATACCCATTTTACTCAAAACTCTATACCTAGAAGGTGTTACTGTTCAATCACAGAAAAAGAAATCAGCAACTGTTCTCCAAAGTATGTAATCTTTATTTATAAACCCTTGTTTATTTGAAGAGATCATTTATCCTTCTTTTATGACACTGATAGGGGGCACAGCCCACAGAAGCTATGGAAGATTCTGCAAATCAGCTTGAATTGTACTCCCATGTGGAGATAGAAATCTATTTCCCAGCATAACTTAAAGCAGTCATCTAAACAGTTTAAAAGTCAGAGAGATGACACGGAGATATATCTCTATGAAAAATAGTCTTAATGGGGGACTGTGCAACACTTTGTCTAAATTTGTAGGAAGTAATAAGTGACACATTTCAACAAAACGAGAGCAGAGCAGTTAATTGAAAATCAACTTACCAGTTGACTTATTGGAAGCAAGTATTTAATTTTTTTATTGGAAAATATCTTAACTAGGAACAGCAGTTGCTGAGAAATAACTTCCAGTTAACTTTCAGTGTGATTTCCCACTATCGACCCTTGATCTCCCTTCTGAGGTCCTCAGAGTAGGGAGTAGGTGGGAAAGGAACTCGACCTTTCTTCTAAATGTATCTTGCAGCGCATTTAGTTGTGCAAGTGCTCCACTCCTGGCAGGTTGCTTCTGCTGGAGGGCAAAGTGTTTGTAGCAGGTATTTGGGGCAGCCTTTGCATGAAAGCCCAGTGGGACATCTGTAAAGAGTGGGCATTTTGTCACTGCTTTCCTGGATAAACAACAGCTTGGATTTCATTTCTAAAGCTGTTGTGGCATTTGTCTCAATACCTGTATTCCAAAGTATCATCAGGATTGGGTAGAGGAATGGAGACAGAAGAAAGAGTACAGAGTAGCCTCTTCATAGTTGATGTAAGAGCATTGTCTACATTGTTGTACACACAATTACAATTTAAGCAGTTCTTCCTGACTCCTGCTGTAAAATCACATGAAGATTTCTTCATGGCTTGCTTTCAGCAGACCCAAGGCAACAGAGCCTCAAATCAATTGTGTTAGCAGCTAAAGAAGTGGCAGCTTTGAAGCTCCTTACAATGAAGAGATCATGCATGAAGCAACAGCTTTTGCTTAACTTTGACACACCACTACCCTCTAACACCTTCGCAACAATGCTTAAGAAATCTCTAGTTTTATAAGATATCACAACGTCTCTCATTTTGCTGTCTTGTTAGTCTTTTTCTACTTCTTTGTGATAAATGGTTTAACAGTCCTATTTCACTATCCCACTTGAAAGCATTGTAACATTACTGGCACACTACCAAGGAATCCTTTTGCTTTGTTGGGAGTGAAGAAACAGGATTATCCACAATGTTTGAAGTTTTAAGTAGAAAAAATAACATTAAATCTATTTCTTTAATATGTTTTATTTCTGATCAACCATCATTCTAGCACTTAGAAGGAAATTATTTATTGTAAGTTAAAAGACTTCATCTAAAATCAGAAAAAGAACTAAGACAAGACTGATTTTAGGAATTTTAAACTTAGTAATAAAAACAATGAAAGCCATTTGGAAACCAGAAAATTAAATAAATTTAATTTTAATTCTCCCTCAAAATTAATTTTTACATTTTAGGTATAAGGATTAGCAAAGTACACAGTTGTGAATAGATTTCACAAAGTAAAGAAGCTCTATGTTTAATCCGGAAAATTTATTTCACTCCATGGCTTTTTCATCTATCATATTTTCTTCTGTTTATCCTACTATTGGCCTTCACCTTTGGTTGGAAGTAAATACAAGCAAGTAATTGTGTTTGATTTGATTACAGTGGCTCTTTCCGTGAATTAAGAACTGCAGTGTTATCTATGTTGCCTGTAAGAATTTTCCTGAAACTTATTCAGCTACTTTCTTCTTTGGGGTTAGGTCTCAAATTTGTTTTGAAATACATTTCTGTGATGACAAGGACACCTGACCATTTCAGCACCTGACCTCCACCCATCGTGATTATAAACCTAAAGCCATAAACTTGTTCGTGACATTTCCTGCTTTCCCTGTAATTGTCACAGGCAGGGACTCAAGCTGTCCTTCTCCCAGTTCTCATTACAATACTTGCCATGAGAAGATGGGGCACCAAAGTATTAAGTTCATTATTCACAGCTCAACCTATTTCCAAAACAGTATAGTGATCTGAATATATGTACAGTGACAGCCTAAAGAGTGACAGCTACAGCTGTGTGGGCATTGTTTGCTTCTGAAAATAAGGCACCTAACCTCTTTAGTACCTAACTCCAAAAAAATAATATTGTGAGCACCAGTCACAGAGGTTTGGCAAAATGTTTCCTGGGTAAAAGACATGTATTTTTATGTTTAAATGAAAAGTAGACTACCTAGAAAGTAAAATAGGACAAATAATCAGCTCAAACTCATAAAGCTAATATAGAGATTAACAGGTTATTTCTAGAAAATTTCATCTACAGGTACCTTGGAGCATGAGTGCATCGTAGGCAAAACTGAAAAAATAAATAGAAATCATATCTAAATTAAATTCTGAATTTATATTATCTTTAAAATTCATGTTACAGAAAACCTTCAGAATAGAGCAAATATTTTCATTTCAAGAGAGGAACCATGCTGATCTGGCTAATTGTTCTCTATGAGACAGATGGTTTTGATCACTGTGATGTGTGAAGTTATGGCTAGACCAGACAATCTGTGTGAAAAGAACTGCAGCCTTGTACATTAATTGTTTAGATCAGGGACATGGTTAAAATATTTATTCTCTATAAACATTCCTCTCTTTTGGAAACAGACGAGCAGAGAGGAAGTGATGATGCGTAGTAGGGCTGTAGCTGTTACTTACAATCTTATAAAAAAAAAAATTTTTAGTTTTTTCACAACTCTTCTATATCCTTCATGTACAAGACCCTTTTCTTATTCACTTCTGCTTGGAATCACATTGTTCTGTCAACATCAACTGCTTCCAAACAGAATAATTCATCAAACCTCGCAGCTACTTCCAGGTTTTCTGTCACAAATTGTGACTTGTGGATAGGGAAATCAGATAATACCTGTACATAAATAATTTTTATTTCTGAAAGGAGCAATAAAGTTGCAGTTGTATAAATTATATGCAGTATAATTTATTCAAAATTTAGTTATTTCTTCTTATTAATATTTCATGAAAAGTAATGAATTCTGGGGTTTTTTTCTGTAGTATCCCTTCCTAACTGTTAGAATTCTTTCAGTATTTTAGCTTCTAGCCTTGGCAAAACAGTTGGGTAACTTTATCCAAAGCCTAAAATTAGTTTTGTCACAGCTATTAGCTTGGGTGTTGTCCCACTCCACCAGATACTTTCTCTGGATCTATTATATGGATTCACTTGTTAATTTCCTAACAATCCTGCCAGTAATCTAAATAAATCACACAGAAGTAAATGCCCAAATACCCCAATACAGCTTTACATGCTAACTAGTACATGTACAGAGTTAATGAATTTTCATTTATGTGCATCATATTCCTTAATACATCCCCTTGGGATTTGTTGTACATAGTTGACGTTCTCAGCATTTTTGTTAGCAAGAAAGATGTCTCACTGAATTTTGAATACCTGACACTAAGCATAATGAGGTTTCAAGTGTCCAGCTGTCTTCTTTTTCTAGTTTGATATTCCCGCTCTCATCTGCACAAAATTTTGAAAGCTTCTTCGCACAATTTAAGCATTTCTTGTAGTCAGGACTACATGGCATGCCTTGTAGTTAGTATCACACCCAGATATCTTGGAGTTCTTAGCCCAGGTGAGTGTACTTACAGCCAGACTGTCACCCAGCTTTCAGCACCTATACAAAAAGGGCCCAGAATCAGTCCTTCAGTGTTAAAAACAGGGAACCTTTACCCTTTTGCCACCATTGTCCATATTTCTGGGATCTGCAATCAAAAGCAAAATGAACCAGCTCTAAAAAATATTTTTTTGTCAGAATAAATGGAAATTCTTCATATATATGTGTGTCAAGAGTATATTAGAATATTACATTGCATTCATACGTGTTTTCCTTTTTACAGTGAGGTAATCTATTTGTCAAGGGGACAAAACAGCTCATCTAGAAGCGTCATCATTCCAGAATCAGACTTCTGCAGGGTAATTTATTCAAAACATACTCAGTTCTATCACAGATCTAGTGTCATGCTCTTGATGGGACAGATTTGCCATTCACAGACAATGAAATATGACAGCAGCATTTACTGGTGTTTTTCAGAAAATAAACTTCACAGTAGTAGGTCGAGTAGAAGAATAATAATAGCAGCCATTTTTGACCATGGAAGGACTAACTTAACTCTTAAGTTCTGCCATGTATTCCAAACTAATACTAATACTAATTAGCTGGTGATAATTCTTCAGAACTCTTTACCACAGGACTGTCAAAAGTCTTTTTGAGCACGTAACTTTGAAGCCTCCAAATATGTTAGCTATCTTGGAATTTAATACAAGCTTGTTTTGAAATCTTAGCTGTAAGTCTCATATAGAAGACTCAATATTCTGTATGCAGAACACAATTTGTCCAAACAAATAGAGTTAAGATCATTTGTTAAACTATAATAGCTCAAAGTATAAATGTGTCATATTTCATTCACGTTTTTTCAGCTATATCTATCACACTTCTGAATTAATATAATAAAGCTAAGGCACATTACCAGAATTCTGCCATTGGAACTCATATAAGAAACATTATTGTCTGCATATTCCCTAAAAACCCTTGGCAAACTATTTTCAATACATGGTGCTTAAAATAAAGAAAAAGGGAAAAAAAGTTTTCTGCAGTTGGCCATAAAAGAAATTATATTGGATTTGTTGCAATTTCTAACAAGGTTCTCATCATGAAAGGACCATATCTGTACCCAGCACTCTGAATTGGATTTAATAAAAGGATGAGCAAAATGTTAGGGTGTTTTCTAGCCAGTAAAGCCTGTTTATCCACATTGATGTTATAAGGTTTGGAACTATCTAAAAATATATTGTTTCTCAACACGATGCAGTACCTTTGGAGAGGCTGCCTCATGTCCCACACAGCAGGTGTCAAAATATAAACCAACTCCTGCAAATACCAAATAGACTCTCTGTGTTCCTCCTCAGTTGAAAAGTCCCATTTAATCAGATCAACTAGTTATTCTACCTTCATCAGCTGTTTCATCTGAGTTCTGAAAGTTTCAGCCACCTTGCAATTTCCAGCCGCTTTTCTATTTCCACCTTGAAATAGCCCTGTTTTTCTCTTGAATTCTTTATACTATAAAGGAAAGAAAAACATCTCCCATGTATCTCCTAAGTGGTTGACTCAAAAGTTTCTCAGATTCATTCTGGACCTTGGGATTTTCTAATAATAACAAGCTTCTTTCAAATTGTTACACATAGTTTGTGCAAACACCCCTGGTCATAATCAATGTAATTTCTTAGAAATCATTCCAATAATTTCCAGTGATATGTCTCAGGAATCTATATGACAGAATGATTAGAATCCTTCATTCTCCTTTTGTTCTCACCCATGAGCAGTTTGAAATTTCTAGTTTCCTATTAGAATCAGGGCAGGGACCAGTGAAAACATATGGGTGTACTTTCACAAACTGTAACTCTCCTTGGTTGTTTTACTAATACCATTAATTTACGAAGTGGTGGATCCCTTTCAAAATGAAATCGAACAGGATCATTTACAAGCTACTATAGCCCCAATATTTTTCTTAAAATTAAGTCTGACAAACTTAATTAATATCAGCTCCCTGTAATAATTAACTTAACCTTAAAAATAAGTCAGTGACATTGATCAAACTTCCTCCTCTGGTCTTGGAATTCAATGTTAATTTGGTAAAGAGTCCTTAGCATGAATTTTCTAGAGTAAGGTCATGTCAACACTTTCTTGAAATGTGAATATGCTCCTTTGAAATATTATTTGAAGGAGAAGCACCGGTTCTATGTTACAGAGAAAATGAACTACTTATTCCCATCAATTCCTATTAAATTTATTATCATATTTTAGTAGTAAGTAACATTAATTAATATCTGATATTTATTAGCTGTGGAATTTCTTAGAACATCAAAAACTTTGAAGCTTCCTAGGCCTTTACAGCCAGATCTTCACTGGAGGAGAAATAAAATTTCAGTCTATGCAAGAAGAAACAGCAGAAAGAGTTTAAGTAATGAGACTGTGTGTTAATTAATATTTTTTTAATAGAAGACACTGTTATGAGTCCATGGTCGTTACAATCAAATGTTTGACTATAAGCTTACGTACTAGAGAAGACTGCAAGAGCACATATACTGATTTGTGCAGATCTTCAAAGGACATTTATTAACTTAGCAAGGTCCGATCAGTTCGTACATTCTCTGAGGAAATATCTGGAGTGAGGTTCTCTTGCCTGAAAGGCAGCTGGAAAGGCCACATATGTAGCAAACAGAAGGAAAGGCTTTTAGACATATTTTTTCTCCCTTCTCATTCTCTATAAGACATTATAGCATTGCATTATAGGGTTACATTGTCTGATCCTTTTAAAACAGGAATCAATTGTCCTGCAGCAACCTCAAGTTGTAATAAGATTTTATTTACATGTGGTTTTAAAAATTACTGGATGTTTGAAGAGTAAATTTTTATGTGTTGCCAAAGTTTAACAGGTTACATCTCACTATGGCAAAAGCCCAATTAGGATACATTTTAAAGACATGTTGGAGGACTATTTATGAAATAGGCAGGAGCAAGTTATTTATTTGCTCTCTGTAGGCTTCATCTATCCTTATTAATTTGAAGTTAAAAAATGACAGAACAAATTTGGCAAAGATTGAACACTCAGATTCCTGTAGGAAGGCAGGGATGTGAGGAAATTTTTCTTCCTAAAAAAGGTCTTTTACTAGTGAGGTGAAACAGAATGGTATTGTCTTGAAAAAAGGTAAATAAAAAAAAGGATAAAACCCCAAAACAGAACAAAAAAATCAAACTAAATGAATCCTCTAAATTCCCCAAAACAATGCCTCTTCCAGAAAATAATGAAATATTTGATTCAGGGCAGAATCTCAGCAATTTTTTTGTATGAAGTTTGTTTGAAATGTCCAAAATTTTAATTCTCATCTGAGATTTTTTTTCACACTACATTTATCAAGAAATATGACAATTGAAACAAGCATTTAATTTTTCAAGCTATCTAGATTTTTAAGAGACTGGTAAGTTTTAAATACATCAGTACTTAATAACTAAGGGTTTTTGCCTTTGAATTAACAGTAAAATTTGGGAAAATAGCTATTAGACTGTTAGGAAAGTCAGAGGAAAATCATTATCACTCTCTTTAAAGTGTGTCTTAAAAGGAAAATATGGAAGTAGAATATCAAACCGAACTAAAACAACAGCAATGAAAACCAAGAAAACAAAATAAATTAATAGACAAATGACATTCAAAATGGTTCCATATTTTGAAAAGAAATCACATGTGAAGAATTAAATGGATCTATGGAATTAGCCATTTCTGAAGAAAAAATCTCTGGGAAATATCTAAACACTTAAGTACCAATCCTGTGTTAAACATTTTCAAAGACACATGGCTCAGAAGGAAGGTTTGGGTAAAAGAACCATGACAGAGTGAAATCAGAAGAAACTTTTAATCAAAGTATGTGTGGTAGAGTATCCTAGGCACTTTAACAAATTTTACATTAAATATAATTCTGGATGAAGAACAGCAATCTATGAAGGAAAGGTTATTACCAATAAGCTCCTTTGGAAGGGCAACACCACAAATGAGAGTACTTGCATTGAAGATATGGCGAAAACAAAGAGAATAAATGAAATGATTCAGATCACATGCAGTCATTTTGAGACATAGTGATGAATTATTGAAGAGAGTACTAGTGTCTGTAATTTTGTGTGTGTAAATGCTGATTTTATTGATATGAATCCCTGGGAAAGTCCAGCTTGGACAACATGTTCCTGTCTGTCTCCAATCTTTCTTTAAATATAGGTCTATGCTTTGATTCAGGTATTAGCTACAACTCACTACCCTGCCATTGGCTTAACCTTCTTTATTTGTTTATTTTATAATTTATATAATTTATATAGTTAATATTCTTGTGCAAAAGACCTTTGAACACAAGGTCTTATTAGAGAGACAAATATGCATCATGAGGCTTAAGCTTGATGAATTTTGCTTCTCTTACCTCAACCCTAGCAGAGATTTATAAAACTAGCTGAACCATTTGCTCTGGTAGTTTCATAAATTCTACAATAAAATGATCTAAACTGCTACCCAAAAAATTTCCTTTATTCACTAGGATTGTTTAATCTAAAGCCAAAAGAAATAAAGCATGATCCATGGCAGCACTCACAAGTGTATCTGCAGCTTTTATTTTTATCTGAATCAGACCCAGACTTGTGCTGTTCATCATATTTCTACATCAGCATCCCAAACAGAGAGATCTCCTTGGACTGAGTTTCAGCCACAAGCGAAAGTGGAGCTATGGTACAGTGCAGGGAACTTGGGGTGGGAGCTCCCCTGGGGCAGGTAGGACAGGGCAGGGCAGAACAGGGCAGGAAAGGGAGAGTAGGCCAGGCTGCAAGATGTTTTCCACAATTTTATTCATGTCACATTCATGCCTGAAGATGTTTTGATGATTCACGTCTCACAAAACTGCTAAGAAAAAAATATATTCGCAGCACTTGGTCAATATTTTTTAAAAGTTTATCCTAAAATTCTTAGAAGTAGAGTAGAATCACTTGCAAAGGATTGATAGTTATACAAAATACGTTGATGATACAATAATAAATCAATCATAATAATGGTGATACAAAAAAAAGATGGGTGTGTGACAGATGGACTTGGACCCTTAACCAAACAAGCAGCTGCTTGGTACAGATTACAGAGGAGAGAAAATCCCAAGCCATAGCTGAGCCAGGAACCCCTCTAGGAAACCAACCCTAGGAAACCTCTAGGAAAGGAGCAGAGTGACCCAGTGAGCATCCATGCTCATGAGCTTGGAACACTGATCATGCAATTAACAGAGGAATAGTGAGTGGCTTTTCCAAGCATCATTATTGCTCAAAGAAAGTTGTGAGTGCAATTTACCTCATGAACATTTCTGTTGTATGAGAAATGTACTTTATTCTGTAAATGTGACAGCCTAAGTGAGCCTTCTTTGAGTTCTCACTGCCAGGTAGCATGGCTGCATGGCAGGGATCTCCCCAGGAGCTTTTGTGCCTCTGATGTCTGTGTCAATCATTCTAGTTAGATTCTAACTCAATTTCCATTAGTGTATTCTTCTGTGTCGTAAGTAACCGAGTGAACCTTGCCATTGAACTGTGTTAAATCACAGTTTACAACATCATATTAAACCTAATTTCACTTCTACCTTTAACAGTGATTCTTTTAGAGATCTAAAAAACCCATTTGTGACAAACTGGCATAGTTAGCAGAATCCTAAAAAATTTATTTTACAACTGGAACCAAAATACCATACATTTATTTTCAGATATCTAATGCGTTCTGAAACTTCAAACTTACTTTCTTCTGAGTGGCCTCAGGGAAAAACTAAGAAAGTACTGTTCCTAAAGCTAAAAAACTTCATCACAGACAGGGAAATCCCTTTAAACTCTACTTTCAATTTAGCAGCAATATCTGAAAGATGGGTTCTCATAATCTCTGTTACATGAAGGTGTATGACACATTTTTGGTTTATATTTGAAGATACAGTCACTTAGGCAACATATAAAGCCTTTTCCTGTTTTATTACACCTAGATAAGTCAGTTATATTTAGATGCATATTGTAATGTAAGCATATTTCTATCTAGGAATAAACTTTTAATCCCAGAGGATTTTCAAAATCCTTCAAGTCTTTCACATTTGAAAGTCTTGCACAATATACCCCTTGAAAGTATCTTTTCAGATTTGACTCTGAGCAGAATGAGAGGCTTTTCACCTTGATATTGTCTGCCTTCCAATATATGGACAAAGAAATTAAAAAGCATTAACATTCTTATCTAGATAATATTTATTTTTTGTTTCACATGTTGGAAGACATATGTACCTTCATACTACAGGAGATGCTGGGAAAACTAGTGCTGTTAATTCCATGTGATTCAATGTGGTATTGCAAATCCCACGTTATTTTCAGATAGTGAAAATGAAAGCTGCTTGGATTGTGTCAAAAATGATAGAGAGAAGTAAAATAGACGACTGTTTTTTCAGGAAAAGAGCAATACCATACATGGTTAACAAAGATGTTGTTTATTTGTCTCTACAATGAAAGTCCTGTATCATTTCATGTGCACTAATTTTTCTTCTCCTTTTCCCTAAAATTAATAAATGTAAAAGAGAACTATATGGAATCATTAGAAATGTTAGAGATGTGTAAAAACCCCCAGCTACCTAAGGCCATCTAAAAAGTAATATGTTTTTTTCCACACAGAAAATAATGTTTAAGGGTAAACAAACAAAAGCCTGACTTTTTAAAAGAAATTATTTAAAAAAAAAATTAAGTACTTGTTGTAAAAATACTTTTAATTTTTTCATTAAATTTATTGAAAAAACAATTTGATGGATCCTTTTAGCTGTCACCAGTACAACATTTGCACTACTAAAAAATTGCTTGATTTGGTTTTATTTTTCCAGTTGTGGAAAACATCACAGTAGGAGGTGAGGCCAAATTGGATAACTGAATTCAATATCATTCATAATAAAGTTCAAATTTGGATTTGAATGAAAACACCAGTCAAAACCTTCCTAGAAATAACCTTGGCACATACTCCATTTCTCCTGTGAAAATCTGTAATGAAATTTATATATCTGGTCTTAAGCATCAATTTAANAAAAAAAAAAAAAAATTTTTTTTTTTTGAAGTTATCTTTCTGAATAAGAAAAGGAGCACAGTTCCTGTATTTCTGGAAAGAGTTACATACACTGCTTCATCTATATTTATTTTTGTCATGGCCAATGCGTCATAGAATCACAGAATCAGAGAATGGGTAACAGCGGAATGGATCGGAGTGGGACATCTAAGCACAGGATTGTGTCCAGACAGCTTTTCAATATCTCCAAAGGGGGAGACTTCACACACCCTCTGGACAATCTGTCTCAGTTTTTATTCACCAGCAGAGTAAAGAAGTTCTTCCGCACAGTCA
>VZRF01013865.1:0-13234 GCA_013396875.1 Vireo altiloquus | reverse complement strand
TCAGGTGGAACTTCCTGTGCATCATTTTCTACCTCTCCTGTCCTGTTTGGCATCACCAAACACACAGCACTAAACAGATCCACAGGTTTGACTCTCCCCTTCAGTCAACAACATACATTGATGAGGTCCCCTCTCAGTTGTCTAAGCAAAACCCAGCTACCTCAGCCTTTCCTCACAAGTAACACGCTCCCATTCCCTCCTGATCCAGCCTTCAGCTGGACCTTCTCCAGCACTTTCTTGTCTGTTTTATGACAATGAACGCAGAATTGGACACAGCACTCCAGATGTGCCTCACCAGGGCTGAGTAGAGGTGCAGGATCACCTCCCTCTCCTGCTGGCAATGCTGTTCCTGATGCACCCCAGGATCCCTTGGCCCCAGGGGTGCTGCTGGCTGATGGTCAGCTTGTCCATCAGCACCCCAAAGTCCTTCTCTGCAGAGCTGCTTCCCAATAGGTCAATCCCCAGACTGTCCTGGGGCCTGGAGTTATTTCTCCCAAGGTGCAGGACCCTGCACTTTCTTTGATGAGCTTCATTAAGTCCCTCTCTGCCTACATCTCCAGCTTGTTGAGGTCTTTCTGAAAGGCTGCACGGCTCTCTGCACTGACCACTCCTCCCAATTTTGTGTCACCAGCAAACTTACCAAGGAGGCACTCATTGTACCTTTGTTTAAAAACTTCTGTTGTCTTGCAGGATAGGAATACAGTTTCAATCCTTAACATACTTTTTTTCATAGTCCTGTCTTCTTTATCATATAACTGTCAAAATACAGGGTTTTGTAATGTTTTTGTTTTCTAAAGTTTTTTAAACATTAGTAAATCATTGAAAATATGTTCTTTAGCAGGTGCTTTTTGAATGTCTTTTTAAAATATCTTGTCTACATTTTTATTGTGTTATTTTTTAGAAAGTTATTATGACATCTGTTAAATGTGTTTGACCACAGCTTTGTGGTATTTTCCTGTTCTGGGACTAATTTATTTGCAAAGACAATGTTCTCTACAGTTCTCTGCCATATTCTCTTGGTGTGTGAGAAGATTTCCATTACAGGTTTTAGCAGTTTGAGTACTTGACATCATGCTGGATTTTTTTCCCTTCTCACATCCCTGCCCACTCAACAAAAAACTGTTTTTTCTGTCTTCAAAACCGGTGTGTTTCATTACCTGGTGAAACTTTTGTTGCTTATGTATATTTATCTAAGTCAAAACTTGGATACTAGTTTAATTATGCCATAAGTAGTCATTACTTCAGGACCTGAAATTCCCTGGGTTTTATCTGAAATCCAAATTTTATATTTTATCATCAATTTCTTCCTTCTGTTTTCAAAAATCTTTCTCATATACAACAGTAACCTACTTTTTTAAAAATAGCACATTATTTTTTCAAGTTCTTTTTGAAGCTCTCTGTGTTTGCTCAGCAGTGTGTAATAATTAGTGCTTGACAACAGGTGCTGTGCTTTCTTTTTTATTGAGCAATTTAGTTTCTCAGGCTGCTTTCTTAGAGAGAAATAGAAGCAGTTAACATATTAGTAAGCTGTTTTGTAGAATGCTAGTAAGAATGTTTTTTTCTGTCTGTTTTCTAAACTGGGCTGGTAATTTTATGTAATCGGTTGAAATTTGGCCGAGATATTTTTTTCTCACGCCTAAAATTGGAAAGAAACTTTCCGAAGAATGTTAGAGTGGATAACATAAAAAGCAGACTTTTAATGAAAGGTTTCAGGTGCATAGATGATACCTACATACATGCACAGGATTACATTGTCACGGTTTTTATAATTTTTATTAATTAGTATATCCAGCAAGTACATCCAATAGGAGAATGGTTGCTGTGGTAACCTACCACTGGATTTGCTCTGCTGGAGTTCCTCCAAGGTGTTCTTAGCTGTGTTTCTTGTTATGTCTCCCAGGTGCTGGTGCAAAACAGGATTTTCTTGTTTCTTGAAAAGGAACTTTCAAAAATATTTTCCTTGAAAATAAGACAAAATAGAATTTCAAGTGTCTCATACTGTGTGAGAAAGGGTAACTTCTGTTCTAAAATGTAAGAAAGTGATAGAAACTATACAGCTATATATCAAAAATCTACAAAGCTACAAATATATGAAAATACTAAAAACCTTTAGGCATCAGTTTTATTTCACCAAAATTAATTTGTACAGGTTCATGCATTAAAATTTGTTGTTTAGAATTGTTAAATGAAAACGGGAATCCTGTGTTACCCAATTTCACATTGACTCAAACTGGTAAATATATATTTTTTAACAAGAAGCTCAGACAGTATCAAGTCTTTTAAGCATTAAAGTCAAGTAAAAGTCTTTCATGAAATATGATAATGATGCTGCCCATCTTGCCTGAGTTTCACCAAGACTTCTTATTTGACTGTTATACATCTAATGGAAAAGTAAATATCTTAATATTTTTCTAATTAGTTTCCAATGAATGAGATACACATCAAGTCAATGTTTTATGAAAATAGCATTTTATGTTACTTAGAAATTCAGTTGAGAAATTCAGGGGACTGTGCAATTGCAGCTTTCTCAGGTTTTGGAGGTATTTTTATGTGGTTAGGATTTTTACCAGTTGACTTTTGACTCTTTATGGTAGGATCCCTTTTTCTTTACATATTCCTTCAGAAAGAAGTAGGAAAAAAATGCTCTCACAATCTAATTACTGAACGATTAGCTTAATCCTTAAGTACCAGAATATGGAAGAATTTTGTTTTGATGGAGACATTTTTTACAGAATTAAAATTTTGTGGTTGCTTCTTTTTATGTTTTTTAATAGAAAATAAATAAAATTGTATGAATCAATTACTTCTTACAAATTTGCAACTTTTATTTTTTAATTTTTTTTTCTTGGGGTTTTGTTGCTGATGGGTTTGGTTTTTTAAAAATATTATTCTTGTTCCAGAAATGAAACAAACAAAAATAAAATTAATCATGATAATCTAAATTGAAACTAAGCTTGGTTGATTTTTTTTTGGCTTAAGACATACAAGATGTGCCAAATGTTAACCAAAAGTTGTCAACGGCATATTTTTATTCATAATAACTTGAAGAGTGTGTAATTCTTTAAATGTGATTTCACTTGGTTTTTAAATAAATAGTAATTCAGCCTTAGTTTTTTGACTCAAGATACTCTCATCTTTCCTTTTCTAATTCAGTATCTACATTCTTTGCTGTTTTTGCTGAATAATAACCAGTAGTTTTAAGAGCATTTGCCAATCACTTTTCTCTACATTTTTATTTAAAATTGCTCTGCATGCTAAACCATAAGGTTTTCTTAATACCAAATTAATTGTCACAATTGTTTTTGATTGCGCATAATCGTGAAGTGAAAGATACATGACAGAAAGGTTCTTGACATTACTTTTGACCACATTACATTCTACTTGTAAGCAATAATTATTTACTTCAAACATTAATTTAAATTGATCATTTTCAATATTCTTAATACCAGACATTCGCATTTTGAGGTCATTTTGTCGTGTGGCAATCTACAAACTGCCCTGCTAAAATCAGAGGATTATAATTATAAGAGGNATCTTTGGCTACATATATTAAATAATACACTTCTAAATATTTCAAACCTTTCTCATGCTCATTCATACCAATGACAAAAGTCTCCAAAATGCTTTGATCCATTTCTTAAATGGAGACACTCTCATTGTATGATATACAATGAGACTCATGACATATCCCATAGCCTTCATATCAAGTATAAAATTCACTGCCTCTGTTTAAAACAATTCCACCATTTAAAATGAGATGCTCTTTTATTTCTTCTATTTCCTTTAGGAAGTGGTAATGTAATTAATCTGGGCATGGTACTTCGTCAATTTTTTGTAGTTCTCATTTTCTGATCATCTTCTCTTGTGTAATTATCAGGCCTCCATACTATGTTGACAGGAGCATCTTTAATGCATGATTTGAATATCAAGAATCTCCTCAGATGAACCATATGATACTGTGAATGCAGAAAAGAAGGCAGAAGTCTGCACTATATATTGTGATCCCTTTTCTAATATCTCTCTGGTTTGTTGGGTGTTATTTTTTTTTCTTCAGGAACTTGAGAACAGTTTTAAAACTTTCCAGCATTTGTTCCCAAGTTGAGCGCAAACAAATCACTTGCATAAAAAGAGCAGTTTTATCTTAAGGAAGAGGTAAAATCAGAGTGAGAAAGATAGAGATACACTTGAAATTTGAAATTTGAAATGTTCTAATGAAGTGACACTTCAACAGATATTTCTTTTAATTAAAAAGACACTAAACATTCTCCTTTTCACATCCAACTGCCCTCAGATGCCACAAAAGTCATGGCTACTTTAGTTTGGCATTAGAATCATCCAAGTAGGCTGCATTTTCCAAATCTACATTGGGAAATGTCTAATGAGTCAGATCTCATTAGACTTTTAAATTCAGTTTCTGACTGACCTGTACATTTCATAATATATAAGGTAGAACATTTACAAATTTATCAAAAGTATTATTCCCTGAAAATGGACTAAGAAAAGCAAACAAAAAAATCCCCACAAAACATGAACCCATAATCAGGTAGAAGAGCTTCCTATGGTGCTGGAATATCTTTATTTTAATTTTTCATCATCAATATTCAGCATTATTACACCAAAAAATGAACTGAAATTTAAATTTTGTAAAGAAATTAAATATATATACCCTAGAGATAAAATAAGATCTAAAAAATCATGGCATTTTCAGAATAACACAGTCTATGAAGTATAATGCAGTTGGTGAAAAACAGTAAAGAAAGATTCAGAAAACCATTAACACCCTGTTCTACGAGTGCAAATTAAAAAGTTAAAAATAAAGACTCTCACTGAAGGTGGAGTTAGACCTTTCATTTATTCATTGTTTGAGTCAATTTATAACTAACTAGATGACTTGTTTCTGTAGTTTGTCTGAATGTGACTGTTTTTTCATTTAATTGTCCATTAGAAAAATCCTCTCCTCTCTCAGCTCATGATTTATCTTGATATTGACAATATAATAAATTTCTGGGTTCTTATAGCTGCTCCTCAAGTATGTAAGTTAAGCATTTACTAAATATGGAACAGAATCGTTAGCACTCTTTGCCTTAATTTGTTTTTTCAATGTCATGCTGCTCCTAATTTTGAATAATTGCTTTTATGTACTGTGAAGACTAGTAACCATTTTGTATTGTGTTTTTGTTCAAATCCTACCTGTTGTTATGGAAACAGCATCCCTGTTAAGCTTCCTGTTGTATATCTGCTCTACAAGACATTATTTTAAATGTTCAGCAGCAAAGGTACAAGGAAAATATAAATTCAAATAATACTTGATTTAACTATTATTCTTTTGCATTTTTAAGGTATTTTAAAAAGAAAATATCCATAGCAGTTACCAGACACATCTTCAGTTTTCTGAAATTTAATTGTTTTGTAATGTTTACCCAGTAATGGATTTTATATTTCATTAAATTGAAGTTTTAAAAAAATGCTGTCACTATTTTCACATGAGTTCATGTTGTCCTGATTGTTTCAAACTGTATCAACAGAATACATGACCATGTAAAGCTACCAGTGATTCAGTAAAGGCACCAGTGATTGAGCCTTAATTGTGCTGAGGAGCACTTATTGCTAGATACTGATGACACTACTGTGTCTTTGTGTCAATTACTAAAACTCAGGAATTTGCAATTAATATTCAAGACATTGATTTTTGTGAGGTTTTATTGTTGTGGTGGTGGTTGTTTGGTTTAGGTTTGTTTTGTTTTTTTTTATTTTGAATAAATGTTAAAGAATCGAGTACTGTCCTTTTTGTTTTTTAATTAAAAAAAAATAATTTGGCAGCTGCTCTCTCGATACATTGAGAGCACTTATAAATGTCTAGGTCCCCTCTAGAAGAGTTTTCACTCTGAGCACACCAGTGAAACGTGTGTGAGGGAATAGTTACACTGCACAAACAATAGTAGTGAAAGGCAGTTTGAAAGATTTTCTGTGTATGTGTTTGGGGTAAGAATCAGTTTGCAGTGGGAACCTAAATGGAATCAGCAAGGAAGAAATACACTAAATTTAAAAAAAAAAAAAATGAAAACAAGAGAAGGAGCAAGTTGCAGACCAGGGAGTAAATCAAAATGGCAACTCTTAGTAATTTTGGCCCACAAATTGTTATTTGTGAACCCAGGACAGTGTTCCAGAGAGGATCTGAGGGCAAGGGATCTTAAAAGTTAACAGTAGAAGTTTTGAAAAATAACAAAGATGGACAGGAAACACTTAAAAATCTCTGAAGTTTATGAATCCTCACAGTCCATTATTTCTGCCTGGGGAGGCGAGTTGAACAAACTGCAATAAATATGTGATTAAAAAAAAGCTGTGACTAAGTGTTAGGAGTTTTCCGAATACCTGATCGCCAAACTCCTGTTCTCTGCTCCTGTTGGAAGACTTACATGTCTAGTTGTGTTCTGAACTTTTTTCTCTGTCTGTGACCCTCATGAATATACTCGTCTGAGTTCAGAATTTATCAGCTGTGGACCAAGTACTGACTTTCATTGCATCCAACCATTTACTATGTAGATTAATTTACTGATTCAGTAAAATCCTAATTCAGATTACTTTTTTTTTCCATCAGTCTTTCAAATGAACATCAAGAGACTGCACAGAAACAAAGTGAACCCTATCAGGAGGAGGTAAATCATGTTAATATTCTTTTTAGTATGATGGCAGAATTTTAGCCAGAGGCTCTGAGGAACCTTGAAGAGCCTCTTTTTCTACATCAACACAGCATATGGTCTGGGCTAGTCAGCAACAGAACAGAGAAATATTCACTATGAATTTCAATATAAAAATATGTTTCTCTCACTTACTAATTAAAATTATACAGCCTGAAAGTACAATTAATTAATTAATTAATTGTAAGATATAATTTTGGGTCAAAAACTATAAAAATTTTGAGGCTTTTCTATACATACACTAAAAGATAGATCTGCTATTGCTTCATTTTGTTACATTGAAAAATATGCCTACACAAACCAGTGTCAAATAACAAACAATACAAATTCTTTTTGAGTTTGAACTAAATGGCACTGAATGAAGAAAAATCACTCCCTCTGTAAAGAACTATTTGCATTAGGTCCTAAACAGGATTATATTTCATTATTAATTTTGTTTGCTCACTTTTCTATTTGTCACAAAGAGGTTTGCTGGAAATAAAACAAAATTAGATTCTGGCATTTAAACATTTTAAAATCTGCATTAAAATAAAATAATAATTTCACTGACAACATATTAGAAAGGGAAATTTAGCAGAAATTACTTTGATATTAATGATCTTGTATACATTCATGTTGGAAATATTTGACAGGAAAAAACATCTGTTGAAATGCAAGGAAAACATGTAGTATAACTTGGCATAGTGCCACCGAATTCCCACAAGAATGATTAGAGAATCAGAGAATCATAGACTAAGCTGAGTTGGAAAGGATGCATCGATAGGATTGAGTCCAACTCCTGGCCCAGAAAAGGACACCCCAGAAAAGGACACCATGGACCTGAGAGCATTGTACAAACACTTTTGGAACTCTGTCAGGCTGGTGCTGTGAGCACTTCCCTAGGGAGCCTGTTCCAGCGTCCAGCCACCCTCTGGGTGGAAAACTTTTTCCTGATATCGAACCTAATCCCGTCTCAACTTCACGCCATTTACATGAGTCCTGTCAGCGGACAAAGAGAAGGGATCAGTGTTTTCCCCCCTCTTCCCTTCATGAGGAAGTTGCAGACTGTGATGAGGTCTCCCCCTAGTCTCTCTTCCAGGCTGAACAGACCAAGTAACCTCAGCCACTCCTCATATGGCTTCCCCTTCAGAATCTTCACCATCCTCACAGCCCTCGTTTGAATACTCTCTAAGAGCTTAATGTCTTTTATTGAAGTGCCTAAAACTGCCTCCAGCATTTGAGGTGAAGCCACTGCAGTGCAGAGCAGAGCAGGACAATGCCCTCCCCTGCCCAGCTGGTGATGCTGTGCCTGATGTCCCCAGGACTCAGCTGGCCCTCCTGGCAGCCAGGGCACTGCTGACTCAAGTTCAACTTTCTGTTGACTAGGAGCCCCAGGCCCCTTTTCATTGTGCTGCTTTCCAGCATCTCACTCCCCAGTCCATATGGACATCCAGGGTTGCCCCTTCCCAGGTACAGAATGAGGAATTTGGTGATAAAATAAACGTGATTGTCCACCTCTCTAATTTGTTGAGATCTGTCTGCAGGGCCTCTCTCTCCTTGACTCTCCTGAGCGAGTCAACAGCTCCTCCCAGTTTCGTCTTCTTGCGACACTTAGTGCTCCTTCGACTCCTGCATCCAGGTCATTAATTAAGATGTTGAAGAAAACTGGGCTGGGGATGGAGCCGTGTGGAACCCCGCAAGTGAACAGTCACCAGGGTGATGTCACCCCACTCACAGGGGTGACTGACAAAGGTCAGGCACTAACTCTTTGTGCCTGACCTTTGAGCCAGTTACTCACTCATTGCATGATGTGTTTATCCATCTGAGTGTTGGGTGTTTTGTCCAGAAGGATCCTGGAAAAGACACTATCAAAATCTTTGCTGAAATCCAGAAAGATTACATCAGGTGTCTTTCCTTGATTAACTAGTGGAGTTACCTTGATTTTAGAGGATAATCAGGTTCAACCAAGACTTTCCCCTCATAAAGTCATGTTGACTGTGACTGATGACCTCCAGGTATTTTTCAATACCTCCAGAACAATCTTTTCCATGATTTTACCAGGCACTGGAGTGAGACTGACAGGCCTGTGGTTTCCAGGGTCATCCTTCTTGCACTTCTTGAAAAATCAGATGACATTTTTCCACTTCGAGTCAGTTGGGACCTCTCTGGATTCCCAAGACTGCTCAAAGATAGTCAAAAGCCTTTGTGGTGACACCAGCCAACCCTTTCAAGATCCTTGAATGAATCCAGTCAGGTCCCATGGATTTTTAGGGATCTCCAGTTGGAGCAGCATAACCCGCACAAGTTCAAGGTTCACTGGGATCATTCTCATAGTCCTTCAGCTCAGGGCATTGGGACCCTCTTGGTCCATCATCTGTGTTGAGGACAGAATAAAAGAAAGCACTAAACACCTCTGCCTTGTCCATGTCCATGTTTTTGAGGTGATCATCCTCATCCTGTGATGTTGTTCTGACGTTATTTCTACACTGAGTTTTGATATAAATTTATTTGAAAGAACTCTTTATTTTCCCCCAGAGTTCAAGCAAGCTTCAATTCCAACTGAGCTTTGGCCAAAGGAATTTTCTCCATAAAGTGACCAGCAGCATCTCTGTATTCTTCCCATGCTGCCTAATCTTCCTTCCACTGGGCATACACCTTTCTTTTTCATCTTATTTCCAAGAGAAGATTCCTTTTCAGCCTATCCAGCCTTCTGCCTCTCCTGTATGACTTCTAACATTTGGGAATTTCTGCTCCTGCATCTTTAGGAGATGATGTTTGAAAAGTGTCCAGAACCTGCAAAAATATTTACCCACGAGACATTAATTGCTAGTTCCCTGAGGAGCCTGAAGTCTGCTTTCCTCATGTTCAGAGTTGAGGTTTCTCTGGCACTTTTCCTCCTGGCACAAAAATTTTAAACTCAATTGCTTTGTGATTCCTGTGTCCAAGACAGATGCCAGTCTCCACTTTGTTCATGAGATCCACTCTGTTGACAAAGAGCAAATCAGGGATGGCATCTTCCTAAGATGACTCTCTTAGGAGTTGTTCCATAAAGTTGTCAACCAGGTATTTCAGGAATCTTCTGGCCCGGGTTGTATCAGTTGTGTGATGGTCCCAGCTGATTTTGGGTGAGCTGAAGTCCCCTGTAAAGAAAAGTGCAGTTGACTTGGAAGTGTCCTTTAGTTCTTCAAAGAATAATTCATCAACATCTTCGTCCTGGTCAGGAGGTCTATAGTAGATTCTCACAGTGACATTCACATCATTTGTTTGCCCCTTGATTCTTACCCAGAGGGTTTAAACTCTTCCATTGCCAGCTGAGAGCTCCTTACATTCTATCCCTTCTGTTACATACAGTGCCACCCCTCTGCCTCTTCTGCACTGCTTATCCCTCCTGCAGAGCCTGGAATTGTCCATTAGGGCACTCCACTCACAGGGCTCATCCCATAAGGTTCCACGTATGCCAGTGGTGTAAAACTTGGGGACTGGGCCAAAGCTTTGAGCTTACTTCTTCCTCATGCTGCATGCATTAGTTTGGAAACATTTCAGTTATGCTTCATTGTAGCCAACACTTCATGAAGAAGATTGAGAGATCCCATTAGTGCTTGTTTCAAGTTTTACCACTTTTCACCACCACAGCATCCCATTGTTCATCACTGGCAAGCCTGGTATTTTTCCTTGCCCCCTTCCAAACTTTACAGTTCCATCAACAAGCCCTGCTAACTCCTGTGCTATAAATTGTTTTATCCTCTGAAAAATGTGCATCCCATCAGGTGTTAGCGACAGCAGAGTGGGTGTTGATAAGAACATCTCACAGTCAAAGAACCTGAAATTTTTCTGATTACACCAGCCTTGGAGCCACACATTTATCTGATGGATCTGCCTATTCCTATCAATATTACTCCTTGTTACTGGAAGGATGAAGGAAATCACTACCTTTGCTCCTGATTCTTCAACAAATCATCTCAAGGCCCTGAAGTCTCTTTTGATTGCCCTTGGGCTTCTCTTTTTTATTTTGTTGCTGCTAGTTTGAACAACGCTTAATCAGATGCCTTACTAGACTGGAGACTTCTCCTGTAATGTCCCTTATCCATGACTGCCAAGGGCTTCTGGATCTGGATGGGGCTTGAGGCTGCTTCTTGAGTGTCCCTGAGCCCAGGAACCTCCTGTGCACCTCAATCAAACCCTCACCCATAGACTTACCTCAGTTGCCACTGCTGCTGCTGCCTCGCTGACTTCAAATGTTATTATATATAACATATATATATATGTAATACATGATATATAACTTGATTTATTCTTGTAGTTATGCTTTCAGAGGTGCTAAGATCATGAAGAGCTTCTTTAGGTGCAATGACTAATTATAGTCTCCTACTTCTTTCAGGTTAGGGTACATCATAGTTTCCTATTCAGTCCACACACTGGATGTGAATGATCTGTTTAAGCATAAACAAAATAAGAAAAAAATTGTATCAGGGAGAAAGAGTGCTTTATATACATTTTGAATGCCTTCAGCTCTGTTCTGTAACACAATTCACAGATTAGCAAGGTTCTGAAAAATTTAAGAGAATAAAATGCTGAAAAACAAATCCTACCCATTTCCAGTTTTTGTTTACTGAAGAGCTACATGCTTTTCCTGGATATAAAACTGCAGTTAATTTCACTTTTATTCTTGTTACTGAATTGTAACAAAATAAAATTATAATGGATGTAAATCATTTGTATAAGTAAAGTAGGTGAATTAGGGTTGAACGGACTGACCTTCATTGAGATCACTTACAGAGCACTAACATAGGTATATCTACATCTTAGATTAAGATGGGTAAATTCACATTTAAAGTTATAATTTTTTTTTAATGAAGACACAGCAAATAATATTTTATAACACACAGTTCAAATCTCAGTCCAATGACTGGATTTTCTCATAATTTTTTTCTCATAACTATTTTCCTTTGTGAGATTTAAACAGAAGATCAGTATGGATTGCGGTAATATTATTCATTACTGTGCAGTTCAGCATCTCATACTACATTGTTTTGACGTGGACAGTGTTGCTCTTATAAATTCCCTCTGAGACTTACACAACATTAGATGATCCAAACTCTTCAACAGAGAAATGTGACTTAAAAAAATCATATGTAACTGTGGTGGTGAGTTTCTGAGTTAAACGNTTTGGATTTCCCAAGAGTCAGTTATCCCTATGTAAATTCCATTTGCCCCGAGCGGTGTTATCCCTCCCCTGACACCTCTCCTCTTCTCCCGGGATTGGTCCTTGGATTGTACCCTTCCCTTGTGCCACCCCCCCTTAAAAGGTCAGTATAGCCTTTGTGCTGTGACTGTTTTCGCTCCACTCCCCTGGAATAAACACCTTTTGGATATAGTGGCGAAAGAGTCCTCCGTTTATTCCTAGCCTGAGCTCCTCTCACACTGTGACCATGCCCGGCGCTGAGCAGCAGGAGCTGTGCCCAGCAGCTGCAGGGATGTCACTGCTCCCCGCTCGGAGACAGGGCTGGGCTCCGATACTGGATCGGCACCGGCAGCGACCTCCTTCCAGCCGGGCAGGCGAGGGAAGGCAGAGACTCCTCGCCTTCTACACCCCAGCGGCCAGGCTGCGCGGGGTCATGGAATGAAGGGGAAATGGGATAAAATGTGTATACCAGCTGTTTATTAAAGTCTACACAATAATTTTAAAATGACACCTGAACGAAATAGGTCGTCCGTTTTCTGTGTTCATTTTGACAGAATTAGTCAGGACGATCCCAGACATAAGTACAGACTGGGAGAACTCAGTGAAAGCAGGCTTGCAAAGTTTGGCTTTGAAGAACTGGACGTGAGCCAGCCTTTGGCCCTCTCAACCCAGAAAGCCAAGTGTGTCCTGGGCTGCATCCAAAGCCCCGTGGGCAGCAGGGGAGGGAGGCGATTCTGCCCCTCTGCCCCCTCTGGTGAGACCCCACCTGCAGAGCTGCCTCCAGCTCCTTAATAAAATTCTTATTCAAATAGTTAGATATTGTGTATTCTTTGAGAGTTTATTAAAAATTAATCTGAGCTCATTTATAAAGATTTGGTGACCCAAAACTAAATGGGGTCTCATAAAATGTGCAGCGTCCTCTGGAAATGTTAGCTCCAGATTGATTTGCAAATTATGATTTGGGAGAAGTTTCTAAAGAGCCTGAATTTTTAAAAACTCTGTACAAAGCTACCTCTATGAAGGTCCATCTGTTACCTAAAGCTGTTTCTTGTGTCTTGGTAGAATGTTATACAAAAAAAAAATCAAATTTTTTTAACATTAAATGTTTTGCATTTAGAAAGTATCAAACAATCTTAATTTCTTACTAGATCTCATTAAGTTGGTCTTAAAATTAAGTTTATTTTTTAGAAGAAAATAAATAGAAAAATACTTGAAAAATTTGTTTTCACCTGTCAATGTATTACAGAAGTGAACACATGATATTCATCAAATCAGAAGTCATTTATTATTATTTAAAACATCAATGAGAAATAAAGGCAGGTGTGCATGTTAGCCTTTACAGAAATTTAGCAGGTCCTCTCCTCTCCTCTCCTCT
>VZRF01013862.1:13087-138891 GCA_013396875.1 Vireo altiloquus | reverse complement strand
AAAAAAAATTCTTACCTTGCTCTTTAAAAATCCATTGAGAAAACAAAAGGCAAATGAAGCTCCTATACAATGTTTAAAAGAATGGGCAGAATGATAAGGGAGTTGTATCAAAATATTTCAAACTTTGTTTACCTAGGTAAACTAAGGCTTTTCTTTGGAATCCTATTAAAGAAATGAAACAAACATTTCAGTGAGAAGGACAGTAAATTAAATTTTTAGTAAAAGGCCTATGCTTGCAGACTTGGTATTGAATGACAGCATAGGAAAATTCCCATTGGGAAAGAAGCTTTCTGGAGATTGAGCCTTTTCTCCTAGGTGCTGAAAAAACCACTGCTCCTTAATATCTCAGCTATTAATATGACCAGTTAATGCCCTTAGCCCAATGAAAGCTTTTGAATGTCCCTAGAGGGAATATTCATGCAAGAATTACACTCAAGCTGGAGGAAAACATGGATCTTCCTTCAGAAGATGTTCAAAGGCACCAGATTTTCAGGTAATTCAATGTCCTAGGACAAAACCCAATTTTCACCAGAAACTGAGACTGAAGGCATAAGTTGACTGTTTAACAAACATGGAACCAGATGCACTCGAGTAATGAATTTTGCCTGAAAAATTAACAGTAATACATATACTTGCAGCTTTGATTTTACTGTTGTAAGTAAAAATTATTTAAAATGTGTGAGATCATTAATTTTAAAATCTCAGTTTAATTACAGCTACCTTCCTTTTTTCCCCTCATTTAACTCACCTCCTCATTTTTATAAGTCTTTACTAATTTCCTCTCATTGAGGAATAAATGTTATTTTTCACCACATTCTCATTTTAAATCTTAAATTCTAATTCTGCTAGAAGGAGACTTCATGAAGCAAGCCCTAAATAAAACATTCACTCTATTTGCTGGTGTTTCAAGCATTAAATTAATATTCTCAAAGTTCATTCATTAAGTCCCTAACTTGTAATTAGGATTCAGGCCATGCTTCTGATTAGACGGGAAAAAGAAATCAGCCCACAGAGAAAGGCAGCTTTTCATTTGAATCCAATCAGGGAGAGCAAACACACTCCAAAAAGGGTTTCTGTGGTATATAGATATAATTATCAGGAAGGAAAAGGGAAAAACAACTCAGAACCTTAATGAACATGAAAGAGGCTGTTTTAGCCTTGAGAACTCCCTGCAGCAATGTTACTCTTCTTAGTGTCAATCCTATTGACCAAAACTTGGCAATAGACAACAAGAAAGTTTCCTCATCATTAATCGAATGTGCTTCACTATATTCTAAAATGTCTGTGCTGATTTATTACATCTGGTAGATCTGCACAAATGAAAGGCAAGATGGAATTTGGTACTAACATGCAAGCAAGCAAAAAGATCGTGGCAGGCATATTAGAAACCAAACCAAATCACACCAATCCCACTTTGAGATATTGTAGGGATGAAATACACCATTAGAATGGCAGCCACTAGCACCCTTGGAGGTAAGATCACAAAATATTTCCAATATACAGCATGGAAAAATGAAAATTTGTATTTGCTGAAGGGAATACATTTAAATTTAATTATAAACGAACAGGCAGAATCCTATTCTTAGTTAACAGAGTTCTTAGTTCTTTGAACTCTACTGATATCTTATGGTTGAGGAAGTATTTTCATAAATCAGATCACTTAATAATAGATAGTTTTAGGGATTTAATTTTAGACTTCTGTAATTCTTGTTTGGAATATAATAGTGAAGATTGCTTAACTGCTGTTAGCTCATGAACTGCTCTTTGTCAATAGATTTGTCAATAAACAGCAAAACAGTTAGTTTTGACAGAAGGTGGTGATGTGCAAAACTAAATCGTTGCAGTAGTGACCAAATAGCTGTATCTTGCTGAATAGATGTTAAAATAGATATTGTCAGTTTCTCTTAGCTAGTTGGTTCACTGGCTGAAGTAGTAATTTTAACGTATTTTATATTGTAAACATAACTGAATACCATAGATCCTGTGTGACAATTACTTTTCCCAGCCATGTTACCATTAGGGATTCACCTCTTCTGCTTTTCTACACACATTCTCTCTGAAATCCACCCTCCACCCTGCTCAGTAGGACTGTAGACATTCAACTCATAAAGATATTATCCTTTCTGAGAAAAGCCCACAGTAGGGCTAAAATAAAAGTAATTTATGTCAGCACTACAGCTTCTTTTAGATCTACAGGCAATTCTAGTGAATTATTACTGCTTAATACTAAAGCAAAAACATTCTAATATTTGCAAAAACCTAATAATATTTGTCAATATAGGTATGTAAAGGTAATAAAGTTATTTAGCTAAAATAATTTTTTCCAGAACTTCCCATACATATTCATGAATAATTTTGTTGTGTTTATGAAGCTAAACTTTCAGAAGTTAAGGTTAAGAAGTAGGTATGTAAAATCTTTAGCCAACACTAAGGTATTTCTAGTTCTGGACAAATGCCTGAATTAGGAGCATTGGATCTATTTTTTTCGTTACTAATTGTTCTAGTTTGAAAACAAACCAGTGGGAGACACTAACTCAGAATAACAATTTTTTAGGAAAATTAAAAATAAAGGCAGAAAACACTGGTTAAAACTGACAGAGTCAGGATACAACCTGACACCCTGTTAGTCAGGGCAGCTGTCTGATAAGATGCTGGCTGCAGTTCTCCTGAAGTGAATGGATGTGGTTCTGCTGAAGTGGTGATCCTGTAGAAAGGTCTGGTCTTCCTCGGAAGGTCCAGTGGTGGCTTTGTAGCTTTATGTAGCTCTGGGAATCCAGTGGGAAAAGCTGCTTGTGGTGTTTGAAATCTCCCTCTGGGGAGAGCATCTCACAATGGGTTGATACAATTTTATCAGTCATGCAGTGAGACTAGATGGCCCATTAACAGAAGATACCCACCTGGAGGGAGGATGGGTCACAGGAGAGATAAAGAACACTGCCCCACCTGGTTTCAACAGCTGGCCCATTAACAGAAGATATCCTCAGAGTTTTTCAGGGATGAGTCATGAAGGAGATGGGGAACCCTGCCCCACAGGTTTTTTAACAGTTTATGAAGATGGTGGTGAAATACATACTTTTGGGCACAACTTACATTGTAATCTAGGACATTAATAAAGGCCATAGAGTTTCTGTTGAACTCACTGTTGAGGGTCTTATCACTTGTCTAAGGTTTCCACTGCCTGAGCTGGTCTTAACTTATTCTAACAGTCATCTAAAAGTAATAACATAAGTGTTGTCTAACCTGTTTTAGCACAAGGAGATTAAAAAAGTGAAAACTTTGTTGGAGTTGGTGGGAATTTACAGTCAGTGTGATTGAAAACCAGTATGGACAGAAGAAAAGTGGTGAGACTATTTGGTCCAATATGTAGTATAATTTAGAACATAGGTAACATAAAAAATACATTAGCATAACATTCTGAACTGCTCTGATGAATTATGGTCTCATGCTATGGTTACATTGTGTGACCCTGGGTCCTTTAAAAAAGCATCCAAAGTAATTATGAAAAACAAAGTATGTATATTTAATCTGTTGAAATGTATAATGTTCTTTCAGACCTGTATGTAAAGCAAATATAGTATAGGGAGGAAAAAAGTAATAATAAAACTGACTGGAAGTGTTGAATTCACAATGTGAGAATGGGAAGAAGAAAGGAAATGGAAAGACAATACAGAAAACAAATAACTTCATTGAGGGGAAGGAAATGAGAGACAGATAATATTTCATCTACAACAGAACAGATATTATGCAAAATTGCCCATTTAAAAGTGGGAGAATAATTATTCCTTTGAAAAGGTTAAGCTCAGGAAAGGCAGCAGATAAACTGAAGCTTTTTTATAATACAAGAACTGATAGCCCTTGCCTACTTGAGCATGCTGGTTTCCTCTAGGATAGTCAATTTTCTTCACAGCTGTACAGCTGTTTTGGATTTGTGCTGCAAACTGTTGATAACACAGGGATGGTTTTTTACCTATTACTGTGCAGGGTTTACACAGAGCCAAAGTCTTCTGTGTCTCTCACCCCGCCCCACCCCACCAGCAAGCCAGCTGTGGTACATAAGGATCTGGGAGGGGACACAGCTGGGATGGATGCTCCCAACTGATTCAAGAGTTATCCAACATTTTGTGACATCATGTGCAGCACAAAGACCTGGAAAGAGGACTAGGGGGGATGTTTGGAGCTGTCTTCCCAAATCAACATTCTACATGACAGGACCCATCTTTCCTGGGGACAGCTGAACACCTGCCTGGTAGTTGGAAATGCCAAGTTAATTCCTGGTTTTCCTTTACTTGTGGGCATGACTTCTGCTTTGAAGTCATTATTAAATTGTCTTTATCTCACTTGTAAGTTTTCTCATTTCTGCTCTTCTGCCTCTATCCACATCTCACTGCTACAGAGTGAGCCAGAGTCTGTATGAGGTTGAGTTGCTGGCTGGGGTTAAACCACAACACTGTGACAGAAAATACACTTAGAACTAAGTTATATCTTTGAAACAAAAATTTTGAGTTTGGAGAATCAAATGCTAAGAAACCTTAGGATGTAAACAATGTTACTTGAGCAATTACTTAGAATTTAAATTTCCAAATTTATCTGAAGTCTGTGTAACAGCAACTTCTGTTCAGGCTAGGCATATTGTTATGAAAACTAAGGAGAAACAGAAACAACTTGAAGATTATCTAAGTATGCAACAAATAAAAACAGTGCTATTATGGAACATAGTAAAACAGGACCTTAGTATAAATTAAACAGTAATATTCTTGAGTCTCTATAGTGGAATCATAAACACACCAGAGTCTATTTAGGAATTTCAATATGGAACCATTATCTGATCATAAAGGAAAGGGGTTTGTATATTCTATCCTAGTTTTAATTTTTTTTGTATGTGTTTAGAAGTGAAATATTTCTAAAACCTTGACATTTGTGTGCAAAAGCTTAGGTAGTTTCACTTTCTACCACTGTTAACATTCAAACAATTTCAGAGAAAAAGAAAAAATGAAAAGATGTGTTTGTAAGTTACTTCTCTTGAAAGAAACTCAGGTAGATAACTAATTGGTTTATCAATTAATAAAGGTCCCTAAGTACTTTTTTTTTTCTAAAATGACTATAGTTTTTAATAATTTCTTCAAGGTTTCACATTTATGACTGATAACTTACAGAACTAGAACATTTGCCTTCTAAGTACATATTCCTTTCTGGAAACTACCATGTGAAAATCATGAAGACATCTCCTAAACGAATTTCACTGGTCATTTGAGAGCACATAAGATACTTTGAGAGACAAGGTTACTAACAAACTAGGAAAAAAATGTTAAAATTTGAGGTGATCAAGAGATGAGTCCCAAATTTTTCTAAATGATGGCTGGTAGAAGGACATGCTGCAGCAATTTAAAATCATAGAGGGATATAAATAGCAAAGAGAAATTATTTAAAGGGAAAAGGAAGAGTAAGAATGAGAAATGGACAGCAATTTCAAAAGCAGAAGGTGATTCATAATTTCAGAAATCACTTCTGTCCTACCATCGCTTAAACATATTTCTGTGTGATGAAGCGAAGGAGCCATGGCTTGTGATATTTATGAGACCAGAAAATATTCTAGGTAGTACAGTATTGCATTAGTGCTTAGATAAAATTAGATAGAGAGTAGCAGAATTCCAAAGACTAAAAATAAAATGTTCTGTTATTAATTTCTCAACTTTATTCCCAGATGAATTCTACTCAAAGTAATATAGGAGATGAATGATGCGGTGTTACTAATTTAAAAATACCACAAGTGAACAAATCACAGTTTTTGGGTTTTTTTGCTATAACAAGACAAACAAGAGCACAGAAATATTTCAGAACAGCACTCCATGTTCTGTGAGAGACACTTATATAGGTAGGATGAAATTGATATTTCCAGGAATTTTTGAATACATGACTTCTGATGGACAGAAGTGCCTGAATTCTTAATAATGATTATAAGTTACAATCTTACCATCACCTTCGCCACTGATATGGGTGGAACTAAGAAGAGCTGTGTTTTAGTCCAAGTATCCTTGTCCACAAAGATAGTAATTTTAAATTATTTGTGTTCATGACAAAGACATTTCTAATAAGGTAATCCAGATATATTTTTAAAAACCTCAATGCAGTTTTCTTTTCTTTCTAGAGGAGGAAAATAATTACATGATGAATATCTTAGAGAAGGAACCTGTAAGTGTCAGACCTAGAATATATGTCTGTGCAGAGACCCAGCTAAGCAGGACACTGCTGAAAAAACGTCTGGTGCAGTGCACAATCCATTTCCCAGAATACTCAGGAGCAGAAAAACAAGCAAACAAAAAAAGCTCAGTAGTGGAACGACCTGAATGGGAGAAAATGAAAACCTGGAGTCATTTATGTATGAAAGCTTGGTATGTTGCTTCTTTTATTGAAGTTTTCATCGGTCTCCTATAGACACACTTTGATATAATAATATCTTTTAGCATTTCTTTAACCTTTCCAGCAATGTCCTCTTCCACTGTATCATCCCTTTATTTCAGCTGGGCATTCTGAATTCTTTGATAAAAGGATTTTTTTGGTTTTGTTTTGAAAACAAGGTTATTTTTGGCCCTCAATATGTATTTGATCTAGCTGATCCTGTCAGTGCAAATTTAGCATTCCAGAAAGAAAACACATTGCAGTTATTTACAGAATACATCTAGCAGTTATGTTTGGATATCACAGCTTTATTGGTTAGAACAAGGAACAATAATAACAATAAAAAAAGTCCAATTAGTTTTCAGGTGTATGATTGTTAAATGTGTTTAAGGACATTATACATGCAGACTTCATAAAGGTCGTACCAGCAAGCTTTTGCTCTTTAGTCCTTGTAGACAAACCAGAAACTGGGAATAAATGTAGGAGAGGTTGAAAGGCTGACTTGGACAGCAGAGTTAAAGGAAGAATTCACAGTCCCTGAGTCCCCGCGAGCATTTTGAAGTGCATCCTCTCCTATTTCATTCCCTCTTCCAACAGCTGGACTGCACAGGTTCTCTGCAGTCATGGATATGCATGAAGCTGTAGTTGTGGCAGCTACTGGCTAAGAACTTTAAATTATTCATATTGCTTACCCTTAGAAATATACCATACATAGGACCATAGCTTCTCTAAGGGCTTATAACACAAAGTGATAGGAGCATGAAGGGGTGTAGGGAGAAGTTTAAAATTTTTGGGTGGTTTTAGTGTTTTGAAAAAAATGCCATTGAGCATCCTGATACTGCTGAAGGTTACCTGTCATAGAAATAATTTTTACATAGGTAATATCACTAGCATGATACTCTTTTCTATGTTGTTAAAGCCTAAAGTAAAAAAGATTGTCAATAACTGAACTTACAATCTAACACTCCTTGGTATAGCAGGATTGAGTCCTTTACTGTACTTTTCATAACCAGCTGTTCAGAGTATTCAATAGCAAGCTGTTCAGAGCATTCAAATACCCTTCATATCTTATCTCACTGGGATATTCTCTTCATGTCTTTATTTCCCTTTAAATCACATTATACATGGTTTTTCGTTTAGCGAAATTGATCAACTTGGAAAAAAATTGGATGAGACTCAGAATACTGAGATGTCTTAAAATTACACTTCAAGTGCATAAATCTGAATGTCGTAGTCTCTTCTCTCTCCTCTGCTCTTTCATATGCAAAAACACAGGTCTGGCCACAAGTGCAGTTGAAATGCTAATGATGAACACCCATAGTATGCTGCCACAGAAAAGCACCAAAATTTATCTTGCTTTTCTACTTCAAACTTCCAGCTTAAATAGCCTTTCTTTGAGGCACTGCTGAAGCCTAGCACCAAACCAAACCAAACCAAACCAAACCAAATAATAACAACAACACAAACAAAAGGAAGATTGTTTTACTTCCTTGTCTGGTTTCACCTAGGATTGAGTCAATTTTCTTCCTAGCAGGTAATACAGTGATGTGTTTCGGAGTTAGGATGAGAACAGTGTTGACAACACACTGATGCTTTAGCTGTTACTGAGCAGAGCTTACACTAAATCACACTTTTCAGTTTCTCATCCTGCCCTGGCAGTGAGTGGGCTTTCAGTGCATAAGGAGGTGGCAGGAGACACAGCAGGGACAGCTGACTCCATTTGATCAAAAGGATATTCCATGCCATATGATATGCTCAGCATATAAACTAAGAGGAAAGGTGGGGGACAGTGCTTGGGAACAGGCTGGGCATTGGTGAGTTGGTAATGAAAAATCATTTTTCATTTGCATCATTTGTCTTTCTTGGGATTCTTCTTCTTCTTCTTCTTCTTCTTCTTCTTCTTCTTCTTTTTTTTTTTTTTTTTTTTTTTTTTTTTTTTTTTTTTTTTTTCTGGCTCCTGAGTTTTCTTACCTTTAACCTTCACATTCTTTCCTCCACCCCACTGTCTGCATGGCTTAATTGCTGGGTGGGGCTAAACCATGACTTACTTTCTGTTGATCTTCTTTTCCCTTCTAATTCTTGGGTAGATTTAGGTGTTATTTTCACCTGTAGAAAGCTTGATTTCAAACAACTAATTTGCTTTTGGGCTTTATATTTAATTTATTTCTCTATCATTTTTTGTTTTTCACTCTTAGTCATGCATTTTTAGATTAAGAGATTAAAAGAGAAAAGAATAAACACTTTTGGTGTGAAATGAAGATATATAATCAGTCCTGTAACACCCTCAAAGCATCACATATCCATTGCATGAAGGGACTTAAAAAAGGGCATGTTAGATTTCAAAGAATGTGTAGATTTTTCAGAAAAAAAAGAAGCTGAAAAGATTGAGTGTGGATAAAACCTAACTGATACTCTATGTTATAAGGAAAACAATTAGGCAGTAGAAATTAATGAGAAAGTATGTATTACGTAATATTAGTTAATATTGTTTCAAAGTTTTTGCTCTTGAATTTCATCCTTTTCAGATGCAAGAGTTAAAGCAATCTTAATTACCATATTTTTCTGGGGACAATTTGATTGATCATTCTTTTGCTGAACAAGATATAATGCATCCATAATAGTTAAAATTTCCTCACAATGCACATATCTATTCCATGGCTTAAAAAAAAAAAAGTTCCTATGTTGAAGTAACACAAGACTCAAAAGTTAAGAATGGTTTAGCATGTCATAATTTGATCCCTTTTTTACTGTAGTACAAAGTTTGTTAATTGGATCTAGCTTTGTGCCATCTGCAAACTTGCTGAGGGTTCACTTAGTGTTGTCATCCATGTGGTCACCAGTGAAGACACTAAAGAATACTGGTCTTTGTATCCTTGGAGTACAGCACTAGTTACTGGCCTCCAGCTGAACTTTGAGTTCAACAGCTGTTCAGTTTCCCCTCCTCGTACTTGGTCTGCTTTTCAAAAAAGATGGTATGAAACACAGTGCTGAAAGCCTTGCTGAACTCAAGATAAACAATCCATTGCTTTTCTCTCATCCATTCTCCTTTTCTACTTCTTAGATGCTGCACAGAGCACTGTTTCCCTCCTGGAGTTCCTTTCCTTGACAGAGCAGTTTCTGGAGCACACACTTCCATGGGAGAGGAGTCTCCCTACCTCATGCCAGACCCAGCAAGGGGCACCAGGCAATCCCACAGCCCCAGATGTGCATTTTCCCTTAGGACCTCACACTGGGTGGAGGCCTGTGACGGGCCAGGGGCTGTTCCTTCAGGGCTGGTACTGGGATCTGTGCGCTCTGGCATGTCAGGGCTGTTGTCCACCTGTGGTCACCACCCTCGGCTGAGCTCCTGGCCCCTTTCTGTGCTGGCTGCGTGTGTTGGCTGCCTCTGACAGCAGCACCCCTACCACGGCAGAAAGAGATCATGGTCAGCGTACTCGGACCCTGCAATAGCAAGACTCTTGGTGAGATGTCCTTCCCAGAGCTCCTTGGCATTAAATCTCACCCCTGCTGCCAGGGAGATGCTGTTCTCTTGCTTGGCTCGCGTGGGTGGAATACTCCTTCCTACTCTAATTCTGAACACAAGATAAACCTGTATACAACAAGCTTTCAAATTCACCAGAGTCCTATCCCCTAAGGAGAAGCTGCAGCATGTTCAGAAGCTAACTAAAATACTCAGAAGCCAAGTTTTAGATAAAGCTGAAAATAAACATTTGCCTGGAGTAGAAGGAAATTGAGTAGAGCGAGTTACTCATAGAACTTTACAAAAAAGAGTTCTTGTGCGCTATATAAGATTCTGAATGTATCTTTTGATTTAATAACATTTTCTTTCTCTTGGGGTAGCATATGAAGCATGATGTTTCTTAAAACAAAATTTAACAATTAGAAAATTTTGAAATTCTGTCCTTTTGGTGGCTCTTGCAATAGAAATTAAAAATTGTTTTTACTTCATCTGGAATTTTCTAAAATACTGTATTTTTCTTTCTCATTCCATCTCCCCCTGAAAACATGTGCTTAACCTGTAAAACATCTAAGAATTCTGGTTTTTCCTCAATATCTGTTATATTATTTCTTCTTACCATAATAATTTCATTTTAAGCACAGCATGCTACATACCGACATTAAACAGTCAGCAACAAGAAGCATTTCAAATAGATAGAATATTTTTTTCTATTCTCTAGTAGGTTTTTTAAAATTTTCCTTTGTTTCTCACGACACTAGTATTTGTCTGGATAGAACTGGTATTTCTAAGAAAGAAAGAAAAACAAATACATCCCCTTTCTTTTAGGGAGAATAAAATGAAATTATTTTTCATAAAGTGAAAACATGTATTGAGAGTTCTCTGACTTTTCAATAAAGGTTATTTGTTGTAGTATTTGGAGAACTCAGCATTAATTTTCCATTTGCCTCAGGAGTACAGGAGCTACTTTCTGTAGCTTCTAAACTGTTTCTTGTACATTCAACTACTCTGCTACTGGGAAGATGATTTGCAAAGAGAAATTTTGCTTCTTAGCCTACCACATCTATTCATTGTTAATCTCAGAAAACTTCAAATCACAGAATCATGGAATGGTTTGGGTTGGAAAGGACCTTAAATATCCTCTAGTTCCAATCTCCCTACTGTGGGCAGAGATGCCTTCCCTAGACCAGGTTGCTCAAAGGGAAGGTGCTCCTAGAACTTTTCCTTTTTTTTAAGAAATGCAGGACTATGAATTTTGTATAAATTAGGCGATACCGTGTTTTATGAAATTGTGAATAATGTGAAATGAAAGCCTTCGAGGTTTTTCCTCAAGGGAGAAATATACCTGTCTCTAAGTAGGGTATCAGCTGACACTATTTCACGTGGTTAGCTGTTAGAAACTTTACCTTTAAATGCAGACAGATTTCGGTGACAGAAGTTAGTATTTTTAATAGGATACCTGTATTGGTCACATTGAAATGGCAGCAGTGACAGGCACACAAATAAAATCAGACATTTAACAATTATGGAAGTATAGCATGTTGCAGTATCTTGTTGGTAGCTTCAGACTGTGGGAAAGGGCAGTACTGTAGGTTAGCAGCCTCTGGAGTACTTTATTGTGAGGATTATCATGGGTCTTATGGTTGTGGTTTTCTTTATATATTTGGCTTCTACTTGAGGTGACTTTTATGTTTCCTAACATGCTTTTACAGATTTCTAGTCCTTCATTAGTCTATAGCTCCAGGTTATATGAGAATTTTATGCCTTTTACTTTTTTATATACTATTTATTTGTTCTTTATTACACTAAGAACTGCTTTTGACTACTTCTGGGTCTTCTTCTTTAAGAAACGCAAAAAGCCAAAAGACCCACTATAAAACCCCTGCAATCATAAGTAGGTGTTTTATAGCTGAGGGCACAAGCCAGTGCCTCTTCTCTTAAGTTCCCATGCCCATATCCCTCTTCCCTTGACATCGTGTCTATTTTTCAGAGCCTCCACTGCTGTACCTGGCCTCTATTTCTCTGTCCTGATAAAGCCCTTTGTGGGAAAAACCATGTAGAGAAAGCTCAGAAAGCAGTGGCAGTTGACACATTGTCAACAGCTGATTAACTTCTTGGGCATCAGAATGATGGTTTCAGAAAGGTGTAGTTGCAGAAAGTGCTTAAAGTAATACAGTTAATTGAGAGCTTCCTGATCAGGCAGATGGATCTGTAGGAAAAAAAAAAAAAAAAAAAAGAGGGTTAAACATTCATCAAGTACTAAAAAGCAGCTGAAAACAATTCTTAAAAGAAATTATTTTCTATGGTTTCCAGCAGCATGTATTTGAAATCGAAGTCAATTCTGATAAAAACCCTTTGTGTGTCTGCCCTGAAACCCTTCACATTTGACCAGAAAAACAGCACCTTCATACGAGTGCCCATAGGCATCCTTTCCATTATGGAGATTTTGATACTAATTTCGAATAATTTTTTCATTAATTATGAATTTATTCATGTAAAGACTACTTGAGTGTGTAGTTTTGAACAGTAATGAATGGTATAGTAAGCAAGTTACAATTTCCAAGCTACAAAACTTAGACATGGGAACATTTAAGAGCAAGTATGAGAAGGAACAGAAAGGATATCTGACTTCTTGCTGAATGTGAACATTACTTCACTTAAAAATCTGTAATTGAATTATGGAGAAAAAATACTTTCAGTGATGGAAAGATTAAAGATTTAGTCTAATGGGCAACACTTTTCTCATTTTCACAGTAGGAACATAATTGCATTCTATATTACTTACCCGCTATAAATCTAGATTCAGGCTTTGAGTTGGGGATTTTGAATAAAGGACTGTGGCAGGGTCATTGGGGTCTTCTTAAAAATGTCAAAAAAAAAGTCCTAATAGCCTTACAAAGTATTGCACTGTGCTCAGGGGAAAATACAAATTCTAGTTTGCCTAGCATGAAGGACATGCTAGATAATCCTTCATATTTCTTTCTTTTTAGCTCCATAAAGACATGGAATTATCAATATGTAGTCAATAACACACCTTAAAGCATGTTATCCTACAAGATTCCTGACAAACTAGGGCTTGTTCGCATCCCCTGACTTAGAATATCCAAGCTGAGAATAACTCAATGTAGTTCTGCTGCTGCAAAGACTCCTTAGCAACTACAGTGTCATGGTTTCTGCTTTTATTTCTGATTGACATATCTATCTTCCACTAATTTTATCTTCTTTTAGAAAATTTCTGTATTGTTTCCTTACTTCTTTCCTTGTAATTTCTTTTTTTTCTTTCTGCATTTCTTTCTCCATTACTTTTTCTATGCATTGATTTTTCTTCTGGACCCAAGAAAAAGAGGACACTAAACTGGTGTACAGTAGACTGTTTGGCAAGACAGGAAAAATAGCTGAATTGTCTGTGTGGTTTTTGTGTTTGTTTGTTTTGGTTTGGTTTGGTTTTGTGCATGTGTGTGTCTTCTTTTTGTGATTGTTCAAGTATGCAGAAAACTGGTTACACTAGCTAACCTTATTTGCCTTCAGGGAAAGTATGTACAAAAACTTTTGCAATCCTAGTACTAATTTTGCTTCTTTAGTTGTTTGGTGGTAACGAAGGAGTCACTTAGCTTTATATTTCTGTAGTGGGAGAACTAAGGGAATTTCCCTTAATATTAAATAGTAACAATAAAGTCAGGAATAAAGAAACTGTGATTCTTCTCTGAAGAATGGACTGCTGACAGTGTATTTTTGGTAAGGCTATTTTTTACTTAAATTTCCAATGCAATGATGCAGGTACTTTGTCCTTAAACAATAAATTGTTGACGTTACCAGAACCATGTTTTTTCAGTGAAGTGATGAAAAACTGTGAGTAATTAAAAACTGTGAGAGTGGATGTTTTCATTCAGATACAGGAGGATGCCGAGCAGCTGTTTTTATATATCAGGGTTTGCACAGAGGTTTCAAAGCCTTAATCTTACAGTGACTAGCGTCCCCCATAAAGGATTTTGGGCACTTAATTGTGAGATTGTGTGGAAGGATATAGAATAATATACAAGCAAAGTGAGAAAGATAGGGATGAACTTCCAGCAAATTCCAAGGTATTTTCTTAAAAGCCATTTGCAATCAGTGTCCTGAACTTCAGTTTGAGAGAGCTAATATGTGTTGATGTCCCTCAATTAACAGTTCAAAGAGAACAAACGGCTTTTTCTGGCAAGGAGGGTTTAAGTTTTGTTAATATGCTGACTTTTCTCTACTCCTCCTGAATTTGAAACTGAAGCTTGGTATTCTCTCAGTTGTATATATAAATCCATAAATAAGATGAAGAAAAACCTGTACCCAAAATCTGATAATTTCAGGTCTTGCCCAGAACCGATTCATTCTCTCTTTTTCTTCAGTCTGGGCAGATATGTTCATAAGCTACCACTTCTAATTACTCAGTTGCTATTCAGAATAAGTAGCACATCTCTTAAAGCCAGACAACTGAATGTTACTTGCATAATTATTTCAGTAAAATCTTCATTTGAATGTCTTCAAATATTATGTTTATTAATTAAAACTATTCAGTCTATCTAAAATGAAATTATTATTTTAAAGAGAGATATAATTTTATGTTTTAGCCAAGGTTTATGTTTGCAAAACCAGCACTTGTAAGAAAATTCTTTTAACTGAATATATGTCTCTCTGTTTCAGTACTTTTTATTTTATATAATCTCAGAGAAATAGTTTACTTTTCTTGATGTGATGCTTGCCTGTTGTCAGATATTGAGGTTAAGAAAAGCCAATAATTTCAGTTGGGAGTAACAGGTGTTTTCACAAATTTTATTGTGATGAGTTTCTCAAAAACAAATGCAGAGGAAGATCAGTTCTTCTAAGATCCAATACCCAGTTTCACAATGTGCTGATTTTCTTTTTTATCTTTGTAGTAATAACAGTAAGGAAATTAGTCCAGTCAGGTGATTCCAAAATTGTAAGAATGTAAAAAAATATTAGGTATTTTTATTATATTTTCTTGAAATGGACCTTAATAAAATGAATGGTTTTTTGTCTACCTATCAAAATAGAAAGCATATAACTTAAAATGACAATGTTACTGCTGTCACCAGTCATAAAAGATGGGAAGATTTAACAGCAGTGAGTAAAACAAAAAATGGAAATTCCTGTGCAGGGAAAGAGCAAACAGGTGATGTTCTCGTCACTGCTCTCTGATGCATGAGGGTTGTCCATCTTTAAATAATGTGTGAAAAATAATTATCAGTATTCTCTGAATCAGGGACAGGAAAGCCTAGTTTAAGTCTCACAGGTTAGATAAGGCACAAAACTTAATATAGAAAGAAACATCTTGTAAACTAAAATTACCTTTTCTTAAGTTTTCTTTACATAGTTTCTTCCATTCCTCAATTATCTAAATTAAAGAAAACTGTCATTTTTCTAATAAAGATGATTCTAAATAAATAGAGCCTTAGTCCTGTGATCTCATGGAAGGAGATGTAATTACCTTGCTCTTAGCTTTCTTGGGGATGACATGCTACCTGAAGAAAATTTAAGACACCCCAGCAGTGTTAGAATATTTCTTTGTTAAGCTGCAAGAGTTTATCATTAGACCTCTATTCTCACACTCAGCATAATGCATCTACAACCCAGAAATTAGACCAGTTCTTATTCCTCTAGTAGAACAATCAAAGGTTACGTTTTATTTTATGAATAGCATTTGATTAGTGCTTGTACTGAGGTATTGTACTTTGGCAATAAATAGAAAGTGAAATCTGAGGAGGTTTTCTTTTTTTGTTTCACTTATGTCTCAAAGTAACTAATTTCCTTTCTTTCTAATCACCACCTTTTAGAGACACCGAAAGCTGGTTATTTGAATGAGATACATCCTGATTAAAAAGAGAGTTCTACATGTTATGTTTAAGCTATAGGCCTGCATGGAAATCCATATTATTAACAGAAAATCTGGACATATTTCTAGAGTTAGCCCTGACTGTTATACTCCTGTATGCTTTGAAGATTTAAGATACATATTTCCCAAAGTTTAATGTAGAATATCTAGGTAGTTTTACCTATAGAGGCTTAAGGAGAAGCAAATCACATTTTGATAAGCACTGGGACAATTGAACTCATTGCAATCTTCACATTTTACAGAATGTGAAGTGTTTGAGAGAAGAAAGATGACAGTCTAATACTTCTTTTAAAGAAAGAAATGGAAATGACACAACTTCTGGACATGTGTGGGCTAATATTCTAACTTGGAGATAAGCAATGATAACATTAACTATGAAGTACTTGCATGATCAGATGTTGCATGTAATTCCAGTTCCTCACCTAAATCTCTGGGAAGGTGATGGATCATCTCATTCTGGAGACCATCTCTATCCACATGGATGGCAAGAAGATGATCAGGAGTAGTCAGCATGGATTCACTAAATGATTTACTAAAGGTAAATCATGCCTGATCAACCTGATTACCTTCTACAATGAGGCAACTTNAGCATGGATTCACTAAAGGTAAATTACCTTCTATGATGAAGCAACTTTCTGGATGGATGAGGGAAGAGCAGTGGATATGGTCTACCTTGAATGCAGGAAGGCTTTTGGCACTGTCTGTCACAACATCTTCATAGGCAAACTCAGGAGGTGTAGACTGGATGAGTGGGGGGTGACATGGATTGAGAACCAGCTGAACAGCAGGTCCCAGAGTCATAATCAATGGCATGTTGGAGAACTTCATGGAGAACTGAAGTTCTCTTTCCCATGGGAGAGATCCCATGGTGGAGCAAGGGAAGGACTCCTCTCTCTGAGGAGTGGGAGAAGCCTCGGGTGATGAACTGACCATAACCCCCATTCCCAGTCTTCTTGTACTGCTGGGGTAGGAGATAGTGCTAGAAAGGAGGGAGGGGTGGGAGGAAGGTGTTTTTAAGGTCTTATTTTACTTCTCCTATTCCTGTTCTGACCTGGTTAGTAATAAATTAATTTAGTATCTCTAATTTGAACTTGTTTTGCCCATGAGAGTATTAGATGAGTGATCCCTCTCAGTCCTTATCTCAACTTAAAACCCTTCATTATGTTTCCTCTTCCCTGTCCAGCTGTGGAAGGGAGTGAGAAAGCTGCTCTGATGGGTGCCTGGAATCCAGCCAGGCTCAACCCACTACGACCTTTTTGGTTCCTCCCTCATGCTCTACACAGGGTGCCAAAAAAAGGACTGTAGGGTTGACCTTGGCTGGATGCCAGGTGCTCACCAAGCTGCTCTCAGTCCCCTTTCCAGTAGGACAGGGGAGAGAAAAAATAAGATGGAAAACAACTAGCAGGTTGAGACAAGACAGTTTACTAAAACAGGAAAAAAAAATGAAAGTTTCTGTGCGTAAGCAAAGGGAAAACACAAAACAATCTTCCCATCTGTGGGTGATGTTCAGACACTTCCCGGAAAGCAGAGCTTCAGCCTGTGTAGCGGCTGCTCAGGAAGGCAAACTCTGTAAAATGACAAATGCACCCCATTCCCCCTCCCTCCCTTTGCTCTCATGTCCGAGCTGATATGTATTCATACAGTATGGAATATCCCCTTGGTTAATTTGGGTCAGTCATACTGGTTGTGCCCCCTTCCAGGATCTCAGTGCTGAGACAGTGCTGGTGCTGTGCCAGGGCTGCTCAGCAGTAGCCAAAACACTGCTGTGTTATCAACACCTCTACAGCTACTATTGAAAAGCACAGTACACCGAGGGGGCTGCTAAGAGAAAATGAACTCCAGCTCAGCCAACTCAATACACTAAGTCTGCATATTTTTTAATAAATCACAGTCTTGTGCTGCAATGATAAAGGATCACAGTGAATAATGTAATTTTACTAGCCTAGTTTGTGCCAGGGCATAGATAGTTCTCTGAAACAATTGTATCTGTGATCTTTGCTTATGCTGATTGCACTTCAAACATCTTCACCACATGGTTGACAGGATTTCACCTGTGAAACTTGCTAGAGTGACACTGATGTAGTTTAGAAAGCTGGTGAAGAAGAGAGAGGACCAACTTGCAGTTTGTGGACTGTATTGAGCTGGAAAATGCTGATAGGAACAAAAGGGAATCTTTATCAAGGACTTGTTTTGCTCTCTGAAAATAGCTTTTCTTGCATTTTAAGAAGCTCAAGCAGTACTGATTAAAGGTTATAAGTTAAGTGATTGCCACCTACTCCTTTGCATCTGTTTCTTTGCTGTGACAATTTTCTATAGCTTCTTGAATAGTTTCTAAATCATACTTTTTCAAGTCAAGATGGTTTGTAGGCTGCTGTTTACAGACTGGAAACAGCATTAGTTGCAAGGTTTCTTTAAAGGTCATATTTAAGGCCTTTTTTTAAAGATAGGTGTTAGCTTGCTATGAGCTTTACACAAGAACTAGAATGAAGATGGAGTTGGTAAGGAAATTTAACTTACAGCTCATTTTTTATTAGATTTTCACAAGCCTATCACACAAATGTTGTTTTGATCTGATATAGCATCGAGTTTGATCTTACAAAGACTTCAAATCTAATTTGTTTTTAAGGTTTCTCGGCTTCTGCTGCGTCATCTGTCTTTCTATCTAAGCAGTCTCTCTGGAAAGCCCTACTGCTAAATCATTTTGCAGCAGTAATTTGCTGTAATGTTAAGGAGCCACATAAAGAGGAGATGGTTTCTGTGCTGTTTGTATTTGTGAGAGGTAATGTGTCAGAAACACTTGTAGGTGTTTGGCAAAAGCAGACCTGCTGGCCTTTTCCCTGCTATTAAGTGAGCAAGAGATGACCAAGACTTTCGCTTCAAGAACAGCTTTCACAATGAAGAAAATTTTTGGAAGAGGTTAAACTCTGATTACACTGTTGCTAGTGTGGCACAAATATCGTTGGATGATCAAAGTCTGTTCTGTAACATATTCAGAAACTTTTTTGGGTTCTGGTATGCAGGGTGATATTCAAACCTTCTTCTTTCAATGGATTTCCACAAAGGGTCACCTTCAACTATTTGTGCAAAAAGTCCTCTATGTGCATGTAAGCAATTAGTGAATGGCAGGTTTGGCAAAACTTTGGCAATCTGAGTGAGAGAATCTGTTCAGTTGCAGCTCTGTTAGTTACCCAAATTAAGTTACTAAAGTTTTCTGATTCTTTTAAAATGTGAAAAAACTTGGTTATTTTCCGTTCTTATCCCAGTAGCCTTTGGGGACTGATTGAAGATTCTACAATAACTTGAGCACATCCTTCTGAAGGAGGCTCATGAGAAAAGGAATAGCTTCCTTGATTATTCTGCTTTGAAGTCTTTTGCTTCTGTGGTGGTGTTTCCTGACAATAAAACTGAGATAATCTCTGATATTTTCTTAGGTGTGGAGAAGTGGGTGCACACTTGGGAATCCTGCCTTCCCTGATTGTTTCTCAGCAAAGGAGATGTTTCTGAATATGATTCAATAGAGAATTAAGCTTCACCAAAGCAGAAGAAATATTTTAATTAAACATTACCAGCTGTGTTATCTACACTGTATTTTAGTAATTTTAAACTGTGGGCAAAGGCTTAATGAGTGAATTAAGAAACAGAATATGTATTGTGCTGGCTCTCCATTTTTGTGCAGTGCTTAGGCTTTAATGTGCTGGCTTAACATATATTTTAAGACAAGTTTTTGTTGTCTTTTATCCACTACTGTCTATTCCAGGATAGCCAGATGTGGGATAATGAATCTAAGTACAGTTATACATACTAACTAGATTTTGTTTCTCACTTTGTGAGAATTCTTCAGCAGCTGAGTATATCCTGTACATTTGCAACATTGAAAGAATTCCACTTTTTATGAAGAATAGGTATGGACACCCTCTGATTCTAAGTAACAAATGCTAATTTGACTTGGCTATCTCCTAGTGAGGCACTCATATTTCATATTCTGTAGTAATAGAAAGTACAGAGCACTACATCTCTTCACTTTGACTGAGAATCTTAGGCTCTCTGTTTCCCATATGGTCCAGAAACAGTTTACATGTGCTCAGGTTAATGGTGATATTATACAGCCCTTCACTTCAAAACAGATTTATGTTCACTCACTTCTGACCACGGATAAAACTGTATTGCTGTTCTGTATTATTCCTCCTGCCTCCTATTTCCTCTAGTATTTAGTCTGCACTCTACGTTCTCTACTGCTTTCTGTTTGAAAACACATAATTTTATTTGTCTTTAATCACTACTTAAGGCAATCTGAACTTAGGTAAAAAGATGAAATAGGACTAGAAAATTCCTTTTTATTTAGAATTAATGAAATTGGAAGAGCTCTCCAGTCAGTTTACCCCCTAGAAGGAGCACTCCTCACCAAATGTTTGTGTGATGGTGCTAATAAACAATAGCATTTTATTTCTAACCTTAAAAAAAATAGGAGAAATGCATTAAAGTGATTTTTCATTTACTATTTTTTCCCTGATAATCTTAGACATGCATACATTACTAAAATTAGGTGGAATATTCAAAAATCAAAGCATGAACTAGATAAAATGACAGTTTTGAAATTGCTTCTGGTCTATTGTCACAGTTCAGTGATTTAGAGAAAGCTATAATATAATAAGATAATATATTCCAAGATTTATATAGATTTGATATTAAATAATGTCTAGTGTAAAACATACCTGGAAATACATTAAATTCTAGGGTTATTTTTTTAAAAAAAACCACTTTTAGCTAAGTTTAATTGAAAGTTTGAACAAATTAAGAATTCTTTAAAAGATTGATAACTTCTTTCAAGCCTAGGAATTAGTCATATTAGTCACAGTTTCTGAGAGCATCAAGCAAAATCTGTCTGCAATTCACATAACCACCCACAGCAGTATTAATAATCATAACATAAAAAGCAGAATTGCTTTTTATGGAAAGGCTCAGTGACACTTGTGTTATAAGATGATCGGTAGAAAGCCAGCCACTCATAATTGTGTATGTTTCTGTGCAATCATCTCAGAGGTAAATTTCCATCCAAATATGAGATGTGCTCAATGTTCTCAATTTAAACCCAATCCTAGAGCTGTTGGTTTAATTCTGAAAAGTCTATCAGCAAAATATAAGAGTTTTGAACTTCTCTCTGTGTGCATAAACAATCATTTTTAGAAAACTTTGCAGTTTGAAATAAAACATATTAATGCGAGGTGCTTTTGGCTTGTTTGTTGGTGGGGTTTTTTTTCCATTTGAATGATCCTACATGTAGGATACAAAGCCAATTTCAAATTATTTGAGGACATCAAAGACAAAAACCCAACCAACTAAGCAAAAAAACACAAACAAAACACTTTAGAAGACAGGGGAAAAAATCAAGAGAAATCCTGAAAAAAAAAAAAGCAGAATTTTAGTTTGTATCTCTCTCTGATTTAACAATTATAAATGCCACTTGCCACTACAACATTATTCTCTTTGAAAATGGCTTTCTTTTTAATTTCCCAGTCTAAAAATTCTTGTTAGGTAAAATTTTTCAGAACCATGATTTCCTGAATCTTAGAAATGTGTGCTTGTTACATAAAAAACTAAATTTTATGTCAGGCTAGACATTTTCAGCCTTAGATCATTCCAAATCTGTTTTACTAGGCAGACATACTTCCTAGGGATTTTTCTTTGCATGTTGAGGAATGTATGGTAAATGTCTGCTGAGAGAATTTAGATACAATTGGAAATCTTAAGAAATGAAAAAGAAAACATTACTCAGGTTCTGAGAAAAACTAATTTTCTTACTAATTATATTTATATTTTTAGGATTTTTAAATAATTGCTAGCAGTTCAACATTAGAAGCCACCTAATGCACAAAAATGTGAGGTGAAACTGCCTTCTGCTCCCTCAGTGTTTTGGTTTAGATTAGAGTTGTGTTTTTGCAGCAAATCTGATTCTGTCTGCTGACTGAGTTTGGTTCAATCACATAAGAGCTTAAAGTGTGCAGAACTGATTGCTTTCAGGTGAAACTGACCAGAAGGTGAACTCAAAGAATTAACGTGGTCTTAAAGGGTTTTCAGTGCACAGGACCACACTTCAGCCAGCCTGAGTGGAATGCCTGAAACACAGAGTGTGGGCATAACACCATTGTCATCTACTGCTTTGCTCTATGGAACTGCTTTGGTTGCCCTTCAATATTTACTAATCTAGAGTGATGGAACCCAGGGAAGCCAAAGAACTGATCTTTTAGGGACATATTTTGTCCCTGAAAATCCCCAAAAAAGGCTCGGCCTGCTAACTAAGCCCCACTTATACATATCCCACTTCTGGGTGAGCTGAGAGCACCAAAGAAATGCAGAGATAGTTGTTTAGTGTACCACAGAAAATGTGTTTGTAGTTTTAGATTTTGCTCTGTATATTATATAGAGACAACATGGAGAATTCAGGGTGTCAGCTTCTTCTTCTTCTTCTCCTTCTTCCTTTCTTCTCTGACTTAAGTTCCTGTGATTCAGTGATTGGTAGAAAGAATCTAGTGTAGAAGAAACATGTTAACTAGGATTAGTAGTTATTGGTACATTGTTGAAAATATCTTATGTTGGAACTGTTAATTGGGTAAATAGTTTTTAAAACAGTCTGTACTCAAGGTCTTCTGACCATCTTGCAGCATGATTCTGACTGTGCTAAGCTCAGGCAGGAGGGACACACAGAAATTGAGATAAGAACTTAATAAGCAACATGAAGAAGAGAAGCTGAACTTGTGAGTCCCTTCTTTCCTGATATGCAGTCTTGAAAAAGGAGAAAAAGCAGCCCAGCAAGGGGCAACAAGCTTTTTCATAGAGACAGATCATTATCTATGTCACGATTATACTTTCAGACTGACCTTTTATATATACAGGCATTCACAAAATAAAGCAAAATAATGAATAGTAGGAATGGATAATTTAAGAAGTTGCATATCAAGAATTGGGTGTTGTGATAATGCAATATGGACTCTTCCAGTTGAAGCTTAGCAGAAGCTTTCAACTTGCTGGCATAAAATTTAGTGAATTTTATGAGAGGATTTGATGGTCCCAATTAACATATTGTATTCAGTTGTACATTAAAGAGATTGAAAGAAACTTTGGTACTGACGGATGTGTTGAGCGGCAGAAAAAGCGAAAGGCTGAATAAGAATGGAAAGTGAGATTGTCTTTATCATCAAACATCAATCTAGAAATATAGTGAAAAATAAAGCCCTTGTTTTTGTTGCCCTTCTCCTTTTTCTTGTCTTTGAGGGAGCATGGACACTGTTGAAATTTCAGGAAGCTTCAACACATCTACAATGCATTATATTTTCTTTGTCTCAGACAGAATAATTAACAGAGAATATCACTGGTTAAGGTAAGACACTGAGTGAAAGGAAATGTGGCATAAAGTGTCAAGTGTTGACAAGAGAAATGAATGATGAATGACTATAGAGAGAAAAAATTAAAAAAATAAAAGTGTAGCTTTTTATGTAGTTAGATTTTTTTACTGATATGTTAAGCCTGTTCTACTTTAACAGCTTCTCATCTAACTGCTAGAGAGGTGAAAATTCAAAGAAGAAAATATCAGTAACACTATTTAAACCCATATAAATATTAAAATAAATAGCTCTAGGAGTAGGTGGTTTTGGTATTTACATGTATTTACTTGTGCAATTGTGTACCATTTTGCATTGCTGGTTGCACCTGGTTCCAGATGGTTACATTGCACCATCTACTCAACAGCCTCCTCAGATCAGGCTTACGAATACTTGACCACTTGCTTGACATTTAGCAAGGAGCTTGCCTTGCTTGTCCACATTTGATAGAGGTTTTATGGCTTCAGAGAATATTGACATCAAGAGAAATTCATATTACCTTTTATTCATGGACAATTACTTTTTGTTGAAGATGTATTGCTTTTAATATTACCTGGAATTTTTAAAGTCCATATTTATTTACCAACTGTAGCTTTAAATGTTAAGCACTTCATTTTTAAGTATGGTTTCCTACAGGGAATTTGAAAGGCAGAGTCTTTTGCAACAGAGAAATCTGCTGGACGGTAACTTCCACATTACCAAAACTGAACTCATATTTCAGCTTCAGTGGCATTACTACTGTAAACAAGACTAGTGAAATCCAGTTATAAGTTGAAAAAGATAAGACATTTTTATTTTCCTTCAATCATCCTTTTCTGTGAAGTTGCAAGCAGATGTGAAAATCAAAGCCTACTTCCCATAACAGTAAGTGAGACAGTGTTTCTGGCAAGATCCTGTGTAGAGGAGAAATTCTCTACACAGTATGTAGGATAGAATCAGAAACGTGGTTTTCTATTATTCCAAAGAATAAAATATTGGGAATTTTTTATTTTTGCATTTTCTACATAGCAAGACAAAAGAAGAATTTTACTGAATATATTGTGAGAAGTAAATTTGGGTGATTAGCCATGCAGTGCCTTTATGAGCCTTCTGGACCGTATCTGAGCAGCTCTTATAGAAATTATTTCTTATCCATCTCTTTTTTATTAAGTAAAACCTCTCTCAAGAGAGGTGACTCTGTTTACCATTCTAACTGCAGTTGAAAGGCATTGGAAAAAGTTAAAAAAGAAAGAAAAGTATTAATTGTAAAACAAATAAATAGGTAAAGTACAGAAAATTTCCAAAATTCTACAATATTTTGTAGAAGACAAAGCAGCAAATAATATTCAATTTTATTTCTTTTAACTGTCAAATGAATGATGGATGATCTAGCCTCATGTAGCCAAACAGAATTCTGCATTAGTGTTTATGTTAATAAATCCAAATTGTAATATATACATACTTGTAAATTTATAATTTCATGATTATGAAATGTTGTTGAGTTTTCTGCCCTGAGAAATTAGGCAAATGCCTTGCTCTCTATTTTGTCTGGTTTTCTCCCTTTTAATAATAACACATAAACATAAAATATAGTGAAGAAATACATTAGACTCCCAGGGCCTGGGAATGGCTTTTTGAAACATTTCCTCCATGGAGGTGCTATGGAGAGGTGTGAGACACAAGAGTGTGGAGCTCCTTCCCCAGGGGGTCCCAGTGCAAGTGTGAGCTGGGGCAATGGAGGTTGAGATTCAAATCCAGCTGCTGCTTGAGGCACTTTTCTCCTTCCTGTGCAGTGTTTTAGCTTTCAGGCCATTGTGCTGTCCAAGCTGTTAGAGATAACTGCAAAGATTAAAAACAGGACCCTCCAGTCACTAGGCCTTCATCTAAGTTAATTACACTGACCAGCACAATTAAGTATACTGTGGGTTTTTTTCAGAGATGCATGGAAATTCCTAACGTGGCTTTGCACAAGGAACCATGAACATACTCTAAACCCTTTTTTTATCTTTCTGGGGGAATAGTCTGTCATTAATAGCAGCAGAAGGATGTCCCTTTCTGTTCTTCCCTGTGGCTCACAAAAGAAATCACAGTATTGTGTTCGTATGAGTTTGCTATTCTACCCACTGTGCTCGTATGAGTTTGCTATTCTGCCCACTGAATTTTTAAATTATTTCAGGTGGACTTTCCCTGTTAAATGCCACAGTCCAAAATGACTTGCAATAAAACTTCCTTCTGAACAAAACGGGCTCAAAGTGTTTCAGGTAGGAAGGATTCAAATTTGATTTACTACACTTCAATTTAGAAATTTTACTCAAAACCCTACAGGTCTGAAAGGATCACTTTTTCCTGTTCTGTGACCTGAGAAGGAAAGAATTGACCAAACTGACCTTATTAATCAGATATTTCATGCCTCAACCCTCTGACACCCTGGGGCCCTTTAGGATGTGTCTGGATGATTCAGTACAGCAGGGAGTACAGAGAAATATATTACCACATGTAGAAATAGCAGGGTAGCTCTGTTGATGTTTCTACTTCTGACCAAGCTTCAATACACCCCTCTGAAAGAAGAAAATTTTAAACATAATGTTATTCCTGTTTATATTGAAGTATCAAAGAATAAGATTTTATCCAGAATAAATAACATAATCATATTGAAATGATTGACCTTCCTGTCTTTGCGGAGGTCTGTTTCCAGGTAATATGATTTCAGAAAATAGTCCCATAGTCCAGGTTTTCCTTAAAAACACTTGAATACCCACCCTGACCAATAATGTTCTCTGCTGAGGATGGTATAAGACCTACTGTTTAACAATCAGATACAGACCACCTCACAAGTAACTCTGGTGCAAATATCCCATATCCCATTGTGCTCTATTTCTAAAATATCTGGAAATTATAGGTTTGTTTTCCATTACAGATGTTTCCAGTAAGCTCATTATCGTGGGTTGGCTGGTTGCAGTGCTGGTGGATGCAGAGCTTGTTGGCTCTGGTACAGAACACGGGGAGTTGTTGTTAGCTGAAACCATTTTCCTGACTGAGATGTGTTGTTTCCAGGCAGAAACACTGGTTGGGAGATTATTTTGAATTGTTTTATTTTAATGGTACCTTTCACAAGGAATTAATTATATGCAAGTAGAGCAATGGTGATATGTGACAGTCATGGCTGCTGCTAGGCTGCTCCATTACATCTTGTTTACAGCAATGAATGTGAATTGTGTTTGTGCCAGTTCTTCTGTCAGACATGAAATGCTGGCTCTGGCAGTGGCAACAGTCTACACTTTTTTTAAATTCAACAGTTTTAAATGTCCAGAAGTTTCAAAGTTTTCATGTGTGAAGAGAGCAGAAATGAAAGGTTTTCTTATTGATAGCTACAGGAAATCTCTGCTGAGCCAGGGTACACTGAGACAGCAGATAAGACACAGATGTTTACAGAATGTGACTTATCGTAAGGAAGACAAATGGACATCTTCAGAATTGGACATCTGGCTCAGATTTAAGAGACCCGGGTTCAGTTCTGCCATGGATTTTCTCGAGCAAATTGTTTAATCTCTGTACTTTGGTACCTCATCTGTTAAACAAGGTAGAACAATCCTTTTGCCTGACACAGCTAATAGCTATTTAGTACTGAGATTGATCCTTGTTGTGTGCTCCTACAGCAATAAGCACAATAATACCCTGGTCCCTGTGGGGCCCATCAGCTTCTGCTGCAACGCAAATGAGTGCTAATTTTAAAGCTATGCAGAATATAGTGATAATTAAGTTATATATATTTTTAAAATTTATTTTATACAAATAATTAACAAAGTATACATATACTGCTCTTTAGAAGAGGAAAGTCTGTATCTGTAAGTAATTTATTAAAGGAGACAAAGGGAAAAAGACTAGTTAAAAAGATGGAGATAAAGTATGCAGTCTTTTATGCTGTAGCTGTTGAAGAATTGAAATTCAGAAGATTTTAATGGTGCAGTAATAATAGCTGAAATTTGGAGTTGGCTAAAGCCGTAGGCTTGGATTTCTGCCCATGGCATACAGAGACAGCTATGACACAGAAAGAGAGGCAGGGAAGCTGTGTATAAAAGAGTTGTGTATTACACACTGTTATCACTGTTGGATAGATCATGGGCCTGCTGGCAGACTCAACTGAGAAACTGTTAAAAACAAACTAAAACCACAGCGCTCAAGAGCGGAGAAACTGTTTGTCTTAAAGGGTAAGCTTTGATGCAGTATTTACCAAGAGAGGTAGGAGGCTTGAAAGAACCCAGTGGCATAATTTTCTGCTTTTCTGGCCTTTTTCTTTGGACTATTTCTAAGAATCATTTATAAAGTGCCAAAAAATCATTTGGATTCAGTTTCAGAGGACTTTATTGGAATGACAAAGTCAACAGAGAATAAGAAAATTTTCTTGAAAGCACATTCACTAAAAATTTTTATCGATTAAATTTCAGGAAGTCTAATTGTCATATACCAAGTAATGAAGACATTAAGGAGAAAAAGGAAAGTCTAAAACCTGCAGGACCATTTCTATATGTAATAGAAAGCAATGCTGAACCGTTAGAAGTGGGGAAAGCATTATTGGCTTTATGAGAGCTTATGATGGAATCTGAAGTGAAAAAAGGTCCTCTGCATTTGCATTTTTTTTGTGTTCTTAGAGCAGATTCAGGCAATGCAGACTAGTGGGATGTGGTAACCATCAGTAAAACTAAAGGAGCAAACTGGTTTACAGTCATTACGATGCAGGACATACATAACAAGGTTTTGTGTCTGTAACTTTCCACCTTTCAGCTAGAATACTGAAACCACAAATACTTCTTTAAGAAAACATTGATATAATACAAATCAAGGGTGAATCCTCTTTGCTACATTTTACTTTGCCTTGTGTAATATTACCATCTAGTTTTTGTTTAGTAAGAAAGAATAATCAAGATTTTAAAAATTTATTAATTTGCTTCTTCCTGCCCTTTATACTTCTATTTAATTGCCCATGTATTGAGCAGAAGTGACACAGGAAGAGTGTTTGTTTAACAGGAAAGGAGAAAGTGCATTTTTTTTCCAGATATTTCCATACAAAAAGAAAGATTTCTTCAGTTACTGAAAAAGGAACAGGAGTGTAGGGCAGAAGGTTTGGTATTGGTTTGTTTTAAATTTGGAATAAGTTTTTACTACTGTTAACTTTAAATATCTCAGTAACATGGGAACTCCATCTGCCAACTTGTAATCACAAAGAAAGAGGGAGCAAAGTTAAAAAGGAATCTTTAAAGCCAAAGGAATACAAGACCTTACTGACTTTCTTTGTAACAGCTCCAAAAGGTAAGATTTAAAGGTTGTTTAGAAAGTTGATGCTTGTGAAAACTGCTTTCACATATGATAGTTGAGAGAAGAGGAGGGCATGGATTATTTCTGTATAGCAAATCACTTAGGCCAGTATATCTAAAAAGTTGTTTGTCTATACCAAACGTCTGGAACATGTAAACAGCTAAAAGAGAAAATATGTATACCCGAAACACATGTAACATTATGCCTCAGGGGATAATGTTTATTCTAAGCCTGTATTTTAGCTAATGTAGGTAACAGGAGTATATGGTTGGAGAGATACAATGATTAATTTGGTTTAAATGCCGATCTCCTTCCCAAACATTCCTTGTTACTCTGCTGGCTAAACAGTATGCAGTATTTCCTTAAAAATTTTTGGAGTGCAGGCTGACCCTGAAGGGCCATACTGTTACTAATGCACAGTAAATTCCTCTCGTTATCTCTTTTGCCATTCTAGTGAGAAATACTGTCACGTCTCTAAAACCTTCGTGGTGTAAGTCTCAGCTTCTCTTCATGCCTATGTTTAGAGTGAGAAAGCCTGAGCAGGTTTTGAGGTAACAGACATAGCAAGTGCAGGTAGGTAATGCTGCCTGCCCATGGGGCTAAATGCAACCCTGGGAAACACGTCTGGGAATTTGGGCTCTTGATTCGAGATTCAGACAGTAATCAAGAGCATCTACTTCTAACACTGCCTAGGTCTCCAGTTTCTCGAGGCAGAAATTGACTGAGTGCTTAAACACAGATTTAGCTGCCCTGTTGAGAAGATAATGTTCTTCTTCCAGCTGAGTTCTCTTGCTATATGACTTTAGACAGATAGTTACCCAATTCTGTTTAAATCTCTAAAGAAACCTACAAAGCAGGTCATTGTGCTGGTCCTCACAGACAGCTGCATCAGACAGTGGGTGGTAGAAAGCGGCTGAACAAAGCAACTTTTACAAATATTTCAGTGCCAATTTTCCCCAGCAGACCCATCTCGTTCTGAAATAATTTGACTCCCATACACTGGGAAACAGGCTTCAGCATCAGGATTGTGGGATATCAGAGACATATAAACTCTTAACCCTTGGCTTGAAGTTACGCTATCATGCACTGAAGAATGATTCCCACTAGGGAGGTATAGCCAAAGAGATGCAGATGTAAACATCACCAGGCATGAGGTCTGGAGCTGAGGTCTTCTCTCTTCCAGGAGAAAAGCAAGTTATCCTTGTTCACTTGCCTTCTTTCCCTGTGATTCTTAAATTCCCAGATGCAATTTTCCTCAGATGCAATCAGAGAAATGAAGAGTCTTCGCAATATTTTTCCTGCATACGTTACAGCCTTGTACTAAGGGCCTTCTGGACATGTAAGGTCAAATTGGCTCCTGGGTGAGAAAAGTGCATAATTTATTTCTCCCTTAATATTTTATCAGTATAGCAGTGGATTAAATATAGGAAGAGATCTCATTTGGAGGCCATGACAATGCTTAATGGCTGAGCTAACCGTACTTACTTCAAACAAGTCCAGAGAAACTTTTTAAATTTTCAGGTTTAAAAGAAAAGAAATAAAGGGTGTTGCAATGATAAGCAAAAGGAATTGTCCTTAATAAAATGCTTATTATACCTTCTGAGAAAAAATACCTTATTGATCTGTCATGAGAGCACAGCAATATGGCATTTATTTCCTCTCTAGTGTTAAGGACAGAGCATTAGTTGTGAACATCAAAATCAGCGGAAGTGTATGGGTTTAAAGTTCGTCTAGGACTTTGGCCCTTTATTGGACATGTTATTAGAGCTCTCTTATTTGCAGTTATATTTTAGAAAATATGGGAACTTGGAGTTAAAATTCTGTCAAAAACCTATCATTTTCCTGCTTCCGCCATCCTCCTTTTCAGAAGCAGCCTGATTTGCTGTACAAATGTCATTAGTTCCACAGGGAGCTTCAGACCTTTGAATGTCGCAGAACAGTCTATTATTTAGTACTGCTATAAGATAATCTTTTCAACTGCTGTTTTCTAGCGAGAAATCTCAAAGATGAAACTATAAAGAACAGATGCCAATTTTCAGTCACTCAGGAATTCTATCAGTTAAGTGACTTTTACCTTTATCTACTGGGACTTTGATTTTTAGATGCAGATATCCAGCTAAAAAACCTGTGCTATCACTGACAAGTTTAATAAAGGTTTGTTTCTTTTTTCTTTTCTTCCAAATTTTACGATTCTAAAAACATCTCGTACGTTCATCTGTCTGTAATTTCTGTAATGAGGGTTACCAAGAACTGTTATAAATACATTCTTAACACAGAGCTGTAAGTAATGAAAAACGTAAGCTGAAACAGAAGGATTTCAAAATACAGTCGTATTTCCTTTTCTCCTTAAATAATGCCATCTATATGTGAGATTTTCAAGGTTAATTTTGTCTTCAGCAAGTGTTCTTCTTGTACAATGTGTTATAATAACTTACTGAGTTGAAACTGCCTCTTTCAGACAATGAACTCTGGGCATATCCATACATGTGCTAAGACAAGTTCCCCAAAGGGCCCATCAAAGAGAAAAATAGTGAATAGCATTACTAAGGCATGGTTTGTAAGGCTCTCTCAGGTGTAACTAGTTTGGGTGCAAAAGAAGCGAGAAGCAGCGTGGAACATGACAGCTCAGGCATATTTTCCTCATGCTGGGCTAAACAAAGAATGTTGTCTCCAACCACAATCCAGCATAAACCTAAATGTTGCTGTTTACACGAGAGTTTAGAGCAGGTCAGTGTGCACATTGCATCAGCTCTCCAGCTGCCGCAGTTTAGTGTTGCTGTCAGCGTCCAGTGTTGTCAGTAAAGGAGGCATTTGGGAAGCCCAAAGCATGAGCAGACGATGCACTGCTCCTCATCACTCCTCAGATCTGCATGACTTCTCATAGCAATAGGGACATTTACAGGAGGTAGCCATCAAAAAAAACCCAGATGTTTAATCTCTATTGAGGGCCAGGAAATATGCTTTCTTCAGTGATTTTTTTTTAATTTCAAATGTGAGTTTTAATAAATTTTCAAGCAAAGCAAATACAAGAGAATGCTACATATTGTGATCAGTGTTTTCAATAGGATGCAATCTCTCTCAACATGACTTGTATTTTTTTTTTTTACTGTCTTAATTTTGTCTTGCAGGAAGTTACAATTCTTATTTAAGAGACTGTATCCTACACACCAAGGTAATCTATAGAAAATTATGATTTCAAATAGCCAGGCCAAATTATCATCTGGCCTACTGTTTTTTTTATTCTTTATCCCTGTACATGTTGTTATGATAAGTGGGAAAGCATCTCATTTCAAAATCTTTATCACTTTTGGGAAAAATAAGTCAGTGCTTAATGCAACTCATAAATCAAAAATCTTGCTAGCAATATATTCTCTTTTAAATCTAAATAGTGACAAGTCTTTCTTGTGCTTTAAAAATAGATGAAAAAGATTGCACTAATATTTCAATAATCTAATAATGAAAGTTAAAAATCAATGTACACTGATTTATTTTTATTATTTTTCTTAAGGAACATAAGACAATTATGGGAATTGTTCTAGTCAAATATAGGAACTATTGATTTTGTTTGTTTGTTTTACTATGCCAAAATAATTTTTCCAGATTAATTTCTTTAGTATATGTCCAGGAAAAAGAAATACTTGTACATTTTACTTTGAGATCTCAATGGCACTCTGCATGATTTGGAAGTAGCATTTCTGATGTTATGCTGAATATGCCAAATGAACAAATACTAAACCACCGCGCTATAATTTGACAAAACTAGAAAACTCACTTTAAGTAATTTATTTTCATTCAAAGATAGACTTCTTCACTTGAGATATCAGGACATATTATTATATGAATCTCTGCTTTTTTACTTTTTGAATCACTGGGTTTCTACTTTATACAGTGGCAATTGAAAAACAATACCATCTGAAACGCAAAACTGCATTTAATGTAATTTAGTGAAATATTTTTCTTGCTTGGCCAAAATACATTTATTACTGTCAGCAGTTTCCACAAGGGACACACTTGCAATAATGTATAAAGTTGGAATAAGCCCCTTTATATCTATGTCCTGGTATTTTTGATGTATTCCCTGGCCAGTGCAAACAGGGAACGAATTGCACCATCAGACCAGATTCTCTAGTAGGTCTACAGTGTCCTGGAAAGTTATATATTTTTTATGGTGAATAAAACCCCCCACAAAAGTAAAGAAACAAGGAAAACCAACAGAAAAGAGGAAGAGGGAATTCTCTTCCCTATAGCTACCAAAACAAAGTTGCCTTAAGCACTTTTCTGGGCATTTTTTATTACACACCTTATACTCAGATACATTTCATATATTCAATTGAAGATTAAGTTTTATTAGGGGTAATAGATCGTGTTTAACTGCATGAAAATCAGAAAAACTAAGAGGCAATGTGTGACAGTTCACAGCCTTGTCATCTTAATATGAGTTATTGTGATGCTTTCTGCAGGCTTGAAAGACTACTTACATTTTATTCAACATGAAACAACAATCAATTTGAATGACAGTGAAAACCTGGTGAAAAATTGTTGCTACTTATAAAGTGTCAGTTTGATTTTAAATTGATGCTATATGTTTTTAAAGAGCTCAATAACTATCAGTTTCATATGAATTTGATTGTGTTTTGTTTTGTTTTGTTTTTTTTCTAGGAGTGAGCCATTGTTAGCTTTATTCACTTTTGAGACTCACTAAACAGACAGTTTTTACCGAGTGATAGAATAACAGGGAAGACAACCTCAAACTTGCAATCTAATTTCTGTCTTTTTAGATTTACTAATGAGTACATTTTGTCATTCTATGCCTTCCTAATTGTGGAGCTGCTGAAGACCATATTTGCTTCTGCACTGATTGCTTTGTATGTCACATTTTCCATTTTTCTTCATTATTCCATTGTAACCTCTTATTTGTACTTCCTTGTTTGTAATTTAGCTTTTTTAAGGGCTTCACTTTGGTTTTCTCAGTCACTAGGAGATAATATGTTCAGTTGCTATTCTCATATTTTAAAAAAATATATTCTTAAATTGTTCTGCCTCAGACTGCATTTCACAGATGTCTGTAGAACTAATTATGTCATATAAAGAGAAGCTTAGTTCATCAGATTGGTTCTGTTTGAGTTTCACCATTAAGTTCATCCAACCGTCTATGTGTTTTTGAAATTTTGAAGCGTACAAAAATTGCTACATTATACAGAATAAATATATTTTACAAATAAGATGAAGCTTGAAGAAAATTTTCTTGTAAAATCCTTGTAAATATATAAAGCAAATGTCTGTGTCACAGTCATCCTTCATATTGTTAAATTTTCTATTTGGAGTTAGCTAGGGATGTTTATCTTATAAAGTATTCTCTTTGTTTTGTGTGATTTATAATAGATTTGCTGTAATTTACTGTTATACATAGAGCCAAGAGGAGGTAGATGATGTGCTTCAAATACAGAAACAGAAAATTATTCTCCAAAGAAGGAAAAGCAAAGTCATTTAAAAAAATCAAAACTCTTGTGTCTAATACTCTTGAGAGAGGGACTGCATGCTTCAGTCTTGTCTTGTGTTCTTGGATGCAGGAATTTTCCAAAACCCATCACATTCTACTTTAAAAGTCTTCTTTTCCAAGAGAAATTTTTTGTAATGAGCATTTGGCAATAGTTTTTTAAGATAACTTTATTTTCCAATCTTAACCTCCCCCGGTGCAACTTGAGGCCATTTCCCCTCATCCTATCACTTGCTATTTGAGAAAAGTGTATAACAGTTCCTCTAGGACTCTGGTGTGAGCAAAACCAGTCATCTTCTGACCTTCTTACAGATGCCATTTTTCTCTGGCTGTATGATCCATCCTTCACTGTGGTAACTCAGGAAAAGCTTTTTAGACATTGATGGACATGCTGGCAGAGTCACAAAATGGTATAATGAGGCAACTTGCAGACTTTAAGCAGAAATGTAAATCAAGTTATCAATAAAGAGATGACAAAATAAAAATTATGAGGTATCAGCACATGGAATATTGATTAAAAACTGGTGTGTTTCAAGGCAACTATGGCAGAAATGAAAAGGTCAAGGGAAAGGCAATTAAAATGATTAAAAACATCTCACTTGCAAAGGGATGGCAGCCTACAAGACTGTGATGCTTGTAATACTCTCCGGCTTGCTTGGGGCTAGAGATCACAGAAATTAATCTGTAAAAGAACAGATGAATGACTGGCAACTAGCTAGCATTAATTTTCACAACATCACAAGCAATCTTCAGTCAGGAGCTGATCTGGTTTCATTCCTCTTATATAAGACCCCTGAGCTTGGAGTTTCATGTCCCCAGAGCAACTGTAGACATCTGTACATACACATGTAGAAAAATATGTGTTTCAGATGTCTGTAGTTGGAAATTTTTAGTTCTAACAAATAGGATTATTATTTTTTATGAACAAAGAGCACTAAGAAATCACAGAGATTAAATTATACAAGTAACAATATATTCTGTCCAAACAAGTAGTGTTACATGTGGGAAATATTCATAAATCAATATTGATTACACTTCTGCTTCTGACTAATTAGATCTACACACTTTCTGTTAAAATGTCATGAGTGTAAGAAATACAAGTGCCTCACAGGAGTTCAGGAATTTACTTTATTATGTTGCCTGTCCAATGAAAATTTCTTTCTTTGGAGAAGAAAACTATACTGCCTCAGGTGATAAAGCAACATTACCATACTCCATTTTGTAGCATTGTGCAGACCATTATTCAAATGGAATTATTGAATGGAGAAAAACCATCATTAAACATTAAAACACTACTGAGGCTCCCAGGTGTGAAAAGGAAAATAATGGGAGAAAGAATGAAAGCAGAAACCTTTTATTCATGGTGAGCTGTGCCTGACTCAGCATACATTTGATTAGGGAGGGAACTTGATTTAAGATATGTAACTGATTAAAATATTTCTCTTTCTATTTGTTGTGAGGTAAGTTTTAAGTGTTTTAGTGTCTTTACTGTCCCAACCGTGATTTGTTAACTCATTTCATTTATTCTGACTGCTTTAGACTAGCTTTTCTAATTACCATTTGAACTTGAGCATTTGTTTTCGTGTAAAAAATATGCATTTATTGATGTTTTTGAGGCATAATTTTTAGAATCCCATAACTGCTTGTTTGTTTGTTCGTTTTTGGTTTTTAGTTTGGTTTTTTAGTTGCTTGGTTGTTTTTGTTGATTTTTTTAAAATAGGGAAAAGGAACTTGCCACTATAATGAAAAGGGAAAAGGGAAAAGGGAAAAGGGAAAAGGGAAAAGGGAAAAGGGAAAAGGGAAAAGGGAAAAGGAATATATCGCTGTTACCAAAAAAGAAAAAAATACAGGTTAGAAGAAAGAGAAAGGTTAAACTACCAAGGCATAGGACTGGGAAAGAAAGGTAAGAGAAGGAAGAGGGAATATGCAGAAGATTCATTAAATGATAGAGAACAAAAAGTGACTCTTCAAATGGTAGCTAACAGAAGTTACTCTATTAGACAAAGCTGAGTAGGCTACAAAACATTGTGTATTTTGTAGCAAAGTGATTATCTTTCATTTAATGAGCTGAATATTCTAAACTTAGATTGTGTTTTCCCTTTCTGGATGCCAGATGACCACCAAAGCTGCTCTGTAGCTTCCCTCATCACTGGATAGGAGGGAAGAAATATAATGAAAGACACAAATTGAGATAAGGGCAGGTAGAGATCACTCAGTAGTTACTGTCATAGGCAAAAAAACCACTTAGCTTGGGGAAATTGATTTAATTTATTACTAATATAATAATAAGTAAAACAAACATTAAAAACACCTTCTCCAGATCTCTCCCTCCTTCCCAGTCTTAACTTTATTTCCAGTTCTCTATGTCCTCTGTCCAAGTGGCACAGGAAATCAAAGAATGGGTATTATGATCACGTGTTACCTCTGATGCTTCTTCCACTGGGCGAGATCTCCTAATACTCTTCCCCTGCTGGGCCCTTCCCATGGGAGACTGTCTTCCATGAGCTTCTCCAGTGTGAGTCTTTCCCACAGGTTGCAATTCCTCACAAACAGTGTCAGCGTGGGTCCCTTCCATGGGATGCTGCCCTTCAGGATTGAACTGCTCCACCCTGGTGTTCTGACCCACCTCTGAGGCATGGCAACCATGTTCATTGCTAAAGCACACCTGCAGGTGGATTAAAACAAAATTATGTTAAATAAACAATAAAACAATGAATATTATTAAGACAAATGCTATTCAGTGCTATTCGATGGATTCTAAAAATAATTCAACTGAGAGATTTTAGAGACACAGGTTGCTGTTTTGTGATCCAAATGAGATAAGTGATCTAGATTATCTATCTTTAATATCAAAACAAAAGTAAAAGAAAATTATTGGTTTTAAGCATTAAAAGAACAGTCACTGTAGGGCATACAGGAAAATATTTGGACCATCTTCATAGTTAACCAATGGTGTGATCAGTTTGTGTGATGTCTTGGCAAAATTATGTGACATTACATATGGATTTAGTCATGCAAAATCATTAAGTCAGAGCTGCCTGAGTAACCTTTGAGTGTCAGATAACATGAGGACAAAGTCAGCAAGCACAAGTAGGAATATATCACACAATTTTAACAAAAATTGACTTCAAAAAATTAAGCACTTTATCAAGTGGTGATATAAAGCCCACCCCCTCCTTCCCTCCCATTTTTTAAGTTATTAAATTGTGAAATTGTGTACCTATGAATACACCATTTATTTCAGGTGCAGTTCTTAGGTCACATAAAGGAATTACTGTGTGAATTTTATGCCTTGTGACAGAATCAGTCACACAATAACCATGTATTCAATAACTGATCATATGGCCAATTCACTGAAAATACTTTTTTTGCAGTTGTGAAATAATGTTTCAATTTAACATGAGCTACTTAAAGTGGTAATTTAAATCTATTTGATCAAAATGCTGTAGTTTTCACAAACTCTGAAGTTTAAGGAAAGCCAACAACTCTCCCTGAGACTACATTTTCCCAATCTCTTGTGAAAAACATCCTTCAGAAAAGTAATTCAGAATTATAATGTTTCATAATTCTAAACTATGTAAAATGCCGTAAGTGGTTAACAACTAGTGGTTAGCAACCAGGAGACAGGGTGCAACTTTTCTTTGTACTTATTGTTTGTTCATATTACAGCATTACATACCATCGCTTAAAGCATAGAACATTATTAAAGATAATGCTGTTTTCTTCATCTTCGCCTTTGAAAAGATCTGTTTTAAAGATATAATGCCACTGCTTATAATCTCTGTGTTCATGTAGGGAAAATGCATAAGGTTTTTCTTAATTCTAGTTCAGTTTAAAGGATTTGATATGTCTCAAGCCATATTGTCAACTCCAATATCCTGTTCCTGATCATTGATTTGTTATCTGGATCACTGATTAAACCAGGGTAGATATATATATAGATATTTAGTTAAAAATTATTATTTATTCTCTTAATTAATTTTCTTTTTTAGTAGAACACTCAAACAGAAATTCTGTGCTTCATAATTTTATGGATATAGACTTAAAAAAAGTTGAAAGACATTTTTGGTTACTTTCAGTGGTTGTCACAGGAAGTTGTTAATTCTTTTGAAAAAGAAAAGAGCTTTTATTTTCATCCTTTTTGTGTATTTTATATTGTTACTCTTACATTATAGAAGAAGCATTCCGTATTTCATATTACACACTCTTGAGAAATGAAAGGTTGAATTTTTTAAGGGAGTGAACATTAAAAACACCCTGAAGTTGTTTTTATTTTACTTTGAAATGGTTAGCCCAGTTAAGCAATTTTTAATAATATTGTTTGAATTCATTAGAAGGAAATACTTAATTGCTTAAGAAGATAAAAAGTTTTTTCCTATCTTATCTCTTCCATTGATGACCCCTGGACTATCTCTTGAAATTATGAAAATTATAGTTTCCATTCATCTTGTATTTTCAAAACAATTGCATTTCATATTTTAGTAGATATTGTCTCTCTGGAATCCTGCCACAATGAGATTTATATACACCATCAAAAAGAATAGCACTTTTTTTCTCAATAAAAATATCCATTTTAAAATCCTGTTTGATTTTCTCTGCACATAAATTTTAATATATGAGAATAACAGTTAACAGTATTGACTAAGGTTTTTTTTTAGTTTTGTTTTCTTGAGAATCCATATACCATTACAGTACAGTATTGATCTCTGCCCAAAGCAAAATCAAGCAAATTGATTTCTCAAGCCACAAAATCTATCATGATGTTAATATATTACTAATTGAAGAAGTTGTTAAATAAGTGAACCTCACAGTAAACTCAAGAGCTCAATACACTTAAAACCCAGAGGTCTAGTAAAAGAAATTGCACCAGCAAATTTAGATTTAATACAGAGACTTCATTGCCCGTGCATGGGCTAGGTTGGTGGAAAGAACACAGCATTGACTCAATGTCATAGATGGTCTCCCTCAAAGTGAGTGCAAATATGTGGAATGTAATATTCCCAAACTGACCAGAAACCACTGGAAACTTAGGTGACAGTGAATATAAACTCCTACCAGCTTCTCAGATTACATGAAGAGATGCAACCTTTCTTTCCCCTGTGTAGCTCATCTTTGTCACCAGGTAGTGGCAATGAACACTAAACAACAATTATGTGTTGGCCTTACAGATATTTTCCTTCATTCTGATCCAATATATTCCATAGAAAATTTCTTCTGAATATCCCCACAGTTTGTGTTCAGCAACATGCCAATATTTGAACTTATCTAATGCTTAAAAGTATTGACAAGTTATGAGAATCTGAGTAGGTTCACACAGCTGCTGCAACATAAAAATAGGTAAACGTGTAAAGCCTGTGGTGCAGAAGGAGTAACTTGTGTGTCTTTCCTGGCCTACTTGTCTGAATGCTAATTTCATCACTTGCAAAAAAAATCAGAAAGTTTGTTTTTAAAGATCCTGTAACCTTCGTTGTTGCCTTGAGCAGCAGTGAAGAAGTTGACAGATTGCTGGTTCCTATTTGTAGTCAGCAAAACTCCTTTTATATCTCATTCTCTGCCAGAAAAGAAAAGGAAGCTACTCAGTCAAGAAGACGTAGTACAGCATTCAGGAAAGCAGAAAAAGAAGTGGGAGACAAAGGGAGCTGATTGCTGGAGTTTGTTACTCCCAAGGAATTGAGTACAGGCAGAAGTAAGTTAGAGCTCAGAATAGTCAGGGCATGTGAAGGAGAATCACAAAAAGCACTACTTATATTGATAAAAAACCCTCTGCAATTCATGTCAATTTCTCTTGCTGCAAAAGTGAATCTATTTTTGTCTTCTAAATACTGTGTGATTTTTTAAATCAAACTCTCATTTCAATTTTAAATTTCTTTCTCTTTTTTTTTTTTCAATGATTTTTTTTAAAAAGTCTTGTGGCATCACTTTCATGCCTTCCTGACTTTTTTGAATTTCTTTCCTGTTTGTACCCTGTCACTTTTCAAATATCTTCTTTAACTTCAGAAGCACTAGCCACTGTCAAAATTACAGTTCTTCACTAGATTCTTTGTCACAGAAATAAAATAGGGAACTTCAGTGCTTGTTTAATAAAATCTCAGCTTCTATTCAGGATGAAAGTCATCAAAGAACAGTTTTCATATCCTAAGGAATCTCAGACATATGTAGATAGGTTCCCTCTAAATTTAGTAAGTGACAGAATTTATTTGTAGAACTAAAAATACCAAAAGATATACCAGCAAAGGGAGGTTAAAGGAATTTATGCACTTCTACATGTGGACAACCACTCGTATTAGGAAAAATTTCTTAGCCAAAACTGTTGTCAACATTTGAACAGACCTCCCAGCAAAGTGGTTGAGTCACCATCCTCGGTTATATTTAAAAGACATGTAGATAGGGCACTTAGGAACATGGTTAAGTGGTGGACTTGCCAGTGCTGGATTTACAGTTGGATGCACTGATTTTAAAGGTCTTTTCCAGCCTAAATGATTCCATGATTCTATTCCCTGTCTCCTTGTGTGCACTGATTGCTTCACTGAGACCTTGCCAATTAAAAGACCTTCATTGACCTATCCAATTAAATGGCATAAGACTTCTCTAACTCGATAAGCCACTGCATGATAGCAGTTTTTGCCTCTTCAGCTCTTGATTTACTTAATTACTTCAGTCTCCTTGAGTCAGGTTGGCATAACCAGGTAACACAAATTGATTTATTTGCTATTTTCTTCTTCCTTTTTGTCCCCCCATTTTCATAGGCCTCAAACTTTATTTGATGTGCCTTCAATGTTAGGTAAGTTCTTGAGTATAAGACACATGTTATCCCTATGACTGAAATGTATGTAATTTCAACAGAAAAGAAGCCAAGTCTAAAACATTGTAGATTAATATTGTTATCAATATAGCTTGTGCTATAATCTGTTATATACAGATAGACTTTATTTGTCTTTAATTTTTATGCTAGTATATAGATGTTTATAATATAAAATAGTATGAAAAAATATTTTAAACAATTTATCTATTTATGTTATAATGGAGGAAAATTCAGAAAAGATATGCAGATATGCAAAAAATATTCAAACTAATAAAAGGATTTTTAAAGAGGGAATGTCTGTTCAATGAAACTGTGGAAGACAGAACAAACGCTAAGCTGCTTTAATGGCATTAAATAAGATTTAGTTTAGATATCACAGAACTTTTTAGTAATTTCAAGATTAGCGAAGCAAAGGGGTTGCCTGGGGAAGCTGTGAAATCTTACATGGGTCTTCATAAATTCCATCCTGAGTATCTGTGAAAAATCAGATAGATATTGGTGTTCACTCCTAGAGGCATAACTTGCACTAGTGATCTCCTGAAGTCCCTTCTAGTTCTATGTTATTCATGTCTGTCCTATTTGGGGAAGTGCAGAGGAGAGGGGGGAGAGGAGGGCTACAGGAGTTGCTTCTTAGAGAAGCTTTCCCCATGTCCAACAGAACCAGCTCCAGGTGGATCCGAGATGGACCTGTCGCACGGCTGAGCACCTCAGTGATGGTGGCAGCACCTCAGGGATTACTTATTTAAGAAAGGATAAAAATGTTCCACAACAGCATCCTGAAGAGAGGACTGAGGGACAACCCTGGAGCCCTAGGACCCCCGATGGAGCTGGTGGATGCCCAAAGGCAGCTGTGACCCCATGGGAAGCAGGTCCCTGGCAGGCCTTGTGGCCCTGTGGAGCACCCATGCTAGAGCAGTTCGTTCCTGAAGCACTGCACTCCTTGGAAGGGACTCGTGCCTCCAGCCCATGGGAAGGTTCAATGTTGGAGAAATTTAGAGGGACAACTACCAAAATTATTTTGTCTCTTTTTTTTGTCTTCAATTGTGATTAAGGCTGTTCCTTTCAATTTCTTTACTTTTTGATTGATATTATCAAAATAATATAGAAAGGTAACAAAGTACCTTTCTGCAAAGCATTAAAGATATTCTCTTCAGCATTTCTTAGCTGTTGTTTTATTCAGTTGTTTATGGTTTTATGATGTTGTTCTGCATGGCTGATCCAGAATTTGAATGTAAATTAAACACGAAAGATGAGTTTTAACCATCTGTTAGCTAAACTGCTACCCTCCAACAGTTAATCTGTTTTGTTTTATTTAATAACTGACTTCTATTTAGACGTCTTTATTGGTTTTAATAGTAATAATTTTACTGTGAAATATACTGTTCATTTCAGAGCAATTGGCATCATATTACACTTTCGTTACTTATTTTCACAATCACCTCATTTGATTTTTCATCCTAGGTATGAATTTCACAATCTTAGATGAGTTTAAACTGTTAGAGAGTACTTCCACTTACTCTACACTTCCATAAAACAAGGATAGGAAGATTCAGGGTGTTATTTGAGGATTTAGAAGGAGCTGGAATAAGTGGCTCTATAAAAAGGAACAAATTAAAGAAAGCTTTTACTCAAACAGCTGTCAAGCTGAAAGGCATTAAATCATGACAAAGTGCAAGGAAATTTTCTCCGGAAAGTTATAGAAGCATGTTCTCCAATGAAAATTGTACACAATTTACTAGTTCTTCAGCATTTTTCAGCTACTACAGGATAAATAAAATCTACCTGACATACCATGGGGCAGAGTAATTTGGAGGTGGGGAAGAGATTTGCAAACTTGGAGATTTTGACAGATTTATATAACCCCCAAAACTGGCTAATGCTTTTCATCTTTATTCATATTCAAATATGCTCAGAGTGATGAATTAGTCATCACATAAGACAATCAAAATCCCAATTTTTCTCTTCCATGGCACCAACACAAATGTCAGGGCTGCTTAGTTAGCCATGAGGAATAAACATTTATGAATGGAATCTATTGGCTAGAAACAAGGCAGTATAGTCATTCCCTGTGAATGAACTGAATTGCATCCAAGGAATATATAGCTCTTTTGGCATGAGTTTCTGTTTCCAGCAGAAACAACCCTGCAAAGCTCATAGTAACATTCTTAACTAATTGCTTAGTTTTCTAATTATCAATATTAGCTAATTGCTTTGGCCTGAAGCCAATACTAGCTGCTTTTATCATTCTTCACAGTCTTGTGAATTGAGCTGTACTCTTTCAAAACTGCCTACAATATCAAAATCCCATAAGAAAAGCAGTTCAATGGCTTCCTTTGCCTTGCTCAGCTTCACTTCAGAAACAAATATATTTTGCCTGTGTGCTTATAACTGCACAAGAGTATATATCTATAAAATTTTGTCAAAGCTGTACACATGGAAATATTTTGTTACTTTCAGTTGAAGTCCATGACACAAATTACTTGTCTCTACTTTTTGCATTGACTATATGCCTCTTCTAGGCCAGCCAAACAGTAAATATCTGAACAAACATATCAATTCTTCTCATAACTCCAGTGTGATGCATCTCTGGAGGAATTCCAAATACAGTTGAGTTTCAAAATGAGATCTTCTTCCAACTTTGCAAGGAAGATAATTTTCATATCTGAGTGCAATTGCTCACACAATTGAATTCTTAAATGCATCTCTTCTTGTTTTATTGTCAGTTGAAGTATCCAATTATCCTAAAGCATCCAAAGCATCCTACTAACCTGTAGTAGACTTAGTGTATTGTAATACTAAGTTTAATGCAAATAATTTCAGAAAGCTTTTTTTTTTTAATTTAGAAATTATTTTCTACTATTTTGAGATTTTGGGGGACAGCTCCAGTGTGATCTTTTTTCTTGATGTATGTTGGTTAAATTTTTTGGTGATCTTTTCCTATATATATACACTTGGCTCTGTAAACCCTGTCATGGATAAATTGTAACAAAGTTTAGCATTAAAAGCTTTATGACATATCTGCTTAAGCCATTTTGTATTTTTCCCACATACGAGTCTCTTTGATACATTTATTTTACATATGTTGTCTGCAAATATTTTTACTTAGATTTATTTTAAGCTGATATTCTTTCTTTTTCCAGTGTTCTTTCACACTCCATATAGTCATTATTTTTAATATTTCTGGATAAATATCAGCAAAATATAATTAAAAATAAATCAGACAGTTGCTTACTATCAAGAAGTACTGTTGGTCCTGATGACATACTACCTGGAAAGATCAGTCTATAAAATTCTTCAATGACGAAAAATTATAGAGTTTCCTGAATTTTTATTTAGTAAATGATTTAAAAAGTGCTGGCCACTTAGTGTTCTCATACTTTATATATATATACAAAATATATGTATCATGTTTTATGTGTGTGTGTGTGTATATATATAAAAATCTGAATAGGTATATAAAGTGACAACAACAAATACAGAAAGTTTTTCCCACTTTACTTGTTTCCTTCCAGTACCTGAACTAGAGTTGCGGTGAACTTCTGCATTGCGTCTTCAGAGAAGGTTTGAAATGTTCAGATGGTGGGAATTTTTCCTTTCCAGGCCTTCCTCTGAGCATTTAAAGTAGCATTCATTTCACATAGCATTAGATGTTTAATATACAGATATGTACTTCCAAGTGAATCAGTCTGAATTCACTTACAGTCAAAGACACAATTAAGTTGTCTTAGTTAATGTTTCCTCTTACCTGCTGTAAGCATCTTCAATAAGGTGAGAAAAAAATACACTCTTCCAGAATTCATCTCTCTAAACTGTCTCGAGATAGACCTCTTGTTCAATAATTAGACAAATCCTTCCTCTAAGTTCCCTTTTTGGTCTTTCTAAGCATGTGAATTCTTGCCTAAAAATATGACAAACAACATGAAATAGGGTTTCACATGCATTTTTTTATCATCTGTAAAGATGATCCAAATTCTACCAATAATTCAAGTCCTTGCTCTTCACCATTATTATGTCTCTAAATATTTTGTACAAATGTAAATGGTTGTGATTTTTTAGCAAGCTCACAGAAACAAGGCCTGAATTTAAACAGGTAGAAATTAAAACACTGCTCCACACAGGAACCTGGAAATCTAGGGGAAAATAAACTAAGCGTTAAATACTGTTTAACGAGCTAATTTTTTTTCCATGCACAAACACCCACTAGTTGATGTAACCCCATTTCATTTAAAGTGAAAAACGAGAAAATTCGACCACACAGGTGTAGCAGTCAGTACCAAACACGTTCCTCACTAGTGAAGTAATTGCTGGCAAGCTGCTGCTCTCACCTTGCAGTGATACCCCCCAGACAGGGACTGTGTTTCAAGGCCTCAGCACCTGATCTAGGCTGACAGCCCTGCTGAGACAGGAGCTGCTTCCCCCCTGCTTCTCCCGTGTGCCTCTTTTCTGCTCTCTTTTCTGCACCAGACCTCCCATGACCTGATCCTCGTCCCAGTCTGTGCTCTCCTGCTCTGTCTGCTCAGCACTTGCTGCATTCCCACCAGCACCTCTAGCTAACTGCTGAAATATTCCTTAACATCTTTCTTGTGCTTTTTTTCTCAGGTTACAATAAATTTACTACTTATGGCTAACAGTTTATTGAAATAGGGAAATATTAGCAGACTTGACTGTCTTGCAGTTCAAAGGAAACTCAATACCAATAACTCTTCAGAGCTCAAGACGCTCTCTAAAAAAGTCTACAATCTGTTTTCTTACTGCTCCAGACTCTCACTTCTTTGTTCCTGAGAAACTTTTACTTTCTACAGGAAGGCATATAAATACCTGCCCAGACTTGCACACAATAAGACAATTACAGTTTTTGAAAATACTTTGTGATATACTTTCTTTTTTAATAGAAGTGCCTCCAGATGTAAAGAAAGAACACGGAAAGCAATATTTCACCTCTAAGCATTGATTTCTTTCTGTTTACTTGCCTTTCTCTCCAATGGTTATCACCAGAGCAGAATTTCTTGGACATAATGAAAGGGTAGAGAAGGAACATATGGTCAACATTCTTTGTCTTCTGGGCTTTAACCACAGGACTTAAATTTGCTCACTACTTTAGTCAAAGAAAAATTCCTAGAAGATTCTCTAGATAGATGTAGCCATTTCAACAAAAAATTTATGGATCAGCAAATTTTATTTCCTTATTTTCTTTTTTTTTCCCCTGCTTTCCTTTGGCACTGCTGCTTTTGCACAATGTCAGGAAATAACCTTCCCATTCAGCACAGATTAATATTTTCACTGATCCTTGAAAAACAGCTGCTGCTTGGCTAAGACTGGGTGTATTCCTAAATCTACCAATGTGCAAACAGCTATTAACCTTTTAAAATTGTGCTCCACACATAATGGCATTTCTGTTTGAATCAGATTATATCTTTATAGGTTCAAGTTAGAATCTAAAAAACTAAAAGACAAAAAACAGAACCACTATGCACCAAACTTTAAAAGGCAGCAAACAAAAAAATGCACAATTCAGTAGTTTAAAGGATATAGCAGGTGCTTGTTCTTGTATTTTTTTATAAAGGATATAGCAGGTGCTTGTTCTTGTATTTTTTTAATGTGGTTTAACCACTGGAGAAGATATCAAAATTATAGTAACCATGGATTATACTTAATCTATATAGAGAATGTATTTGGTAATGTTTTTTAAATAGTAGCAGAGGCCGGTAGTATATAGCTCCTACGATCAGCCTTGTCTTTAATGACATCTACATGACAGAACTGGGAAACTTTATAGAATCCATCAGTGTTATGCTTTCAAGTGGGTTGAGATTCTTGCCCAGAACATGAGTTCTGCCTGAAGAAAAAGAAATGCATGTATGCACGTATAGTAAAAACAATTTTGAGCTATATTTTCTTTCCTAATGCAGCACTCCATAAATGCACACCAACGAACATGGAAATAAAAACATGAAGTAATAATTAGAAGGCTTTGTTTTTTTTTTTTGTATGTTTTTCATATGCTACCAAGCCATGGAAAGTAAGACTTTCCTTTAGGACCTCTAAGTGCAGTGAGTAAAATCTTACATTCAACAGCATTTGAAATCAACTAAACTATTTTGACTGCCCTGTATTTTTCTTCAGGTTAATGCTATTTTTCCTCAGCAGCATAGCAGTCAGTGCTGCACCGAATCAGTACAACTGTAGGAAACCCAGTCACATCTGGCTTGTAAAATAGCCATATCAAACATGATTGGTATATTGAAATATGTGAAGATTGCTGTGATAGAAAAGAGAATAGTTTATCTTGTCATAGAAAAACAAACCTTTATTTCCTCAGCTTGGGGATCCCATGCTAAGGAGAGTGATGCTGGCCACTTTGTGGTAGGAAAAAATATTCAATATTCAAGGACAGTTTTACTAGACAGGAGCTGGCAGAATGACTCACAAATTACGGTCATGATGATGTTTGCTGTCAACAGATTTGACACTGCAGAGGATGTGACAGTGATTCTTTGAGAAAGTTATGTCATGCAAGTGAATTTTCCCAAAGTAAAGGTACTTATAAACATTTATATTTATGCACCTGTGCCTGCAAAGGTTTGGTTTTTTTTTCCTCTTTTTTGGTTGTTTTTTTTTTGTTTTGTTGTTTTTGTTTTTGTTTTTAAATATATTATTCCTTCTTGGAAGACAGAGATGAATAAGGCTAAAATAGAAAGGGAATAATTGCTCCACACTCCCCCTCAACCCCAGGCATTTTGCTTAGCCCTTGAAAGTATCCTTGGTCAAGTTTCAGATGTCATGCTAAACCTCGAGAAATATAAAATTTTTGTTTAAGTACTGCTTATTACATCTTATTACAGCCAAGTATTCGTCTTTCAGAACAGTCTTCCTACTGGTTTTCTAATATATTTTCTAATAGCCTTGAAAAATGACTTCGTATCACAGCTACTTTTCCTAGAAACCCATTGAGAAAAATCTAGCCTCTGAAGAATTAAAATAACCCCTATTTTTTTATTGACTTTCAGTTGAAAAACATAGATCTAGAACTACAAGAAGGACACAATAAACTTTAACCCTTCCCCCAGCAGTTACACATTTTTTCCTGTTTGTGAGACACTGACTGAACCGTGTCAAATTAGTCTGTTCCACGGCACAAAATTCTGGGTATTTACATTATGTTCTTCCCAAACAGAATAAAAATTAATGTTAATTTCAATTGTTTACTTCATATTAAATTTTATATCTTAAAAGTATTTGAGAACAAGTATCAGGCCCTCAGTTTTTCCTACCCTTAAAAAGAAAAAGCTATGCATGATGCCAGAAGCCATTCAAGGTATACCCTGAAGGGTTTGCTTTGGATCCCAGTTTCTGAGGTGAAAATACTTGCACATATCTTGCTGGAAAAACTGGTAAGGTGAAAAACACATGACAAATATAGATGCTATTGCTGCAAAACTCAGCATGATCCTACAATGCATTTAATCCCAGTTAGCAAAAAATAATAAGTGTAATTATATAAAAAAAGGAAAAACAATGATCAGTTCTGATGTTGACAGCGTTTGGTTGAAATCAGCCTTTTTTACTGATTGAGACAGAAGGTGATTTTTGAACAGAGTACCTTTCAAGGCTTACTAAATACAGCAGTATCCTATTTCTTCCCTTGTTCTTCCCTCTGCCTCTTCCTTTATTTTGTCACTTATTAGCCTACAGTTCCCTCTTATCGGAAAGGAATACACTACTCATTTAAAATAGAAACATATTTGGGCTAACTTGTCAGCTACTGATTTCAATATCAGTTCATCTTACATTTGGCACCTTTTTTCCCCTAATGACTTGCTGAATATGTTCCCATGTTTATAGATAAACATGGTTAAAAACCTATAGCAGACAGAAAAAAATATTATTATATCTGATGTTTTAATGGATTGGCACAGTGAAAAGCTGCAATATATAAATTCAAATGGTTTCCTCTCTCTCAGACTTTAAACATATTTCATTTACAGTGTTCAAAATTCTGCCCGTGCCTCCCTCACAGTGAAACAGAGTCTATCAAAGTAATTCCAAAAGACACATGTAGGCAAAAACAAAGTAAAAACCCCCAAAATGATTTGTACCAGACAACAAGAGGACACAAATACAGTCTTTTTTCACTTTATTCAACATTCATATTGTGTTCAATATTATATAAAGAAAATGCTGCTAATGAAATATGCTTCAGAGAAATTGTCCAGAGTCAGATTTTTTTTTTAATCCTGGTCTGTTTTTTTTATGGGAGTAGTTTATAACCTGTCAGCTTTTATTTTCAAATTTTACCTCACACTTATGCAGTATCAAATATTTGGTATATTTAAATCTGTTTGTACCATTGCTGTAATATTTATACACATAATTTTCCATTTAAATTAGGATGACATGAATGTACCAGTTTTCCTGAAATGTGTTACTTCAGAACACTTTAGTATTGTGATAAAATGATTGCTACCTACTACATTTCCACTTGTTTTTTCCATATCTTCCTTACCAGAATGAAACATGTCTAAAATCTGTTGGTCTGCATAGCTGAGGCTTGACACTGTGAGAAGCTGGGTACATGAGAAGGACAGACTTTAACAGCAGTGAATTTAAACTCTTCCTTTTCAGAGGACTACTCTTGATGCCAAAGTTAGCTTGAGAAAAAACACTGTAGAAGGCAGATCAGGTTGAGAGAGCTGTTAATCATTATGCTGGTCTGGACAGAGTTCTCTTAACTCTCAAAATATTTAATTCCCTCTGAGCACTGTCAATTTGATATAGCATCAACTACTCTAGCATTGCTGAGAGGGAAAAAACTAACAAGGTTTTTCTAAGAAAATGATCTTGTAGCAGTGAGTCAATGCAATAGAACTTTCATTGAAAAAAGAAAACAAGAAAGCAATTTGTATTTGTGGAAGGTGAATATGTAATCATCAGAAAGGCAAGCTGTGTGCATCACAGTATGTCCTTGTCATGGTCCAGAAAAAAAAGGTGGGTGGATATACTGACATGCAAAACCAGCTTTCAGGTAAAGGCAGGTCAACCGCATGTTTTGTTACACTAGCCACTTCAATTAAAAAAAAAAAAAATGATATTTGCAGTGTCTGCAACAAATGAAGAATAATTCTTTTTTTTAGGGGAACTCCAAAGAATCCACATTGACTGTCAACAAACCCTGACATGATCACAGGAGCCTGACAGAGGATTCGGTCAGTCTACCTAGGCTACTTTGCAAACATCTCTCTAACAGCAACCTCAAGACTCGACTTACTACATGTTCATGGAAATACCCTAGAAGCATTTTCTTTGGCATAGAGAGAGGTTGAAGTGCCTACACTTCTTAAATTCTATATTTTGGTGCTTGTCAGTTTGAAAAATAAATAAAGTAAAATAAGAAGAACATGAAGAACATGTTCTGAAACAGATATTTTTCTGATTTTGTATTAAAAAAAAATCTTTTAAGCAGTAGAAATTTTTAAAGAATTAAATTTTTAAAAATTTGGTATAAAATCTCACCATTTTAATATTTGCTTGGATTCGATTATTTTTGGGCACCTTTTTAATTTGGTTTTGTTTGGGTTTTTTTACTTTCTTTTTTTTTTTTTTTTTCTATTTCCTCTTTCTCTATTTTTAACCAGAATATTTGTTGACCTCAATGACTTGTTTTATCAAATCTGCTAAATCAGCACCACATTTTCTAATGAAACAATATGTTTGGTCAGATATGTTCTAGCAAAATGGTTTTAACAACATGACATTTAAAGACTGTTCACACAAGAAACCCCTATCAAATGGAAAAAGAGCATCATTATGTTCTTGCTCACTCACCCATTTTCTGCCTGCAGTCATGTCGTGGTTGCTATCCCTGCATTGCTCTCGGGTTCTGGTCTGAGAGGCTCACGCTCTGAAACTTGATATCAGTCAACAGGGTTTGGAGATTGGGAGCTGTTTACAATAAAGGATTAAATCAAATGTCTGTCAGCAGTCTAAAAATCCATGCTCTGGCCATAATGATTCACCTACATGGGTATATGAGACTGAAAAAAATCTTATGCCGAGGCTATGACAAACTACTTCAGTGGACCATAGTTCAGCTTCTAAACTGAAAAAGAAGTTAGACTCCAAAATGCAATTGAGTCCAGAATAATGAATGTGTGGGAAAGTAATTGGTGTTCAAGTCAAATATGGAAGAATTGTTTCTTTTGGTGAATGTTCAGTTCAATCTTCATTGCTTATTCCATCCCTTGGTCTCCTGAGATGAGACTTCTTTCAGAGTTGCCAAATAAATTGAAAACGACTTTCAATTTATTTAGAAGGCAAGTACCTCTGACTTGGGCTGGATTTGAACTGGAGTAGAGACATAGAAAATAAATACCAAGACGTTCTATTAACAGCAGTTTCCTGACAAAAGTTATCCACACTTATTAAACGCACATATTTATCAATTTGTTCCTTGGACTGCAGAATGTAGTTATGTATATGTTAAGCTTATGTATACTTCTGGAATTTGTGAAGCAAATTGTAATGCATAAAATCCATATCTCAGCAAAATATTAAGCTGAGTTTTTTGCAGCAGAACTACATTTTGCATGCCCATTAGTATCGGCAATAATTAAATTAATCCCACTGAATAAAACCTGGTCCTAACTGATGTCTGTTTTTCTAAACAGTTCGAAGGTGGTGTTTTCAATTCCATTAACTGTAAACCCTGTATTTTAACATGGTATCACCCTTCAGAAAGAAAATAATAGCAAAGCAGATCAAGCTTTTTTTTTTCCAGGAATCCACCAATATCCATGCCTTTCCAATCAATAGCTTCCCGTACTGGAAGAATGTAATATAAAAGAAAATTGACAAGCAGTTACTTCTTTTGACTGAGGAACTCAGTGAGCAGATTTCTAGGCATACTTCTTTGAAAACATATATATACCCTTTAGCCTGTGGTTGGTTCTGCATGGACAGGCTCCACTTCTGCTGGAATTTTGTTGCCCTCTAGATTTTTAGAGATAATGGTCTCAGACAAGGCCTGTGAATCTGCTATCAGAGCTGTAATTGTAGGATTGGGGCTTTTATTGCTCTTTTGTTCACCCTCTATATTTACAGGTACATAAACCTGCTTGAAACACTTGTTAAGCAGAAAGCTTATCTGCTGCGCTTTAGAAGTACAGCACAGACAGGAGGGAAATTGCAAAATTGGCTGGAATATCTTGGAAAACACTTAAGTTAGTAATAAACATAACACCTGTGTTTCCATGTCCATCTAATTAGTCATGTCTGAGATAGCTAGGTAGGTAGGTAGGGAGGTGGATAAACAGATGTTTGTCCAAAAAAAATTTTACAATATTTATTTTTTTGCTTAGTTTTTTCTTGAGAGTAACATTTCATGTTATAATAAATGAACATATGGAAATTCCAAAAATCTTTCAAGAAGTAACAATACATTCNGTTTCAATTTCATTAAAAAATTAATAGAAATACTTTCAGTAGTTGAATTAGAGATTAGAGAATCATTGTTTTAAGTCACCTGTCTGGTTCCAGCCAGAGCTCAGGAACTCCAAAACTTTCACGTTTTTATTTGTCCCTGCTTTGAAAAGATTCAGGCCGCTGTAAGGACATATCTCTTACACCATTCCATCTTTGCTTTCTGCATTTTAATTAATTCCAGAGTACCTCCAAAGAAGGGCTACAATAAATTAAAGAGGAAAAAATAAAAGAAAGTGGTTCCATTTTTTAAAATTACATTTATAATTATACAAACAGTAGTGTTTATAGCGTGAAGCTGAGTCAGGGGAAGTTTAGGCTTGATATTAAGAGAAAGTTTTTCACCCAGAGGGTGGCTGAGCACTGGAGGACCTCAGGGAAGTGATCACAACACCAAGCCTGTCAGGCACATGGTGTGATTCTTGGGATATCCTGTGCATGGCCAGGAGTTTGATGTGATGATCCTGATGGGTCTCTTCCAACTCAGCATATTCTATGATGTCATGGTAAGTTATAATGGCTCCTGTGCTTTTACAGTTTTTTTTCCTTCAGTGAGTGAGTCCAAAAATGAATTTTAGCAGCCAAAAACTAGTGAAAAACAAGGAAGCTAGAATAACAACCTGTTCTGTGTGCACCTCTTCCAGGCCAAAAACATGTGGGGAGGCAAATACATTGCTATGGCAGCTCTCCATTATCAGAGAATCCCCCCTTTTCTGAACTAATCCTGTAGTGCTTGTTAAAATGGTTTCACGGCTTTAATATACTAAAAAGTTAAGACCAGTGTGAGTCTGGAGATTTGGAACAGTAAAACCCTTCCAGATGGAAAAGCTTCTATAATATATCAAGTTCTATCAAGCAACACACACAACTTTTTCAAGAGAGAAAAAAGAAACCTCTAAAAAAAGAAAAAAAAAAGTGAGGGAAAAGAAAAGTAAAAGAGGAAAAGAAGACATTTTGTATTTTGATTTTTCATTTAAATCTTCATTTCACATTTTCACTTGGAGTATGTGATTTAAAACTTCAATTCAGTAAAAGAAGTCACTAGGGAGAAGGGATTTTCTCAGAGACACTCAGAATGGTTTGATCATCATTCAAATGCTGATGAACTAAGAGTGTTTACTTGCCCACAAAGAGAATATTTTGGCATTTACCCGGCTCTTAAGAAAACCCCTAAAAATAGAGTCCTTTGAACATAGGAACGAGTGCAGCAAGGATAGCAAACAAGATGCTAGTTTGCATTGCTAGAATTAATAGCAATTAATTCCATCATAGCTAATTTAGATGGAATGCATTTCTGAACTCTTTTGAATAGATTCAAATTTGAATTTTGAATTTTAAACTTGAAATTTGTTTTAATTTCTTCCATGGGATGAGCCTACATTCCTCTTATGAGCACAATACTGAAATGTACCCACTCACATCCAAAGTTATTACAAATTACATCTAACACAAGTCAGTCCTGTTTGAGTCACACAAGTTACAACAAACATGCACGTTTTTGTGTGTGTGTGTGTTGTGGTTTTACCCCAGTCATCAACCAAGCCCCACACAGCCTCTTGCCCACTCCCCCACCAGCGGGACTGGGGAGAGAACAGGAAGGGTAAAAGACAGAAGACTCATGGGTTGAGATAAAGACAGTTTCAGGGAAAGCAAAGGCCACTCACACAAATTGAGCAAAGCAAGGAATTAGTTCAGTGTTTCCCATGGGCAGGCAGGTGTTCAGCATCTCCAGGAGAGCAGGCATCCATCATGAGTAACAGCAACTTGGAAAGACAAACATCATCACTCCAAATGTCACCCTCTGTCTTCCTTCTTCCCCAGGTTTATAGGCTGTGCATTATTTTGTATGGTATGGGAATACTCCTTAGTTCATTTTGGCTCAGCTGCCCTGTCTGAGCCTCCTCCCAACTTCCCATAAATTTCACATCTCCTCGGCAGCATTGCAATACAAAAAGCAGAATAGGCCTCAGCTCTGTGCAAGTACTGCTCAGTGATAACAAAAACACCTCTATATTCAACCCTGTATGCAGCACAAACCCAAGCCACAACCTCGTAACAGCCACTGTGAAGAAAATTAACTTTAACCCAGAAAAAAAGCAGCACAGTCTGTAAAATGTTATGTTTCTATTTTGCACTGGAGTCTGTTGTGAATCAATGCATATTAAAGACTTTTTTTTTGATTGATGTCTTTGAAAAATGTTGAATTCAACTCATCTAATAGAGCAAAGTTCAAGATATTGTTCTGTACACAAATAATGAAATTCACCATATATTCCTCTTTATTATGCAGTAGGGATGTTCAAACTTCTTGGATTTAAAACATGTATAGAATAATTTTAACAGATTTAAGTACCTTTGTGATTCGTATAACCTAAAGTACATTCTAGGGAAAGTACAAACTAAAGTAAATTTCAGGGAAAGTACATCAGTAACTAAAAAAATGTGAAGAAAGTAAGCCCCTCCCATATTATTCATCATGAGTGAGTCATCATTTGGGTGAGCTGTTGCTCATTTTCCATACTACTTCAATAAAGCTTCATTTAATAAAGTGTGGTCAGATTCCATCACTGTTTGGATTGAAAATATATATACCTATTAAAAGATTTTCTTTTCTCAGGCTGTACTTACATTTTAAATGGAATCAAAAGCTGGTAGAGTGCAATTTTCAAACCTAAACCACCACATTCTCTTTGTACAGAATGTTATTTTACCTTGCTATGGTAAAACATGCATTTATGGGTAATGAGAAAGCAATTTATATCTAGCTTCATATCTTTGCATTCATGTTTAGATCACTGATACAGTTACAGCTCTAAGATGATTACAATGAAGGGATAGTTTGACATATCTGTGATAGCTGCTATGGCTGAACCCTAGTCAGCAACTAAGTGCCATCCATCTGCTTGCTCACTCTCCCCACTCCCTGGTGGGATGGAGAGAAGAATCAGAAAAAAATAACATCCATGGTTTGGGATAAGAATGGCTGAATAATTGAACTAAATCAAAATAAACTAGAAATATTAAATACTAATATTAATAATACTAATTGCACTGAACAGGAGAGAGAGAAATAAGTAGAAAACCAGACAGACAGGTGATGCCCAGTACAATTGCTCACCACCCACTGAACCAATGCCCAGTCCCTCCTGCAGCATCTATTGGCCCTTTCTGGCCCAAACTCCCCAGTTTATATACCGAGCATGAAGTTCTACAGCATGGATTATCCCTTTGGCCAGTTCAAGTCATCTGTCATGGCAGGGCTCCCTCTCAGCTGCTTCTGCAGATCTGCCCTGGCAAAGCATGAGACACTGAAAAGTCCTTGACTTAGGCATTGCTCAGCAACCACTAAAACATCAGTGTGTTATCAACATTATTCTCACACTAAATCTAAAACACAGCACTTTACCAGCTACTAAGAAGAAAATTAACTCTATTTCAACCAAGACCAGGGCAATAACTTTGCACTAAAAGCTCGCCAACCACTCAAACAACAAATGTGTGGTCACTTTAAAATCACTGAAACTAGAATAGATAGTTTAACGTTAGCTTGAGTACATCGACACAACGCTTCAGACACGGTGGTGTAGGAACCTGCTTTATGCATAGTTTATGATCACGACCACTCCTATTGATCTGATGAACATGAGCTGAAAGCCTTAGGAAGAAGAAGCTAAATGTTTCCAAATGAAATATTACCCCATTAAAAAGATATGGATCAAAAGTGTTACTTTTAAGGGGCCTTTGCATATTTCTTTCTGGAGAAAGTGCATACAGAAAGAGTACAAAAATCAGAGAAATTAGTAATGTGACCTAGGTTATTAAAAAAGGTGCTAGCAAGAGTCATAGAATATAAAAATACAATACCCACCTTACCAATACACTGAAATAACCTATAAAAATGACCATAGCTATTCTTGCTTCTCTCCTCTAGTGATAACAAATACAGATTGATGCATTCTATTTCTTGTGATAAAAGTAACAATACTGGCTGTAATGGTCAGTCGTTAAAGGTGCCATTCATCAGGTTTGAATTCTAAGGGCCAGCTTCCTTTGTATCCGACAGAGCAATTGTGCAGCGCCGGGAGAGAGACGAGGCTGTGGTCAGCAGGAGGAGCCGCAGCATCAGAGGGGAGGTGGTACCCATGGAAATAAAACACGCTTGCAGGCTCTCTAGAACGAGCAGTTGCTGTTACACTGGAGGCAGGTGAGAGGGAGAAATAAGCTGTAGTGTCTGCAAAAAGCCTGAGCTGTGGAGGGTCTGGCAGGCATTTTCTTTTCAGGTTCATTCTTTTTTGAGAGAGAGAGAGAAAAGGGCTAAAAGTGAAATGAAATTTAAAGTGTCTCTTTTCCAGGAAATTTGGACTTGGCAATGTTTGTTTTCCTCACATTTGAATATTACCAGAGGGAAAGAAAATTACAGAAGAAAAAGGACAGAAAACTGAGTATTACTGGCATCACTCATTCCTTTATGGTGGACATGTATCAATGAAGAAATGCAATCCTTTCTGTGGAGCAGAGGAATTTCACTGTGATTATAGACCAGGCAAAATGTAGTTAATAACTATGCCAGATGGAGCTTCATCTGCTGGGGATTCACTTTAGAAATGGAGAAATTATTGGTAAATATGGGCTCTGTCTTTTTAAATTAAAGATCTTGGGAAATACTGACATCCAGTTTTGATGTTTAGCCAGGAGAAACAGTTATCTTGAGGGATAAGGTGATAGGAATGTTAATTTGAGCAGAGACATCAAAAGCTATTTGCATGCTAATCAAGTCAGCATCAGCAAAGCCTCCAAATTCAGTGTACATCAGCTGAAGTTCTCTCATAAGCAGGTTTCTGCCTCATGAATGCTTGAGTACAAAGCTGTACAAAACTAAATAATTTGAAATATAATCTTGCACTTTGGCAGGGAAGAACAAGAGGTAGATGAGTTATTGAGTAAAAGATGGATCCTAGCCTTAGATATGATAGTGTTTGTGGGAGCAGGAATGCTTTCAAGGAAACCTCACTGCAAAGTAAACCATTGATAAATTACTAAAATCAGCTTTTCTTGACAATACAGTTTAGCATTAGATATTAGTGCATTGAGAGATAAAGGCACGAACAAGGAAAAAAAAACACAAAATCACTAAATGCCTATAGGGTTGAATTGTTTGCTAGTATCAAACTCACTCTCAAGAGTCATAAATCCACCACTGGCTTTCACTCAAAGGGCCCAGGAGGAGCAGGAGAGGTTAGATTATGTATTAGGAAAAATTTCTTCACTGAGAGAGAGTTGTCAAGCATTGGAACAGGTTGCCCAGGGCAAAAGCTGAGTCACCATCCTTGAAGCTATTTAAAAGATATGTAGATGTGGCAATTGGCAGTGCTAGGTTAATGGTTGGACTCGATGATTTTTAAGGTCTTTTCCAATCTAAATGATCCTGTCTTGGTGTAATAGAGCTGGTGAGTACAGCAAATATTGTCATACGAGTGGACCTGCAGTGTTAGATTGGCTGGAACACGAACACTTGTATCCTTGCAGTTGTCAACACTGCACCATCGTCCCTCTGTCCCCAGGTTCTCCTGGAAACACGACTCAGTGGAGCTCTGGGGATGGCACATTCCCCTGGTGCCACAAGCCATTGCTGTAACCACCTTGTGCATTGGCACGTGACCTGAAATTAGCTTGACGTGGAAGGTATATTGGGTGGGTAGTGAGCCCTGTTCTAAAACCCACAAATGCATGCCCAAATCAAAGCCGAGACCCACCAGTTCAAACAGCAACAAGGTGGAGCCAGGTGAATAGAACACTCCTGCAGCTTACAGACATGTCACAAGCTGACAGCTTGGCCATTACATGCAGTGTCTCTTCCTTGGGTGGTGGCTTTTTCAAAGCACTCAAAATCACATTTGGTATCTGTAACACCCTGAGCTCACTTAGCACGTGTTTTAAAGAGCCTTAGGTACTTCATTTCCCTTGGCAGTAAATGGGAGAAAACAACAAACTTCTCAGGACGTTGAACAGCAAATTTTACCAGCTAACTTTAGAGAATAAGGTACTTTGGCAAATTTTAAAGCATCATCCAATCACAGTAAGGCACTTTATAAGGCATTGATTTAGTAAACTCTAACCCATCTAAATTTAAGTTGCCTAGATTTTGAGAAGAGGAAGTTAGGAGAAGAAAGAGAAAGGAGAGAGAAAGATCAGTCACAGGCCTGGATCCAGAGTGGTCTCAGCTGCTGTGAGATCTGAGGCAATGGGGTACATCAGACCAATTTCATGGCCTTTATCAGTTCTGGTCTCCCCCAGGCTGGGATTTTACTTGTGCCACTGGCTTGGTAGCAATTTTGAGGATGGACCAGAGGCTCCAGTGGGTGCCTCTTCCTCCCCACATATTAGTTGTTTTGAGCCAATAATCATTTCTCCTGGCTCCTACGGTATCCTTACTGGAGGGGTTGTTATTTCAAATCTTCACTGTTTTCTTTATTAATTTTTCAGAACAAGTTGCACGTATTAATTAATCACAAAGCCTCAAGTCAGTTAGCATTTCTATGGTTTTCATCATCTTCTGTCAAAAATCCTACAAAAAAGAAAGTACTAATTTTGTTATTCAGTTTATTCTAGATTTGTCTGAGATGCACAGATGTGGTCAGGTAGTACCTGGCTGGGTGCTGCCCAAAGGCAGGCTATAGCCAGTGACAAATGACCACTAAGAGACTGCAGCAAGTATTGCTTTCCCATCTAATCACCTGTCTCTCAGCAGGCCTGTACCTTCAAACAGCCTAAAGCATCTTCATCCTACATCCCAGAGCATTCAAAGTAGACTCTCATTTTGTGTCATATGCTATATGTTAGTAGTGGTCTTCAGCTAAGCTTCAGAAATTTCAGAAAAGTGCATGCAAAAGCAGTGATTTTGTCATAAATACACAGGGGTTATCACACAGTGCATGCACAGTGTAGATACACTAACATGAAACACAAACCACTTTCTGCCTCTAGACCTAGACTCTCTCCATGTGGTAGATAAGGGATGTAGACATGATTTACCACTTGCAAACATCAATATTAAAAAAAAAAAAAAAAGTTATTTTTCCATGCAGAATAATCCCATTAATTTTCCATCATTTCCTTTAGCAGATCACTGTGTTCTTTTTATTAAGGTCTGCAAAAATGGAGATCACTTATAACTTTGATATACTTAGCAATTTAGCAATTTAGCTAAAAACTGAAATTCTCCCAGGTGTAGTTCTAGATGTAAACATGAGGAGATGGTCTTCCTTCATGGTCAGAATAAACTGGCTGTTTTTGTTGCAAATGGAAGTTAAAAAGATTAATGTAGAGGAAATAAAGTAAAATAGGAGAACAACTAGCGAACAGACAAGAAAAAACAACAAAAAATGGGAAAAGAAAAGCAGTATATACCTAGGTAATGTTTATGCAGAGCTGCTGTTTGTATTACAAGAGCAAATTGTTCATCCATTATTTATTTTCAATGTGCATTGGAACTTGGAATCTTTGAAAAAAGGTAGAACTAAATTTATTTGGTGTGACAGGTGTAGTCAGTGGACAGCAGTTCGTTTTCTATAAAATGCTATCTATAAGTGATGGCCTGAACAGACTTTGTATTTTCTGATTTGAAATGGGTCATATTATTAGAATTTTTTAATCATCATTTATTCCATATTTACTCAATTGCTCCTCTCTCTTTCCACATGAATATGTATCCATATCTATGTCTACATCTATAGCTGTACATAAAAAGAAACACTTTTTTCAAGATAAAAATAATAACTAAAACCAGGCCTGTAATGACAATTTTTTTTTTTAATACATGCTTTAAATACTGTTATTTTCCTATGAATGATCTTGGGAATTATAATAGTCCAAGAGTTTAGAAAGATTCCACCAATAGTACAAGATTTCTACATGGTTTCACTGGCTGGAAAAATTGAGGAAGAAAAATCTTCCTTTTACTAAGACAATTAACTATTTTTTAAATAAATACAATAAAAAACCCCAAACCCCATAAAACAAAACAAAAACAAAAAGAAATCAAGCCCCCCAAAAAACCAAAACAAAACAAATAAAACAAAAAACCCAAACAAAAAACAAGAGAAATGAAAGTTAGTGCAAGCTGGTTCATGAGTTAGTCATTAAGTTTTTAAGGCACATTAAGTCTTCAATACTTTGCACAGTCAATATGCAGAACTTAATAAGAAATTTTTGCAGAGTTCAAGAGATTTTTGATTAGTTATTAATGTATATTGGTAGGAGTCTAAAAGGAATGTAGAATGCCTCAAAACATGCCTACTTGGTCTCACTATCATAAAGTTTACTCCTTTAGAAAATATATGAATGTAATTTAACTAAAGCATATTCAAGTACAAATGTTCCCATAGGTAAAGAAAAGATAATGGTGACTATAAGTCAGCACTCAGAAAAAAAAATCTTTTCGAGATAAATACAGTTAATAGTAAATAAAAATAGGTTCTTATTGACTATTATAAATGATTCATGTTCCTATATCTTTCTTCATTTCTTTTTTAATAGTTTCTGTATATCTATTAAATATCCCAAGTTTGTTGAAAAGGAAGCTAAGAGAATTGATGATGCATGTGTCTGCAGGGAAGCATAATAAGGGTCTATTCCAGGGTACTGAGAGAAGTAGATATAGAGGCCTTAGGGAAAAATGTATGAAGTAGTTACAAATCTGAATGCTGCTAGTTTGCAGATTTAGTATGTTTTTAGTAAAAAACCCTATAAACTAATTTTCCCTTAAAGAAAAATGTAATCTAGATACAACTGAGGTTTTGGCCAGAGTGGGACAAAAATAGAGATGCCAAGTGTATTACCAAGTCTGGGCTACATGCCAAATTCAACTTTTTTACTTATTGACCAAAAAGTAGAAAGTGTTTCTTCTTAAGCATTTCTTAATTCTCAGTGCTCCATTTAAAATGGCTTATCAATATCTCCCACAGTGTACCTTGGGTCATAGGTATGAGTCACTGAGATTGCAGGGTTTTATATGCTCCCAGCCTCTTTCTAATGTTTTATAAATGCATATCTGCATATAAAAAAGAAATTTCTTCAATTAATTGTCTTCTTTCATTGCCCAGTCACAATATCTATTTTAATTTTTTATGTCTCCTGAATATAAACAAGAATATAATCAGAATATAAACAAGAAACTTGAAAGACTAAGCAGGAAACTAGGAAGGATGAAATGCATGTGAGGCACTTTTGTGTGGAGAGGGATTAGTGCATAGTGACATAGATGGCAGCTGATGTAAGGCTGTGGTGTGATGTTTTGTATCCTCGCTCCAGATATTTCCCAATTGACCACAGAAACATACCACTTACATTCAATACCTGTCTTAACAGAGTTAGACAAATGGTATTAAAAGCAACTTTCTGGGCTTTTTGAAGGTTTGCAGGGCGTAAGACCCCTACACTCTTTATTTTATGAGTGGTGAATTCACCAAAGTGCATAAAGCTATTACATTTCAAGAAGCGTCTGTATCACATCTGCCCACTCCCTTACATCAGAGAAAGAAAATGTAAAGAAAGGGCTTATATTCGAAGATGCAGAAAATAAAAGAGTGCTTATTCACACCTTTAAATTTTCTACCTGTAATAAGACACAAAGATAAGGTCTATAAAATTGTTATACATATTTTATGGGAATTAGGCTAGAACAAAAGATATATTGGAAAAGACAAAAGGTTCACAGGTGTGAGATGATTTTCTCCCTTTCTCATTCCAGTTTCTAATTTCTGATCCTAATTTTTTAACTATCTTTTTTTTATGGGCTGGCTTTTATATCTGCATGCCATGAAAGCTTCTAAGAGCTAATTTATATTTTCAGCATGTGGAAAACCTTGAAAAAGGGAAAATATTTTAGCTAGTATTTCTGAGCATATAGTACTGCTGATTCCCTCTTCAGATCAGGCATTCACATAAACAAGTTTTATATCTTTTTCCCAAAGTAATGTGTACTGTGTTCTTAAAATATAATGCCTAGGGAATATATGTTTACTGATCTCACAGCAGTAGCATTCGGTTCATAGGTTAAAAGGAATGGAAGTATGTAACAGAGAAAACAGCAGAAACAATAAATGAGAAATTACGTTTTATGGATAATCACTTTTATAAAACACCCAATTTTCTCCTTTTATTTGCATTCCTAGACTTTGGAGTTTGGTACTTATAAATAACCTTGAAATTATTGTTTAAAAATGGAGAGATAATCGCAAACCATTTGGGCATTAAATGGGTCTTCAACCTTATTAATTTGTGTTTAATCTTATATGTGCAATAGTGCAAGCCTGGAGCCTACCTTTATAGAAGAAATTCTGTGTTTCCCAAAAATATAGGTATACCAAAGAAGGCACAAAAGTAAAAAGCTGTGAAACGGCAGGTTAGTTTCCTAACATGCAAAAAAATTCTGAGTGAAATCTCATATTCATGGCTACAATGACAGAAAAGAAATTGTGAAATCTTTACAAACTGAAGAGGAAAATTGGGGTGCACTCTCTTTATTTTTTATTGTATTATGCTATTATGTGATGGTTTATTGAGAACAAAAGAAAATAATATATTCAAGCCAATCGTAATAGTCGATTCCATTCTGCAGAGGCAGACTGATTGTTGGTGAACCCTTTAGGTAGGTAAGTCAACACAGCCAGCCGGCAGGAGCTGGGGCAGGAGAACCTAGGTTCCTCTTCTTCTTAGTATGACAACTTTTGGATGAAAAAGAAGAGACCGATGGCTGATAATTGTATCTGTTTGTGAGATCCACGTGTGGTGTGAGCCATGCCTTCTGAATGTGCATTGCCAAAGGCGAGGGCACACCCTTTGAGCGTGCACCGAGCACAGCCGTGTGCCACCGCGCCCCAGCACAGGCTCCCCTGCTGCAGGGCCAGGCACTGGCAGTCAGACACAGCCCATCTGCCTCTGCCTTTCACCACTTCATAAGTCCTTTTGAGCTTTATGAGCATTAAAGTAGGTCTCATACTGATAACAAAGGTTAAGGCAATAATCTCTTTCCCTTTGCAGATAAGGAGTTTAAAACTACCTTTGCAGCCTCTCTCTTCTGTGCTGCACAGAGACGATTCTGCAGCCTGTGATTTCTCTTGGTTTAAGCAGTATCTATCAAATGGAAACATATGTATACAGTAGGTAAGTAAATATTTGCCACACTTTGAAGAGGAGCTTGCTTCCCTCTTGTTTTGTTGCTGTTCTTAGCAGAAGTATTCTTAAAATATACATAGGAACAGAAACATGATAAAGGAGCTTAATCATTCCAGCTCCCCTTGAACCGCAAAACAAATGAATTCTTAATCATATTGCTTTATGCCTACTTGTAGTCCCTACTGAGAGAAGGATGGAACAGCCTGAATTTAGACAGTGCTCTATTGTTTCTAACTACTGTTTACATATACTGAGATTGTAAAACATCTTTGGGACTAACTTTGAAAAAATTAGGAAAATCTGGTAAATTTTTAAAGCAGAGTGAACTAGATCCCAACTAATTTGGGCATATTTGACTTACACTTTGCAAATCACATGTGTTTTTACAAAATTTTTTTTAAAAACTTTTTTTGTGTGGGTTTGTTTTTGTTTTAGTTTGATTGATTTGTTTTGGTTTGTTTGGTTTTTGTTTGTTTTGTTGGTTTGGTTTTGGTTTGGGATTTTTTTATTGTGTGTATGGCTGTTCAAGAGCTTTTCCCACAATTTGTGGTAACACCACTGAGACTATGCTTTTGTTCTTCTCTGACTTTCCCTCCAAAATATTGTTCTTTTTTATTTCCACTCTTGAACCAGGGGTTATTTTTAGAACATTATCATAAGCATCAAGTGCCAAGTAAAATATCAGGACTAAAATATCAGGACAATTAAATATCAAACATAAGTAATTTGGCCTATATTAACCTCAAATATGAGGGACCAGACCCTCAGATCCCATTTATTCAACAGAATAAGCTCCACTGAAGTGCACTGCAGTGTTCCAAATGCACACTGTATGTATGACTTAACAAGTGTAATCACTGTTCCATTATTTCCCTCAAATAATGGCCCAATGCTACTTTTTAAATCTTGCAAATTTATCAGCATCTGTTGCTTTTTTGACACTTCATCTCTAATCCATCTTGCTCAAAATGTTATTCTTCCTTGCAAATTTTGGGAAATCCTACCCTGTGCAGTTAGGTAGAAAATCAGGAGTAATTTGAAGGTACAGGCAAAGATTCAGGGTAATTTATTTAAGATGATGTAGATTTTTTTTCCCAGCATGCCCATTTTAGCACATTTCTATGTACTAAAATCAAAGGAGCCTAACTGACTTTCTGCTTAAGATGGACTGTGGGAAATTAGTATTCGTTTTGTGGAATTTATTTATGCATTGTGTTAAGGTGAAAAATGGAAAGGAGCATTCAAGTTTCTCAGGTGCATTTTAGAAATCAGGTAACAGTCACATCTACTTAGTACCATTTTTGAGCTTGTCAGTCAGTTTTAATTTAGTCAAAGGTAAAATTAGGTTAGCATTTACTTAGACTGCAGGTAGGGGTATGCAACTGAATACAGAGAAGCTGCACAAAATTTTACAGCTTTCTCCACTTATATCTAACTATATAGCTAGTGATAAGTCTAGTCTTACATTACTCTGATTCTGAATTATGATTAAAAAAGAGACTAAACCTGAATAAAAACTATACAGTGAATAGAATTGTCTTCTATAAATCTAACCACACTCAGAAAATGAAAAGGAAAAAAACAGGGGAAAACAATTTAACAATTTTTTAATTTTAACTGGCATTCATAAAATGGATTTAAATTACATCCATGAAATAACTCTTTTCTCATTATATTCTCAGACTCTAAAGAAAAGAGATACAATTGCAATACTGATAAGGGTTCTTAAATGGAGAAAAGCTAATGTGAAAAACAATGAAATACCTTGATATTTCATTACTTTGTACACACATGAGTGCAAATTTGCAAACTATTTTTAATTTGTGTGTCAAACAATATTCGGTAACAGCAGAGTGAACCAGGCAGGAAATAAACTTTAGGAATCTATTTCTTAAAGAAAAGTCTAAAGAGGAGGGCATATTTTTCTTGGTATAGATTATCATATTTCTGAAACAGACATTGGAATAAAAACACAAATTATTTCAAAATCTCACCATGTACATTTGAGATATAACTTTCTATTATGGATTTCATTTCTATTCTGAGGTCTTTTTGACTGTTTTTGTTCCTTGATTTTCTATCTGCAGTTTTCAGTGAGTTGAGTCTTTGTCAGAGGAGCATTCAAGCCAGTATTCTGTACTGCCTGAAAAAGTAAGACAAATGTTATTTAGGTTCTGAAACAGCCATTTATTCTTTAATGATTTTACCAGCCTTTTTAATGGCAACCCTCTTCCAATTATGCCACAGAGCTCCTTCTATTCCTCCATTGTTTTTTGGGGAATTGAATGTCACAGTCCTTGCAATAAACAAAAAAATACCAGTGAAAGTTTACTATGTTTTGGCTTTGTGTGCGTGGGTGTTTTTTGTTTGGTTTGGTTTTTTTAGCTATGAGTGTGGTCAAACACTAGAACAGGTCACCCAAAACATTATGGAGTCTTTATCCTTGGAATTAATAAACCCTTGAGGGGACATAGCCTTGAGCAAACTGCTCAAGCAGACCCTGCTCTCAGCAGGTGGTGGGTCAAGATGAACTGCAGAGGTGACTTTCAGCCTAGGCCATCTCCAGATTCTGTGCTTCACAGAATTGTGTATGCAAATGAGATGGGTAACTATAGGCTACCCATCCTGAGCTCCAGCTCTAGCCAAAATAATAGGAATGTTAGATGAGTCAAGAAAGTCTTAAAAGACAAGCTTGTAATTGATGGAGGTGTAGCTTTCTGTCAGCAAACAAGTTGCAGAAACATAGAATATATTTTAACTTAAAGGCATGAGACCCTACCCACGGACTGAGAAAATTAAACCAAAAATTTCTTGTGGTAAGTTAACTAAACTTACCTCAATTGTCTCCCAATTATTATTTGAAATGTTACTTACCAAAGAATGTTTTCAATAAAACAGAAGAACACTCTAGGTAAGTGTAAGAGTAGGTGACACCTGACTCTCAGACTATAATCTCATCTATAACCATGTACTGTGTCTTCCAGTGGAATGAAACATTGAGGTTCATTGGGGTTGACTAGCTGTTTCCCCTCCTCCCACAGAGACCTCCATTCACTACTACCAAATTTTTTTTTTATTAAGCAGGGAGGCATGTTATTTACTAAGCTGGCCTGTTGTTCTGACTTGTTGCCAGATTCTCATTTCCTTACTTTACCTCAGGGCACCAGCAGTTATGTCTCATCCTGCTCCTTATGTTCCTAACCCATCCTATTCCCAGCCCTTCGATCGTGTCATCTTACAATACATGTTTTACTTTGTGAAAAGTAGCATAGAGAACAAACGGGACCCCTTCAGTCACAGGAAACTTAACTGAATTCCTTTCTCACTCAAATCAAACAAGACAAAGGTATAAAGGTGCCTGTCCTGGTGTACATACAGTTTTCCCCTCCTGTAAGCAGAGGGGAATGTTAATTTGGCTTCCCCTGAAAGATTTTAAAGCCAACCTCCCTTTTCTCCTGCTCATTATACCACCAGCACCATCTGGTTTTAAGATAAACCTGCAGCCTAGAAGCCCCAAAGGAACAACAATATCCACAATTCTGTGCAAAGCAGAAATTAATAGGTCTATTGGATATATACATCAATAGTTCCAGCTAATAACAAACTGCATTCTCATATGTAGAGTGGGTAAGTCTTGCATATTTGGAGGAGTGACAAATAAAGGAGTGCCACAAAGGAATTGAGTGCTGGAGTCTGCCCCTATTCTCTCTATGGTAGTTTCATGCAGATGTTACCATTACAAGATTTAAGACTCTCTCAGAGACTGACATTGCCTCTCAAAATGGTACTTTTTTCCCCAGCACATTTCTTGCTGAGAATGCTTAAAATTGAATCTAACAGTCCTGCCATACATGCTTCCAGCATTATCCAGGTTTTTGCATTCTGAGCCTCAACAGGAGGGCATATGTCTTTTACAATGCCCATCAACATGTCTTCCTCACCCCAATTTTTAGCAAACTCTGCCTGTATTTATTAATATTCCTGACATATCGGTTTACCATGTATTTTAATTCCATAAGCAATACTTTTTATTTGCTTATTTCCCATTTGTTCAGCATTGATTTACCTTTCTAAATGGAAGCACAAGAAGGATGGAAATAGAGGATGAGGCCATTACCCCATTTGAGAGAAAACCTTCAATGAAAAGTGCTAAAAATGATTCAAATCCTTGCTTCTGGCTAGTCTTCACAAAATTAAAAACAAACAAACAAACAAACAAAAAATTCCTGAAGCAGAAATCCTATAAGAAGAATTGACTGTGTAAAGGAATGCACCTTGCCAGTGGAGATTAGACTTTTATGTATGCTCCAGAAAGAAATCAAGAAAACTGATTGACACATTTGTAAAGCTTTAGATACATAATAATGAAAAATAATTATGGAAAAGAACGGGAAAGATTTGAAGGTAAGGTAGTTTGACAACTCAGTCAGGATTATAAAAGTCTCACAAACCTAGTGTATTTCAAGTTATGAAATGTATCTAATTGACTGTATTAAAAAAAAAAAAATAACCAAACAAAAACCCAAACAAAATAAAACAAAACCAGACAAACAAAAAAATGAGTGGAGAGCTGCTTACAATTTCTACTAGCTGTCTGTGCTCCTAGTTTTTTCTTGGACATATAATTTATTATTTTGGGGTCCAGGACTGTGAATAAGCTTATGAATTCACTCTTTTCAGCCAGCTATGCTGTTGTATCCAATTTTGTCCTCTGAACAACACTTCTTGTTTCTACTTTAGTGATTTATTGAAAGCTATATGCTATGACTCTTAGATAAGGAAAGCTGAATAAACAGGGAATAGGAATAAAGTGGCCATTTTAAGCAGCTTCTCAGCATCACCGGTGATGTAAGAGTACTCTGATGATTCTGTCTTCACAGGGCATACCATTGATAAAATGTCCTGATGTGTGAGCTTCCTAGGGCAAAAGATTACTCCTATTACCATTACTATTTACTGTGTTAAATTTAACTTCTGTCTGGTTTTAACATATGTTGGAAAACCTTATTCCCTAACCATTGTATTCAATTAGTCTCTATAGTATGAAATTGCATTTCTTTCTTAACAAAACATTATATTAACTTTCCTAAGATACATAAAATTTACATTGTAGACAGCATAGGCATAATTAAGTAAATATGCCCAAAGGACAGCTCATTGCAAGGAGGAGAAGGATACTTGCTATCTTTAAAATAAGGACCCTTGTTTCTTGATATCTTAAAGCCATCCATGTTGATTAAAGGGTGGTCCTAGGCTGCTGAGACATATCAGCATCCTAATCTCTCCAACATACCTGTGAAACCCTCCATGGACATCTTATTCAACAGCATGGACTGTGGGATTGAGTGCATGTTTAGCAAATTTGTCAGTGACATCAAGCTGTCTGGTGGTGTGAACATGCTGGAGGGAAGGGATGCCATCCACAGGGGTTTACAAAAAAAAACCCCATTTGTATGGTTACTTTAAAACCCAGATTGAATCAAGAACCAACTAACCACACAAAAAAAAACCCCAAACAGACAAACCAAAAGAAAGAGAAAACCTTTCAGGTTCTCATAAAACCACTTCAAAGTATTAAGAACACCTTGCTGAACAAAATTTCCATGCATTAGCAGCATGTTCATTTTTCTTATTTCTATATTTAATTACACTGTAATAATGGTGCAAACAATGGGAGATAATAGCAGTATTTTGTTCAAGACAAAGACACCATTTTTTATTAAAAACAAAGTGTCCATTCTGCACAGGAAAATGTGGGTTTTTTAGCATACAAATTTAACTGAAATACCACTAGCAATTTTTAACATTGATCATAAATAGGTCTAAAGTTGGTTTGTGGAATCACTCACCAAAATAAGCAAGGTACACCATGCACATGCAAATCTGTTAAATTAAGTTTTTTGATATACCACCCTTCTCCTGTCTCTTCTTTAATTTTTGTCAGAACTGATCATGATACTTTATTGGATTTGCAAGTGGCACTCAGAGTAGGAATGGAATCCAAACATCCACACCTTACTATTTTTGCACCAAATTCATGTCTTTACCTAACATTAGATTTTCAACAATAACAGCAGTATTACATCTATTTTATGTTCAGCGCTTGCTTGCTTACTTTTCCTTCAGTTGAAAGGTTTTTTTTTTATTTTCCATCTTTAATTTTCTATCCCACCATTTTCATGTCCCCAAATATTTTTTTTCTTTAACATTTTTCACTAATCAGTATTATGTTGTTTCATGTTTTACTTCTTTTTGTTGTTTGGATTGCATGCTTTGGAACCTCTGAACTTATCTCTATGGTAATGGCAACCTACTGTGTTTGCAGCATCGGCTATTTAAAATACACTCACTGTTGCCTGGTATTTATATGAAGACCTGCCCTATTTTAGAGCAGGTTGTAATATCAACTTTATTGTAACAATAAAATTTGTTTATTTTTCTTTTAATTACAATATATGTTTTTCTCTCTGAACGGAATTGTTCAGAATTGTTGAATATAATTAAAATAAAGAGCAAACTCAAATCCAGCTGAAAACTCTTTTCTACTTTAGTGTTATTGGCTGTTTCTTTGAAGGGAATGGCAGAAGAAAAAAGAAACAGGGCAGTTAGAAGAGGGAGTGAGAGGAATAACTCACTAAGATATTAAAAACAATGAAGACATGTTATTAAAAACAAATCACCCACTTATCAACCCACTTGGTGTATTTTTCCAGTACTTTCTACTTAAAAAGAAAAAAAAACAAAACAAAATAACCAACCAAAGAGAAAACCACAAGAGACTCATTCTATCAGACTTGGGTACAAAAATAACAAAAGCTACTGGATCAGACAATTTGTGTAAAATATAAGCCATGAAATGTTTAAAGCAGAGGTCTTATGTTTTTGACAAGATCAGAAAGCACTTGCAGTGTTGACCTCAGAAAATGAGCAGGCTGTGGACAGGCAGCTCCTCCCAGAGAAGAACTGAAAGGGCTGTGGGGACAAGATTTCTCTTAAGGCATGTGGTAATTTGTGGTTCAGGAAATGGATTTCGCCAATCACTTTGACTGAACTGTCAACTGTTCAAAACACTCTGCTCAGGTAACCTTTCTTTATGCAACTTATCTTTTATGGCAATTGACAGTGAGAGAAACAGCTATTATAGTGAAGCTCTTCATTCAGCATAAGGAGACAAGGACTGCTTGATGCCCCTTATCAGTACATAATTGAAATCTGAAATTTTTAGATAACATGGGGGGAAAAAGCAACTATATTACTTCATTAACTTGACAGGGATTTGTCCTTTGACTGCAAAGAATACAGCTGTCCTGCCAAACCTCTGAAGGAGTTTGAAGAAGGTACATGGTAAGGCACTATTTCACCAACTATGACAAATGTTTGTCAAAGTGAAGTTTATCTTCTGTTTGAAATACAATGGTTCACAGGCCTCTGGGACATTGTAAATGACATATACATTTGCTATAAGGAGTTACTGCAATTGAAGAATAAAATTTAGTTAAAAACACATTGCTTCCCTCATTTTAAGGCTTTCACCATAATATAAAATGTTAGACTTCCCTAATTAACTCCTACTTAAACTAGGACTTTTCTTTTACATTTTAAAAAATAAAATCATCATCCATTTGAAAGGAAAAAAAAAACCCATCCAGTAAAACTGCCATAGTATTTTGTTTTTAATTCCAGTGGTTACTTACTATGACCATAAAAAATTGCCTATAAATTTTAAATGTAGTCAAACTTTGTCTGACAGTAAATCCTAGTACATTACATTATATGTTTAACTATTAACATAAATATCCTCCATTGTCCAAATTTTGTTTTCTGTACAAGTACTTCTGGATAAGGATCAGGTTACCCCTTGTCTTTCTCCTGGCTAGTGTTACCTGTATATATTGGTGATTCTGCCTGATATTAAAAGGAAAGTAAAAGTTTTAACTGTAGAGAAATTGTAAAACCCCAAGAAAAGAAGACTCAACTTTATGGGGAAAAGGACCTTTAACTGTAGGATTGGATAAGAAACCTTAGCAAGTTTGAGGTCTTGAAAGTGATTAACACCAGACACCATCCTGAATAGGCGAAATAATTTGTTCCTTCCCATATGCATGGTTTTATAAAGAACTTATTTATATGAAATAAAAATAGTTCATATAAAAATAAAAATAATTTCAACCAGGTTTATTTAAAAAAAGCTACTTAATGAGAAAGAGCTTTTGAAGACTTATTAGGGAAACTTCTAACTGTCAGGCAGGTGTTCAGCCATCGCCAGTAAATCTGGGCTCCATAACATGTAACAGAAGGTTGGGAGGCCAACTGGCCTCACCCTGAACATCTCTCACCTCTTCCTTCTTCCCCCAGCTCTGTGTGCTGATCATGTCACTGTATGGTGTGGAATACCCCTCTGGTCAGTTGAGGTCAGCTGTCCCAGCTGCATCTCCTCCCAGCTCCTTGTGCAGCCCCAGCCCTCTCACTGGTGGGGTGAGGAGAGAGGCAGAAAATTCCTTGCAGCTGTGAAAGTGTTGCTCAGTGGTAATTCTAGTCCTACTCACCATGGGGCTCCTACTGAGCTCGTTTGCCTGTGTGCCCCTGCTGTGTTGGGGTGCTCAAAGCTGTAGGCAGTATCTATGAGTGAGGAATGCTGTATTTCATTTAATGCATCCTGGGATATTGTTTGTCACCTTCCCTGACAAAGCTCACTGATGGCTCATGTTCAGCTTGACATATCCCAGGAACCCCATGCATTTTCAGCAAATCTGTGTCCCAGCTTGTCTGTCGTGTATATGTATCATATACACATTATTATACACTATATGTATCATATAGTTATAATTTATGAGTCTATAAATTGGTTATTGTGAGATAAAAAGGTGTAAAAAAATAACATTTTTGATTGCTTTCCAAGGTGACATTGCATCTTGCTACATTTTGTCTGGTTTCTGATGTAGTTATTTTGAACTTGGTACCTGTCCTTGTGAGAACTAATCTGCAGTGCTTTTAATAGAGAGCTATAATTCATCATTTTTTTCAGTTCTATTCAAAAGAAGCCTACATAATAGACTTCTTTTTTTTTAATTAAAAAAAAAATCAAAATTAAAGGCAAACTGACTTCCACTAAACATAGAAAATGAGTTAGAAGAAGTGTGTTTTGATCTAAGCCAAAATCCTTCCAACATTGTCTTTCCCAGAAAATATTTTCCTCCTGTCTTACTGGTTCCTTTAAGTGTATTTGAGAATGGAGAATTGTGAGCAGGAATGTTTTAATAAACATTTGTTATATTTACTGAGAGGGTTTTTTTAGTTGTTCAGCAGTTGAATTACATGACCAAATGCATTCGCTTTTGGATTACAAGTTTTAGGCAGTTTCCTCTAGTACTGTGCTTCAGCTATTAATGATCTGCTTTTCTTGTTTTGCTGCTTTCTGAGACCTGAGTTTGTTTTCTTTTCTTACGCTAAGTAATGATTTAAGTTTTTACTCTCACATCATTCCTGAGATAGTCTTCTACATCTGCTGTACTACACAGTTGTGGTTTTGGTGGGGGTTTTGTTCATATTATCGAACATGAATTTCCCTATTCTGTCCTCTAAATTCCTCTATTGTGTCTTCCCAGAATATACAATTCATTTGTTAGTGTTTTTTTTATTTTTGATGACTTTGCAGTGAAAGCATTTGTCCCTTTGTTGATTGTCATATCACTGCCAAGAACTGCAACAACCCAGGCTTTAAGCCACTGAAATACGGGGAAATGTATTTGTTATATACAGGAAGCACAGCAGTAGAGCACAAAGACTTTGGAAAGTGCAGAGGTTGCAAAGGAATGCATGTTAATTGACTACATTTCTTTGAATCACAAACTGCAAAACAAAGTCTTGTAAACTCATAGTAACCAGAAACAGTTGGCTGAACTATGGGAGAAGGACTACATATTTTAAGATTACCCCCAAAGCTATTGCATTTTCATCAAAGGAAGAAGTTGATACATTTTTTAACATGATTTTTCTAACATATGTGAAAGTTACAAAAGGCTATGCCACTCTGTAGAGGACAGGAGGGTGCCTGATGTTGCCTCACTGTAACAAGCTCTCTTCTCATTCCAAAATCTTACCAATGCCAAATGTTCCCCCGCAGTGGAGTCATCTGGTTTGCCATCTCCAATTCAGCACGTTGAAACTGAGATAAGTTGTTGTGTGGGATGCTTTTTCCCACAGTTACTCAGTATTTGCAATAGACCAAACTCAATAGTGAGAGGCACTGCATTCTGCTGCAGATGCTGATATTTTAGAGATACTCAGCACATTTCAACCTACTTTAGCATTCACAACCAATCACTGCTGTAATGTGATCTTTGCATGATGCTTGTAGCACTCATATAGCTTGTTAAGGTGCTATTTACAATCTAGGCACTCTTGTCAAATGACACCAGCATTTCCTAGATGATAGACAAAGACCCATCACATCTGTAATCTTAGCATCCTTCCTTTCCTCATTCCTTTAATCTTAAAAAGCATTTCCTCATCATAGAATAATTTGTCTGATTGCAGTACTTAGAGGATGAGTCCTATTCATCAGCTTCATTCCTCTTTAACAGAATTGTTAAGCCTCCAGTTGCATTTATAACTGGTATACAGATTTAAGATGTTCAAACTAAAGTGCAGAGCATATGAAGAAAAATGATCTGATAGCTGAACAAATTGTGCTTGTTGAAAACCTTGGCCCAGTTTTCATGTTATTGTTGATACTGATGTGTGGTGGTGTGAAAATTTTATTTGTTTCAGTTTCTCGTTTCGGTTATTTGAAATTTCCTGTCACCCCTTTTTCGGTTTATAATGGTATGATCTGTTGCCCCCGCGTTTAATGTAAAGTTCTGTTACCCCGTTTTCACCTCCCAAGTTCTACCCCTAAAGCCTCCAAGTTTGGACATGCCTCCACCCCTGTTCCAGACCCTTCCCTGCCTGTCACCCTAAGCCCTTGCCCCCAAGCCCATCAATCTTTCCCTGGAGCCGACCCCCTTCCAGAAAATTCCCCGCAGCTCGACACCCCACCGGACTNTACTGATGTTTTGATTAATTTGCTTCATTTGACAGTTCATCCTCATTTGTTGAGCTCTTATCCTGCTGTTTTACATTAAGGCCTTTAAAAGCTCACTTTAAAAATATTGAAAAAAAAATTAACCTCCAAATATCAGCCATTGATCATACATGTGGAATTTCAAGTAAGGATTTGTCTGGGCCCCCTGGAAATTCTGGGTATATTAGCTTATTTGTTAACAACTCTACTCACAAAAAGGAAAAGGAAGAACTAATCCTGAGAGCCTTGATTAAGTACTTATCTTCCTTTTCCACACTGAAGGGTCATTGGAATAATAAAATTTGTGGTTCTCTTCCCCTTAAGAATCAGAAATTAAGAGCCCTTGCTGCAGAAGTACAATCAACATGAGAAAGGAAGTTTACTACTCTTTTAGCTCTTTAATCCTAACCGTTGCTCAAATAATCTGAGCCAGACACAAGTATTACTGCAGAGAATAATGGAGCTCTAGGGAAAAATTGTGCAGTGATGCCATCAACGAAATAAGCTTTGCAATTTTCCTCAGAAGCTTACATTCCCTAAGCGTTAGTGGTCTCCTAGAGAACCATACCAATCCATCACACCTACATCTCTGCAAGGGCAGTGTTGAATTTTCTCTCTCACAGTCACTTTGAATTTATCTCCTTGCTACTGAGATTCTACAACAACTCCAAAACCACACCGTTTAAAATTCTGACAGAAGAAATGTCGCTGGCTTCAGGTACTTAGCATGTGTCCAGAGATCATGAAGGATGCTTACAGAGAGCCACCAAGGGGAGGAGTATGAAAGCAGAGACATGAGTGTGAAATGTGCTGGGGCACACAGCAAGATGCCAGAAAGAAGCAAATGGTGCCATGGTGCTGCTGTGTACAAAAAACCAGCGGTGTTTGTAAGAAAGGGTGGCACCCTGTGTCATTGTGGATGTTCAGGGTAGGGAACGGAAGGCAAGAAAGGGAGACATCAAGACAATTTGGAGATCAAGAAGTGAAACGGAGAGCAGCAGAGAAAAAGAGGATGGAAGGGGTGTTAGCAGGGGCCTGTCAGCCCATGTGCCAGTAGTGTCTGCAGCAGACAGCCCAGCATCTCCTGCCTCATCATTAAGCTCCATTTTGAATGTTTTTCCTACACCAAGGCTCCCTGAGGAGCAGGAGGGCTGAGCTCCTGCCTGGTTGTGGGGCTAAGGCTGTGGGGCAGGGGTCAGCACCAGAGAGACCCAGAGTGGGCAGGGTGTGTACTTTTGTGTGTACATGTAAAGGTGGGCTGCTCCAGCGGATGGAGTGGGACTGCAGACAAAGCAGTTTGTAGATACAGGTACCAATGGGATACCAGGGACAGCTACGGTGTAGACAGTCTCAAGTACAGTTCTTTGAGAGTCCTATATTGTATATATGTTTATACGTGCATTTATTTTATATTAACAGACCTTCATCCTGATCAGTCAGCAGGGGGAACAGGAAGACAGCTTTGGTGTGCTCATGTCTGCATGAGCATCCCTGCACACATTTGTCTGCATGGTTTGTCAGCAGTGGTACCCTGGGTGCTGGCAATACACATGCAACACCACTGAGGTGGGACACATGAGCAGGGAGCTGTGCAGCCTCACCTCTGCCCTGCCACTTGATCTGTTGTAACAAACATTGTTTAAGAATCTTTTTTAGTCACTGATTTGACAGTTTAACTGAAAGGAAGAACAGACAGTTCACAGCGATTACTGAAATCTGAACCAAGTCCCATCTATATATGTTACAGCCATTGTTAAGAGGCTTGATCTAAATATGGGTTTAGATCTTACAGTTGAATGATTTTCACTCCTTCATGCAAGGAATGATTTTTTTTTTTCTTTATTCGTCTGGCTGAAGGTGCTAGCATAAGTATACTTCTGCTTTTCTGGTTACTGAGTACATACTTTGTTGTTTACCCAGGGAATTTCTGAATATTTTTTAATTTCCATTGTCAAATGGATCAAACACAAATGAAATTGTCAAAATGCACAAGCCTTAGCCATAGAAGTAAAGGAGGACAAGCAAGAGAGAATGAAAAATCTGCAAAGGTCACCAAAATAAATGGGATTCAAGTATAATTCAGCAAAAATGCAGGTAATAGTGAACGTTTTTTTCCGGTATGTCACTTTGTAAATGTTGGGCAACAGAGCTGGTGAAGAGTCTAGAGTGTAGAGATCAAGATCAGAGACCAAGCTGCCCCCAATGAGGGGCAGCTGAGGGGGAAGTGGTTGTTTAGCCTGGCTCAGGAGAGAACTTAACACTCTCTAGAGTGATCTGTGGCTGGGTGGAGGTTGGCCTCTTCTTCCAGACAACCAGTGACAGGACAAGAGGACATAGCCTCAATCTGTGCCAGAGCAGGTTCAGGTTTCTTCACTGAAAGGGTGCTCAGGCCTTGGAATGAGCTGCCCAAGGAAGCAGTTGAAGTCACCATTCCTGAGGGTATTCGAGAAATGATTGGACATGCCACTTAGTGCTATGGTTTAGTTCACGTGATGGTGTTTGGTTGAAGGTAGAATTTGATGATCTTTCCAACTTCAATGATTCTATGAATCTATGGCTCTTTATGTGGCCAGAACATTAATCCTGTAAAACAGAAGTGTACTTGTGGTTGAATATAAAAAATAATGTAATTTTGGTAGAATGAGTGTTATGTCACTGTGAAAGCATGGTGAAGCAAGTCTCATTTAACCACCAGTACTTTATTTTTGGATGTTAAATGGTATTATAAAGAATTAAAGCCCAATGTCATTGTCTCAGTGGAGCCTCTGCACTGCTTACAGGAGCAGCAGTTTAAATGACATGGGAAGGAGAGCCACACAAATAGCCTAAATTACTGGTTTAGGCCACTTAAAGGATTCCTGACAAAGGTATTGGCAAAAACAGGCTTTATACAAAAGTGAAAGTATGACAAAATTTGTTGGCAAAGTTCATTCTACTTACTAGATGGTTAAAGCACACAGAGAAAAAAAAACCCTAAAGTCATCAATCAATCAATCAATCAATCAATCTAAAACTAAAATCAACAACAAAAAAATATCTGTGTGGAGACTGGGGTGAGTGGTGACCGGAAAAAGGATAAGGATAGGAAAAGGAAAGCATATAAGGAAATAAGGGAGACCTTCCCATTAAGCCATAAGGTTCACTCTTAGGCCTAAGATTTTAACAGTACTTAATTAGTAACTTAATTTTAAAAATTTAACAAAAATTTCTTCAAGCGTTTACTATATGATAACAGCAACTCACTGATAGGTTTAACTTACAAATCTAACATACGAATCTAAGAGAGCATTATTCATAGTATGTTTGCTATAGCACATCCACACTCACATGCACATGGACCGAAATGAGTATGGAAAAATTGTAACTGTGAAAAATTTCCCCCAAATTCAGTGAAGTCCTCCTGTTGGATGCCTTTCCATATTCTCAATGGGTGAAGGGTTGAACCTCTAGGAGTGGGCTGCCCAGGCTCTCTGTTATCATTCAGCAGTGATCCTCCAAGTACAGCAAACTTGAGAGTTTGCTGGCTCTGAGAAGCATCCCTCTCAGAGGGAGATTGCTGCTTGCATCCTGCTGCATTCCAGGAGAGCTCAAAGGATCTCACTTTGGATCACATTTATAGAGTCATTAAATAGGTCATTAAAGCTGGCTTTAGTCATAATAATTTTTCATCCTCGATGCAATTTGGGTCAGTTATTTTCTTTTGAAGTTCAATAGCAAATTATTCCACTTGGGTTGCTTTCAGACAAGAAAAATAAGTTTCCAAGGCTGTTCATTTTAAAAAAAATGGAGCTTGTCAGACAGCGTAAGTTCCTAGGAGTAGACAATGTTTCTGATAAGCTTAAGAGGAACTTAGTCCAGATGTTGTTGATCAAGGCTGAGGCCTAATGAGCATTTCTGAAAACACAGAGCATTCCAAGAATGAAAGGAGGGAATGCACCCCAACAGAGATGAACAGTTTCTAATGATCATCAAACATTTTGCATTTCTGACTGGTCCAAACCACACTATGCAGCAGAGACATGCAGTTTTTGCTATGAAATAAAAGATGGAGAAGAGTGAACTGATACTTTCAATTGTTACTTTCACACACAGATGGGCCTGAAAACTTATATTTTATAGTGACTCCAGTTACTGCGTTCAAGAAAAGGCATACTGGATTTGACAACCCCACAATTTCACCCAAACATCTGGAAGCACTTGAAGCATGTGATATTCAGCTGTCCCATGCTCAGCTCACCATAGGATTGCTTTCCATCACTTTCACTTGAATATTTTCATTGCAATTGAACACTTACTTTGTTTCCAGACTGTACTTGGAAATGCAGTTCACTTACACAATTCTTATCAACACAGGATGCTCATGAGCACACTTCCTGTGAGTCAATTCTATAAATTTATTCTTTTGTTGCGATGCATTTGTGGCATTACTAAATGGAAGAAACATTTCATGGTGAAAAAGTTAAAAGCTTCTGGGATTGTACTCAAGATAAATACTAGATCAGATAGTAAACAAATTGTGTAAAATGTAAACAGAAATTAAAAGTCCATAGAAGCAGATATAATGTTAGAAACTCTCACTAAAGAATCACATTAAAATGAAGCACTAAATTAAAAGACTGGGAAAAAGACAAAATAATTTAAACATCTCTTATCTTTGAAGGTAATAGCTGAGGAATGTAAAAAGACCTGGTAAAAATGCTTCTTAGGTAAAATAAAAATAATATTTGGGTTACTACTATTTGAAGAAGGTAAGGTTCGTATATCGACAACATTATCTTAATTTAGAAAGGAAATGTGATTTTATGCTGGTGAGATAGATCTTCAGAGGAGGGAATCTAGGAAACGACTTTCCAAAGGCTTTCTGTCAGGCTTCTGGCTTGAAAAGTAAATGTGCAAAGGTATGCCTGAATTGTTCTCCAAGCAAACTATCAAATTTAAACAAAAATTCCTCTCGGGCTCTCAGAGATAGGAAGAATGACAGAATGCTGTCAAAATTATTTTGTGGATCCACTGATAGAAGTCCCTAAAGGAATAATTTCTGCTAGTGACTGTAGGTTTTCTCCCTCAGTATTCTGATGTAAGGTGATAACATTTCTTTTGCAGTGGACTGTTGAGGAAGCCACAACTGCAGACATGGTGGGAAAGGCTTTTTTCTCTCTAGATAGTCCCAGTGAAGATTGAATCTGACAGCTCTTCTGACAATATTCAAAGATGTGAAGTGTTCAGCAGCAAGAAAAAAAAAGCATTTCTTATGAACTCAGCCAGCCAGCATAGCAGAACAAATGAAACAGGTGATTAAACCAACACTAAAACAACACTCAGAAAATAACCAGATGAAAAAGGAAAATTGGGATTTGATAATTCCCTTAGTTCCAACAGCTCCTCAAACCTCCCTTGCTACTAATAGAAACTTCCTTTGAGGAGTTTGAGGCTGAAATGTACACAAGACAGAACTTCTGATGTGGTACCAGTGCTCTCAGATACAAGGGTTAAATCATTATGTAAACATTATGTTAATTTTGCAATCAGGTCCATTTGTAAGTAGCTATTAAATTACAGAAATCCAGGACTAGAGCAAAAGCTTGTTTTCAGAAATTTCAGAGAGAGAATACCTGGGAGGGTGGAGATCTGGGGATGCAATTAGCCTATGCAAATCCTGAACAGAGGCTGTGTCACAAATGCAATGGGCTGTAACCAAACTACAGGCAAGGTCAACCCTTTTGCAAATTAAAGTTACTGGAGAGAAGAAAGCAATAGAATAATTTTACCATTCAAGTCAGCTAAAATCGTGCAAGCAAGGAAATTTTTCATGACTGTGGAGACTGATCTCTGGTGTATTCATGCAAAGATGGGATTTGGAAGAAAGATTATTCTTTCTTCTAAATGGTTTTTAGAGAGCTGATTTTTGTGTCCATAGCAGTTCTTGTAAAAATGGAGGCTAAAATTTAGAATTATTGAAATGATCACCGTAAGAATAAAACCAGAAATTTTTAAGTCATGATGATACTGTTTTAGGAGTGCACCCTTTAATTAAATTTATAGTTTTAAAAGCTTAATTCCCATTAGAAAAGCGATTTAAAGTAAGAAACCAATGTTGCCCCCAAGATATGAGCTGAGAACTAAACAAGGCCAAATCCTTGATTCAATGAATTCAAAGTATTAGCAGAGAATTGACATTAAAATCACTGTACTGAAAATAGTAGTAATAGAATCCTAGTAATTGTTCAGAGTGATGTAACCGAAAAAATTACAGAAGTAATATAACCTTGTAAACATAATAGAAAAGAGTCTGAAGAATTATAATCTCTTGTTTTTTCATATGCTAAGAAATATTTATCAGTGGCTGACCTCCTAAGTCCTCAAGTTCACCTCTGTGCCAGAAAATTTTTCCAAGAACTCATCTCTTACTATGAGTAATTTTTAGTAAAACCTTTAGTTAATAGCTGTACTTAAGTTGTCACATGTTTCTGGACAGCTCAGGCTTAACCTGTATACTAAGTTAAAGTTTTTATGGTTACCTAAGACATTCTGATCTTGTACTGTGACCAGTTCTCACTATCATATTTTCTGCTGGTTTTTTGTGCCTACAACCAGAACCCTGGGTGATCACAATTCTACTAAAAGTCTTGAAATGGGATAAGGGTTTAGACTTTCTATTCATGGTACAGTAGCACAAGGTCAGAAATAAGTAACCTGAATTTTTCTTCAGTAGTGTCCCTTCTGTTTAGATGAGCAGAGTTATCCATCCCACACCCCGAAGCTGTGTTCAGAGACACTGCTTCCCAGATGATTGTCTCCCAAGTTCTAAGCACATTTGAGTCTTTGACTGAAGATACAGGGCTTTTTAATCCCTATATTAGAGCAAATAGTATTTGCTTGTAACCAACTTACCAAGTGAGCCATGTCCTTCCTTGAAAGGAGCTTGATCTCCTCCACTCATTTGAAATCTTATTTCTGCAAAATGAGTTGCATTTAATCATGATGTCAACAAGCAGTGGGAAAGTGCTAAGACACTTTTTTTCCTAGGCCCTTTTACATCTGGATATAAATTCAATACAAGTCAAGAAGCCTTGGATAAACAGGATGAGAAAGTCTTCATTTAAATGAACCCTGCTTCATATTTGCTTGTCTCTTTGGTCTTTGTGAACTCTTGAGCCTGAAGAATAAAGCTGTGAGCCTGTGTGCACTTAGTAATTCTACCACTCAAGAACTATAGGCAGGTTCTTCACATACTTCCCTTACCCTTCCCACAATTACAAAAGTGGTTTTCAGTCAGCTCCTGGTTAAAGCTGTTTGAAGAAGGAAAAAAACTGCCTAAGTTTTAAAACATTTAATTTCTGAGATAAATGAACATTTTTTTCAGAGAAGAGAGAAGCCTTTGATTGCAGTCTAATTTATTTAGTTAATCCAGCATTGTTACTTGAGCATATTTGATGAAATATAACTCCAGCAGTTCCCTGTCTTAAGTCTGTGTATTTTATCAGTCCATGCACATTTCCTTCTTCCTGACAGACTTGCAGTGTCTGCCTAGATGAAGTAGGTGCTCATTGTTCCATGTTCCTATCTTCTTTTTGGCAGAGAGCTCCTTCTTGAAGCCTCTATGTTCTTGTGGGTGGTTTTTGTTGTTGTTTTGTTTATTTTGTTGTTTTGTTTTTCTCTATAGTTCTTAAGTCCTGGAAACATGTTTTATCAACTCACAATAAAACTAGATAAATGGGTTTCTTCTTTTGATGTGGCAAGAAAGGACGAACCCAAGTTCAATATATTGGAGTGACATCTTTGTTCTTGGATAGTGTAGGAGCAGAGTCTATTTCTTTTTCACAGAACCAACTAGCTAGATACAGTGAATTTCACACAATACTGCTCCCCATTCTATCTTGGCCTGAGAAAAATTCCTGCTACTTCTTTTATTGTAGTGGTCAAAGGGAGCCTTATCTATATGTAACATAAAATAATCCATCAGGAAACCAAACTCCATTATCTTCAACAAAATCAAAAAAAGGAAACTCAGAAATATGAGGCACCAGGAAACAGCTTGTCTGTGCAGTGAGGACTGATTTCACTTTATTTTGTGTCAGTTTTATTGGTGTGGTCCCATTTATGTGGGATCTGCCCTATGCCTGGAAAGGGTAGTACTCACTACTCAGCAGCTGTTTCAATTTCATTTTCTTCCCGGTTGTTTCACATGTTTTCTCAATTCTTATTGATTGCAATTAAAAAAAAAAATAGCCCTTGGCTAAAGGCCTCTTTTTTGCAGTGCCCAGAATAAAGCAATATGTAATGTGTTGTTTATTCAAATCATTAATTGATTTAATTACCTTTATTTGAACACTCTCTTTTTGCCTTAAAACTAGATATTCAAGCTGAGATAGGGTACTTGTCACAGATTTATGACAGGTTCCATTTAACACATTCCAGAGTACTTTGACTGGTCTTCAGTTGCTTTTTCAGAGTCAGAGAAAGGCTCACACAGGACCTGTGTCCTGTCTGTTGGATCAATGTGTATTTCTTGTATAGCTAGTGGCACCTCAGATGCCATAGACATCAATATTTAAGCAATTATGTCAATCACCTTATCAATGTATTCACTTCAGTCTCAAAACTGAACTCTTGCACGTTTTTTACCTCAGTTGTTGGTTCTTTGCCCCTCCTGTACTAGTGTTCTATAATTGACTGATCCCTGATGTCATTCCCATTTACTAGGTTCTCTTCCCATTCAAATCCATTATTTCCCTCATGGTATCCACCTGACCCTACCTCCAAATATCTATTGTATTTTTTCACTACCTTCTATTCTTAGTCTAATGTTTAGATTCCTCTTTAATCTCTCCATCTTTCCTTAAATTTTCAAGTCCTTTTTTTTTTAAGTGCTCTCCAAAGTTATTGCCAGTTGTGCTGTCATCTTTTCTTTTTATGCATCATCTTCAACTCTATTCTCTTTCAATTCACTTTTGCTTTTATCTTCCCTAATTCTCAGTGTTTTCAGTCTTTCTGATTTTTTTCCCAGTATCTATCTTCTTTCCTCAAGAAACTTATCAACTTGACTCCATTCAGTTTATGTTCTTTTCCAACTCTTCTCAGCATTTAAAAATCATATTTTATATTTTCATGTCGAGTACTCTGTCCCCTTTTGTATTTCATTATTTGCTTTCTGACCTGCATCTTTTCATCTTGTTATTCAAGTCAATAGCCTCTTCTTCCTCCTAGGCTGATGAAAGAATGATGGCTGCTCTCAACACACGGTAAGAACATTAGTTTTAGTTTGTCTGCGATTGGATTCCAAATCTTTAAGATCAGATCACAAAAAGTAGTGCTTAGACAAACAGTGAAACCCACAAGCTTGAATGACCTTCTTTAGATGTATGAATGAGTTTAAGCAAACATTCATTAAACAAAGGCAATTTTGATTTTCAAGGCTTTGTAAATTTTCTAGATTTGTGTAGATTTCTATCGATTTTCATTATCATAAATTATCTTGTCTGCCAGAAGTCAAGCTTTTTTTCTAAAGACAAGGAATATGAGGACAGTAGTTTTCTGCAAAATATGGTTTCTGTTTAGCATAATTTGAGAAATTAAAGGACTTTAGATTTGTGTAAAAGAAGTGTTATCAGAAAAACTCAGACAGTTGTGTACAAATCTGAAAATTTTCTACACCTGAAACTTTGCACAATACAGTAAGTCTGATTCAGGATTCAGTTAACTAATACCATTCAGAATACAGAAGAACCTGTAGACCTGAAGACTGTCATTAAACACTATGACCCAACACCATTTCTGCTATAACATATTTTCTATGCTATAGGCACAATGGAAAATTTAAATGTGGTCACAGTTCAGATGGTAGAACATCAAGGAGAATCAACTGGAAGAGTTGTAGGCTGATCAAAATTTTATTTGTATGCTCTTATCCAAAGTTCACTGACTTTTTATTTAAAGAGTCTATTGACTTCTGTGCCCTTTTAAAGTGTTTAAGTGCCTCTTTCTGAGATTACTGCAGGATATTTTGCTCCCCCATGGTAAACTGTTCAATTTTTCAGTGAACAGACTATTGCAATTGGAAGTAAAAATCTCAAGCATTTACAACATAACAGCATTATTTTAAAGCAAATGCATTACTCAGAATAATTCGTTAATGCAAAAGCTAAATTTTAAATTGTGCAAGGGCATTTGGAAAGAACTCGGTCAATGTTAATATATGTCAATTTCAAGTGAAGAAATTGTTTCTGAATTTCAGGTTTTCATCTGGGAACTTTTTAATGATTTTATGATTACACATGAGAGGTCATTTCAAGATGAACTGATTACATTTCTATTCATCTATTATATTCAAGACTGCAGAGACATGGCTCAGCTAGTTCAAATAAATATGTATGCATAAGTCTACATAAAAATTCTAGATAAACATTCTGCATAAATGGATTTGTATATTTTCAAGCAAAAGATAAATACAGTTGAGCTAATATGATCAGTTGTCACATCTCTCATTGGCCTACAGATTTTAAGACACAGATGAGTTGAGGGACCATGGCTACTGCCACCTCTCTTTTTCTGTAGCCCTTACATCAGCAAAATAAATACATAAAATCAAAGTGCTACTGAACCTCTGACTGGATATGAGGTATTCCTTTTGTGGTTCTGTGTGATAGATTAAAATCTCATTCATCATAAAAAAAGGGTTTAAATACACACACAAAAGGCCACAATCCATATTTGTAATTGTTGAATGACCATATAAGACATTTTTGTAAATAAAATTTAAACCACATATTTCCTCTGACTTTGTCTTTGGAGTTTTCCTAGGCAAGTCAGTGAAAAGCTAATCCTAATGACAGGGTAACATGCACTAAAATAAAAAATTTTTCAGGGTGCTCAGATACCTGAGAGATAATACTAAGACATTTAATAATAACAAGTCTCATTCTTCTTATTTAATGATTAAAATTTGTTATAGTAAGATATAGGATAGAATGATAACATTTTAAAGTACATTGGTTTCTGAAAATTATTTAAAAATAAAACCACCTATATTCTTCAACCTTGATTGAAAACCATCCTTCAGCCCAGAAGTAGAAGATTCTTGAAAGTAAATGCACATACTTCAATGCTTTCTTTATGTTGTGCAAGAAATAGACAAAACCGGTATTTCCATAATTGTGATCTTATTTTGGCATGAATGGATGGAGTACTGGATACTGTACTGTCTGGAAGATTTTTCTGAAGTGGTGTTGTCATCCTCATGATGTTGAAAGACTGAAATTTTTATAGCCTTTCGAAGAGAACATGTCAGGGGACGTGTGGCAGGCACACGAATAGAAGGTAGTGTGTGAATTAGGCTATTGGAGGGGCACAAAGTTCAGCAGTATCTAGGATAATTAGCTTACAATTCCAAGCTAATCAGTCTTAAATGTTAACTTCCTGCATGTGGACACTAAATTAAGTTTTCAGTGTTAACCTTGCATGGGTTTTCTCTTTTAATATAGATAAAAGGCTGCTTTGTGAGGTTGCTGTATAGCCTTGACAATATCTTTTAACTTTTTTTCCAGAGTCTTAACATATTCCAGCTATCTTAACCTTTAGTATTTAAATTAAAATTTGAAAAGCACCATGTTAGTAAATAAATAGTACAGAAATTAAAAAATATTACTTATAGATTGCTCATCTAACTAAGGAAAAGCACAAAAAATCTAGGAGTCTGAAAATTTATGTATGTATTCAGAAATGTCCCCAGCCTAAAGCAGAAATGAAAATATTTTGCTAGCTCATTTTTAAACTCAGTTTTCACATCTAGCATCAGCTTTCATCTATGCCCATATGGAGGAATACGAGCAGTGAGCCTGGTTGTGTTAGACCACATAAGCACTTCTGATACCTGTGTGGTAACTGACAAGCCTGTGAAGGTTTCTAAGTACACACACAGACACACATTATAACCATAACATTGCAGTCTTGGGATTTGGTCCATCTGGCAGTAACTTGGCAATTTGCATGTATTTTGATGTAGCTCAAATTTGTTCACTGAGCAGTAATTCATTTTCTCATCTACAAAATGTGCAAAGCCTAGGTTTGTAAGTTTCAGTTACTAAGGTCTTTGTTCCCAAGTTTAAGAACAGTGATCTGACACAGGTAAAGGCTTACAAGATGAAAAGGAAAAGCTAAAGACAACCCCCCACATGTAATATAGAAATATACAAATAAAATTAACTCCTGTATAAATAATTTGAAATATTTTTCAGCTGAGAGGTCATTTGACATGCAGGAGTTTTAAATTCCTACTAGAGATCAGAAGATCTGTCAGAAACAGCTATTTTGTCATTGTATTGTGGGTTTGTTCTGTGACCATGGTCCATTCTTTTGGCCTTACTGATACAATTTTCTCATCTATACAGTTTGAGTAATGCAGATATCTAGCAAAAATATCCTAAAGCACTCACTAATTTATTTCACAATGCATAGAGATAAGAAATGACAGCCAGATGTTTAATATTACCCATATCACATTTAATCTCTATTTGATTGCAACAATGAACAACTAAGTGCTATAGTGGAAAGTGCTCTACTTTTTCCTTCCTTTCCTTCCATGAGTCCATTTGGTACAGTGAGGGTAAATCTTCAGTCTCAAAACTGTGCATTAGTTTTTAACACAAGGAAAGCAAGAAGTCTGAACTCCTTAAATCAGATCTCATTGTGTAAGAAGGCTGATTTCAGATAAACTCTGGAAAAGGGCTGAGTAGTTGCATAAAATTAATTGTTTGCAACTGAATTATGGAGTGTTGCAGTAACTGAAACAAAGTTCAACCTAGTTGCATTGCACTGAGATTCCTATGCTCCCACATCACCCTAGTGAAGCATAATGTACCATGAGAATATTCGAACTATAAATTCTACATAGTGCCTGAGAGGTATGATTGGTACATTTACTTACTATAGAGCATTAATAAACACACTTCAGTGTGTGCCCAGTGCCCGGACAAGATAATTAAGCACTTGAGAAAGATATTCTAAAAGGCAAAAATTGGTAATCTATATGAGAAGAGAGTGTGTGCAGACTTTTAAAACAAGTGTTGTTTACAGAATCGAAATAATAATGAAAAATGCAGGCAGGGACAAAAATAAAATTTATTAATGAGCATATATTATGTTGAAACACAGCAAGATATAACAAAATAAAAAGACTGACACACAACAAGATGATTAGTATACCTGATCGCTTGAAAATCACCATTCAGGTGCTCTTCCCTTCAGCAGCAGAGGAGAAATTTGGTACTTGCTCTTGATCCTCTCATTCTTTTGAAGTGGGTCTCTGGATAACAACCATCTAATTTACTTGTCTACTCTCTTTAGTATTCACATGGGCAACGCATGGCAGGCAGGATAATAAAATCATTTTAATTTTGGGTTACCCCATACTGATTTTGAATCAAAGCTTTCCATATCAACTTCAAATTAATACAAATAATAAATAATACAAATACATGAATAAAAATAATAAATTCAAATAATCAACTTTTCATATCAGCTTCAAATTAACACGAATAATAGAAGAAATTAAAGTACCAAAATTCAGTCTGATATTTTAGAGCAGGGGAAGCTGATATTTATTTACAAAATTTTTAGAGGAGTTAATTTCAGCTAATCACATTCATGCTCCCATAGATTTCACTCATTCACATATGTATTTTCACACCTACACAGTCGAGATCATCAAGGTATGCATGTCCACATTGTCTGTCCAGGAACACTTATGTGTATTAAAGAGGATATTAAAGAGGATTGTCTTGGATTCTTCCTGACTGACAACAATGTTTTTTTTTTCTTTTCTGGACAGGATTTTAAATACTCTGCAAAAGTCAGCAGGTGTTACTAGGCAGTCCTTTGTTTTAGTGTGTTACTCCAGCCTCCATAAACATTGGGCAAGGTTGGTGTTCAGAGGGTTTGTTTATTGCTTTTTATTTTTCAGTGTAAGTTTGGAATCTGCACATATATCGGGCTAGAGTTTGTTTCCCTGGTAGGGTAATATTACATACAATAACCTTGCTTTCATCTTTCTGCTGTTTAGGGTGCATGACTTTCTGCTGATATGTTGTTTGTTGTGTGGTCTATTTGAAAAGCAGGCCTTTTGATCTTGGTGAAAACGCCCTCTGTTTTGCTTAGTTTTATTGCTTCTGATGGCACTGCATTAGAGTGGCTTGTGCCTGTGGAAATCTATATGGATCTACAAAAAAGACTTGTCTGTGTTACAGCTGGTTCTGACAATGTATTTAAATTGTATATCAAGGGAATTATAGTAATTTTTTTTTCAGCTGATTCAATTAGATTCTTATATTAGTGATTATGATTTATAATAACATCTGGATTTTATTACTGACAGCAGCTTAATAAATGAAAGGTTTTCTAAGAAATATTGGTTGTGACCCATACATTCCCTAGCTAGATTCCCGAGGAAAATGGCATTTACAAGAGCAGCCATTTGTAGACAGTTGAAAATGTCTGTTTCTTGAAATGCCCTAAATGATCAGAATATCTAATTGATTTTTGTATTACAGTAGTCCTGAAAGTTACAGAGCAGCTAGTGGTTAATAGGAGAAGAAAACTCTAGAAAGAGTAGTCAGCAGCTCATTCCTCCACTAACTTTCTTTTGGAAAAATTGACCTTTTTCTGTTCTTTCACCAAATCTCTTTATCTAGCAGACTTTGAGTGTAAAACCACAACTTATTTACCAATTCATGCCAGCAAGTTAAAACCAGTTTCATACAAGAGCACTGGGAATTTTGTGGAAAAGTCTTGGAATGTGTTCTGGATCATATTGGAGACAAGTATATACAAATTTTAAACCATAATGAATTGAATAGTGAGAATATAATTATTGGTAGTCAACATGATTTACTGGAATATAAACCTTGCGAAGTAAATCTGATTTCACTGTCAGCCTTCATAAGATTATAGATTTGGTAAACAGAGTTGGAATTATACAGAGTATTTGACTTAATACCATATAATGTTGTAGTTAAAGGAATCACACAAGTAGATCATCAGTTGCCTAACAGACAGGGGAGTTATTACTCTGGTTTGTTTTCTATCACGTTCCACAGAGATCTGTACTGGACATAGTTCTGTTCAGCATTGTCATCAATGACTTGTAATAAATATAAATCATTACTGAACAAAATGCACTGGAAGAAAGACATACAAATCATAAGTGGAATGATGGAAAAAGCATAGTGGACTGAACTTAAAACAATGTCTTGGAGCAAAGTGGTAGCAAATATGTACTGTTTGTACTAGTAATTGTGTAAATAGCAGCAGTAGAATAGTAAATACTATTTATCAGCTGTGATATATCAGTTTAGATTTGTGTGGTTAGTATTGCTATTTCATAAGATAATGCTATAAAAGTTCTAAAAGGGGGAAAGGTGATACATTTGACAAAGCACCAAACAACCTAACACTGACGACTGTGAAACATAGTATTTAGTTTGGCTGTCTTTAAAGTTCATAGAATCCTAGAATCCTTTGAATTGGAAAATACTTCTAAGCTTCACTCCTAACCATTACCCAGAACTGCCAAGTCCTCCAATAAACTGTCACTAAGTGCCACATTCTTTGAAAACTTCCAGGAGTGAAGACTCAACCACTTCCCTTGGAAGCCTGTTCCAATACTTGGTGACCCTTTTGTTCCCCAGCTCCCTCAGCTGCTCCTCATAAGATTTGTACTCTAGATCCTTCACCAGCTTTGTTGCCCTTTTTTGGACAATGCCAAAAGAATGGCATTGAACAGCTAGGCCAGGGAAAAGTCAGAGACATTGGGTCTGCATTAATGTTTAGTTTGCTTTATGGGGGGTGGTTTTAAGGTAAATCTCTTGATTCTGCCCCGTTACTGTGCTTTGGATTTCCCACATGTGTGTGGATGTATGTAGGGATGTAGATCTGTGCTGGGAATGCAGTAAGTGTGCCAGATGTTAATGAGCACACATCCAGCCTAGAGCTTGCTCAGTGTAAAAGTCCCCCAAACACTTGTACAGCAGAAGACCCTTAAGCAGCTGTTCACCTACAAATCTAATCCTTTGCTCTGCTGTAATGCAAATACTGACATAGTTAGAAATTACTCAAGGATTTTTTTCTGTTTTATCAGACCTGGTTTACTTCCCATAAAGCAAAAATACACTTGAAAACCTTCCCAAAGAAATAGTCTATTCCCTTAAGTTTCCAGGTTTTTATTTTCATACCAAACAAAAAAGAAAAAGAAAAAAAAAACTGTGTTTAGTTGCTGGACTAAAATGTGGAGTGGAATATGAACTGTTTTCTACCTGTAGAAATGTAGAAATGAACAACTTTTTCAAGATACACTTTACAGCTGTGCTTTAAACATTTACAAAATATTTGACTCAGTATTGGAAAAGCTGGTAAATTGGCAAATGTATGACTTCAAAGTTTCTGAATAAATGGGTCATTTTCTTGCAAAAAAAAAAGTGTTACTGTTGGAGTTCTTTTTGTGGAGATAAACCACTATTTAAGGCAAAGGAGCTTCAACATTTTGCTCCATATTATTACCCTGCAGTATGACTTCTTAACTACCAAATTTTTTTTTTCAAATTACACATACATTTACTAAAACCTCTTTGAAAATATATACTTAACTGAAAGCTAAAGTCTGTTTTTAATTTTTAATCTCTTCACGTTACAAGTAAAGTACTATAAAAATGCATTTTTCAAAAGATATTGAATAAGTTTGTTTCAGTTTTCCTTTGGATAAGATTTCTCATAGCACTTGAATATAAACTCCCAGGATGAAAAACAGGTGGAAGAATATCCACCTTTTCTAAAGCTATTTAGTGTTCTGGACAGCAAGTGGTGCTGCTGTATGTAGAATACATAATGGTTAAAAAAAGGAGAAATAAAATCCATAACAAGAAATTACTGTCCTCTGTCTCAGGCAGAATGCATGTCTGAAACCTAGTAATACATCTCTAGAACACTACTAGAATAGTAGTATGTACAATCTTCCTATATCAAACACTTAGAGATATTAAAGAAACTCTGACAGGAAAAACAAAAATAAATTAACTTTTTTGTCTGATATACTTTAAAATTTTATATTATTTACAGTTGATTTGTGAATTATTAATATTTCTCATTATAATCCATGATATATGAAAATTCTTAAGCAGCAACAGATATTAATTAAAATCATCATCTTACAGTTTCATTAGGCAGAAAACCTGCTTCAATAATGAAAATAGTAGTATTGCATTATTATTATAGTATTTTAAAATTAGTAATAGTTTTAATAGTTAAAAGTGCTACTCATACTTGGCTAATTTAATATTGTGTTTTTTTCTGGCACTTGCATAAATGATTGTTCAATTCTTGCAAAAAAAAAAGTTTTTCTTTTATTGTGCTCTTACAGACATGGAACATTAGATCAAGAATTATGTATGTGTATGTATATACATACATAGACACACTGAGTCTATATATGCATACACACACTGAGTTTTCAGAGAAACAATTTCAGTGGCATCAAAACAATTCCAATGTAAAACTGTATCCCGTTAATCATCCATGATATTTTGCTATCTTGGTATTCCATAAATTTATCTAGTAAGATATCAAGCTCCTACCTTAAAAAGTTGTTATTAGTCTGATATTTGTACAGCTAGAATGGAGGAAAATTGTTTTTTTATTTCTGCCTGGCCAAACAATGAAGTGCATGATGTTATTCTCAGCTGTCTAAAAGTGTTATTTCTTCACATGCACATGTATTTTGGTCTATGTTATTTCTACATAATAAGTTTTGGCATTTTTTTATCTACCTTTTTTTTTATTTCAAATCTACCAAAAATTACAAATTATCTGGACAATAGAACATGAAGCACAGAAAAAAGTTGTGTCCCTTATATTTTAGTACCTTTTCAGATCTATGTTGTCTGGTCTCTAAAGCCATCATAATGAATTTTTTACCTCTGAAAGCTTGTACAGATGGAGTCCTTTCAAAAACAATGAGAAAAGAAATGTGTGCAGGATTTCAATTTTTTATGGCAACTTGATGCAGAGCCATCAGGCACTGAAGGGTCAACTGGAAAACACAACAGTGAAATTCCAGGGAACATTGCATCCCAATGAGGGGAAAGTCTTCCTGTTTTATTTTCCATTGCACTGGGCACTGGTTACCAGAGCAGCCGGTAGGAGAAGCTGTATGGTATCAGCTTCCAAGCCAGAGATCATAATCATTGTGTAACTCTGAAACTTCGAAGCAGCAACAGAAAAACATTATTCTCTTAGAACTGTGCACAGAGATGCAGAGAAAAATGTAATACTCCACCTGAGCAGAGAAGATTAGGACTCATTTCTGTAACGCCTGTAAATTAACTAGATCTGCTCCTTTGCAGAGCCTGTTTCTTTGCATGCCAAAATAGTTTCCTAACTGGAAGTTGTGCATTTTTCTTGCGTGGTGTAGAACAGGCATAGAAGAAGTTGTTCCTGAAGCATACTCCCTAAACTTCAGCTTAACCTTGTCCTGAGCATGTACTCACATGTTTAGTTTGCCTCTCAACATTCTAGGACTTTCCTGTATTATCATTCCACCAAACTCTCAAAAGAGGATGTATCCTCGACTCCTTCCATTCCACTCTTCCTGATTTTCCTCTTTAAGATTGCTTTCATGAATGGATGCCAGGATAGCAGGGCAAGAGGTCAAAGTGAATCCTTCAGTTAAAGTCCTTTTAGTTATCCACCTGATAATAGCATAGAGCCCTGCCTTTTCTTAGGTGTATCATCTTGGGTTACTGTAAGAAGGACTGGTTAAACGAGATGAATACATAACAAAAACCCCTTAACTAATCAGGCCAGTGAGAAAAAATACAAAGCTGTACAGAATTTATGCAATGTAGATAGATTGAGCTAAATGTTGATAGTCTTTCATTTCTAGATGATTTCTTATATTTTCAGAGAAAAAGGATGAAATATCCCACTTTGTCAAGATGCAAGATTTTGAACAGAGAGTATCTCCCAGGCATGTTTAGGTATGTTGGTTGAATAAGCACATAATCAAATGGAAGAAACATCTCACAAGAAATATATAAACAGAGATGACCGAAGTTGACTACTGAGTCTTTTCATGAATAAATTACAGTCAAAGTGAATTTTTTACTGAAGAGGCAATCCCTAATCAGTTTTCAGTATACTAGCTTGTGCCTCATGTTATTTGCTGAATTCTGCTTGTCTTCCTTTTGAATTTGAACTATGAATCCTCCCACTAAGAAGTAAATAATGAAATTGAGGCAGTGAATAGTGGAAATAACTCATGAGCAGTTATCAGAACTCATTTATTCTTACTGAATTGTTGTTGCAATATGACTCTTTTTTACAAGTACTTTTTTAGGAGTAAGAAAGTCAATTATTTTAGGTAAATATTGATAGTGGACAGCTCCCTCTCTTTTGAAGATATTGCTAACATATTGCAGTATAGGATGGCTCACAAAACTCTGTCCCAAAGCAGAAAGTGCCTCATTCAAAGTTATTTTGACCTTTGATGATTATGGTAGACCTTGCCTTTGATTCACTATAGAAAACTCCAAGGACTAGCAGTAGCTCAGGGTAGTTTTGGCCAACATTTATGTGTTGGAAGCTTATGCTTCTTCTCCAACCTATTCTCAAAATGCTGAAGGAAAAAATTCCTCTGGAATGAAATAGCAGGAGATTTGATCATGACTCCTTCACTTGCTTCCTCCAGATAAATTAATAATTATCTGCCTAAGTTAATAATAATAATAATAATCTGTTGTTAAGGAAGAAATGGAACTCAGCAGTCAGCATAAAAATAGAAAACATTTCCAGTCTTGGGGGGAAACTCCCTCTTACTCAAAGATACAAGGAAACCCACGTGATTTGGCTCTTCCTGCCTTGAGCCTAAGGACCAGCCTGAGCCGATTTTTGTAATCTTTCCTAAATGATTCTAGGAAGAGATGGAGTATTGAATAAAGGCGTAATTGTTATTGCAACATCAAGAAACCATCATAGTGATAGATTACAGCAGTTTACATGACAAGGAGAAAGCTAAATTTCAATTTAAACAAATTCTTTAAACTGACTCCTTAAAGGAAAAAAAGTGAGAGAAAACATATTATGCTAAATTGGAAGCAAAACTTGTTAATTAAAGGGAAAAGGAAATTGAGTAAAAATGAAAGGGACTAACATAAAATGAGCCAGATTTACACATGAATAGGGTAAAATAACATATTTAATTGTTGGTTTACCTTATTAGAAGACTGCTATTCAGAACAACACTGTGTCTCTTAAAAGATAGCTGTTGTAATGGCTTCCAGGATTAAGACTTCTCAAGTTTCTCCATTCTTATCCTTGTGAAGGGTGTGAATTTTAACAGAATGAAGATGTCTCCACAGAAAGCACTGAGTTGTGAGTGGCAGCTCTGATCTAAGGTAGTCACAGGTCACGTCTCTTAGTGTAGTTCATTTTAGTAATCACATACATCTTGACACAGATACACTATTCACTATAGATAGATTCCAAAAAATCTGAAGATAAAGAGGGCACTTGATGAGCATCTGCACCATACAGACAACAGAATTTCACTTAAAAGTTTAAAAAACAGAATAGTTTTTTCTGGTTTTACTAATGTGGACTATAAGATTTGCTCTGGAGAGATGAAGGACTGGACAGAGAGCAAACGTGAGAAAGTATTCTGTATGTATGTATGTATTCTGTGTATTCTATACCCCCACTATTTCCGATTTTCAGATTGATTTGAAAACTTAAATAGAGTCACTATTTGATGAAAGATGGAAATAATACTATTTATTATTTTGGTTGGTTTTTTGTTTGCTTGCTTGTTGTTTTGTTTTTAGCCTCTGGCTCCCAAACAGGTCTGTGAGATGTTGAGGACTCTCAGGGCCTGTCTGACAGCTGTCAAGGACAGGCCTCTTTAATAAATGGTGAAGAAACGTTATAGATAAATTCTAACCACTATTATTTCTGTCTGGCCTTATTTTGAGTTGGGCCTCATTTTTCTTTTGAGCCTTTACATGTCACATGGGTTTGCATAATTATATTTCTCATACCACATTTTTATGTTGTAGTAGGACCTTGATGTTTCAGCTAGCACATAACCCAGAAGGCTAGGTGCTATATGGTAGGTATAGTGCTATACATATTAACACCTGCATCAAAGTTCCCTGAGGGATTTGCTTTGACAGACAAAAAATTCTTTCAGAAATACGGCTTTCATGAATTATTTTAAAATGTTGTTTATAATAGAGTCACTTCAGTACTGCTTCCTAAACTTACAGCGGATTGCAATGAAAGTTCATATAAGGTCACCTGTTATATGAAGGCAATCCTAAACACTGAAATCTTTGAAAAATGTTGTAGGTGCACAATCCTGTGTAAAATTCCAGTTCTGTCTTGTTTTATATACCTGTCTAAACCGATTACTTGGTGTAAAAGGTCATCAGCAAAAGAAGACTTTACTTGTGAATTTTGTCATGTTTGCTTTAGGTTTTTATATAAACACGAGAGTTGAGAGGGAAAACCATACTTCACCTCTAACTTTCAGGTTCAATCTGATTTATGAAACGTAATGTAGATTTATTTTTGCCTTGCAACTGCAATTTAACTTGAACAACGATTTAAATACAGAAAATGTTCAAGGTCTTAATTCCAGACACCATGCATCTGGAGTGACACGGAGATGCTTCTGAGATGCAGGGATTATTTTTGTGGTAGGTTGACACAGGCTCGATGCCAGGTGCTCACCAAGCCATTCTATTACTTCCCTTTCTCAGGAGGACACAGCAGGGGAGAAAATAAGATGAAAAAATCTTCATGGTTTGGGATAAAGGCAGTGTAATAAAGCAAAACCAAAGGTCCTGTGCATGGAAAGAAAGAAAAACAAGAATTTTATTCTCTACTTCCCATCAGCAAGTGATGCCTGGCTACTTCCCTAGAAGCAAGGCTTCCGTACAGCACCCATAGCATTTGCTCCTGAAGACAAACATCAGAATTTCTGGAGAAGCTGAGCATCTCATTTTGCTTTATAGCTGTGCCGGGTGCAGGGATAGTGTTGGAGTCTTGGTGCTGTTTATCCTACACCACACACATCACCGTGGAGAGTGGGCAGCAGTTCTCAGCAGGGAACGCTGAGGTGCCAGAAGCAGAATATTTTTCTTGCCCAGTCATGGAAGGGAGAGGTTGTGACCCCTTACCCAGCTACAGAGGGGTCCTTTCTCTTTTGCCGGGCTCACTGGGAATGGGAGTGGCCCCAGGAGTGCCCAGCCCTGCACTGCTGGGGAGCTGTTTCGCAGTCCCCAGCCATCACCACCACCTTGCTGGCTGATGTGGAGCGAGCAGCTGGGCGCAGAACTCCTGTCAGACAAAACAGCTTTCCAGGTTTCGCTTCCCTCCTCTTTTCCGCGGTCTCCTGACTGGGGGAGGGTGTTAAACCATGGAAACTCATTTGTAACAATATTTCCCTGTTCACTTTTTCCTTCCCTGGTTCTCCGGAGCCGCAGGGTGTAGTGAGGGACCCCCCCTGCTTGTCTTTGTTCCCAGGGGAACCTGTGGCACAGCTGTAGGGAATATCCTTCTTGACGGGTAAACCATCCTCTCCGTTGGAAAATCTTTTAATTAATACTGTTGTGTTTATTTAAGATTTCTTCAGTAAATTGTGACTCCAACTTAATCTCTCCTAGTATTTTTCTTCTACTGTTGAAAGGGGGCAATTTGAGTGGATTTAATTTTCCTGTTGAGTTTTAAAAGGAGCACAATACTACTAAATATTTCGAATAAATTTTATGTAAGTGGATTTTAATCTGTAACTAACTTGCTTCATACTTGCCCAGAACTTCATACAGCTTTCTGAGGGAAAAAAAAACCCAACAACATACATATGATAAAATAGCTATGCCTTGCTTACACACAATGCAGAAATAAAATCACCACCATTAACACTAGAAGTAAAGATTGTGCATTTCAAAATTCCCATTAAATACACTCATTCTAACTGATTTTTACCTCATTTCCAAGGAGACAGAGATACAGGAGATGTCAGACCTCTCTGTAAACCTCATCTCTTGATTTCCTACCTGCCATGATCAGTTGCATGATTTGGGCCTGTAGTGAGCTACCATAATTCCTCTCCAAGTTTCGGGAAAACAAAAAACCCCCATGGTGTTGTGCAGTCTTATTAAGTATGCCTGCCTTTTCAGCTCTAGTCCTCTTTTGTATTCCTACCCTTGCCACATAAGTACCTGTCAGACAATTGCCCTGACACAAGACCATTGGGGAGGGCACAAAGTAGGGAGGAGAAGATGAGCACTGCCTCAGGCACATCAAGGCTGTCCTTGAGTAGGATGCAAGGCTATCCTTGAACAGGATGCAGAGATGTTTGGTCTATGCCCACAACATTCATAAATATCAGCCCAAGAGATTTGAACATCATGGCGGAGAGAAAAGCTAATTTATGTTTTTTTTTCTTCCATAGAGGCCTGTGGCTGTGGATAAATTTTGTGTGGAGCAGACTAGTTTTACAGATGACTGTATTCAGAGAAAAACTCTCTGAAGTATTTCTATAATAGCTTTACTTTGTAAAATGTGGAATTTTTCAACAGAATATGCAGTTCTGCAATATAAAGATTTTATTGCTGTGGGTTTGGTATGAACTACATAACTCACAGCTTCGCTATTCATGATGAATTTACTGACTTCTTTATGTACACAGCCTAGGAAATGCTTGGGGTTGAAAGATTCCTTAAAACCAAATGCTATGAACTTTACTTGATCATATAAATCATAAAGGTAGCCAGTAAAGCAAAAGTTACTGAAGATTTACCTTTTTGCAGGGATATAACCAGTGCAGAACTGCTTCGTGACAAATAGCTTGCAATAAAGGGTTCGGTTTCAAAGCAGAAACAACAAAAACATCAAGGGGAGATTGCTCAGCAAAGATGAAAGAGAAGACCATCTTTATGATGCATTCCATGGATTTGGAAAGTGCATATAAATCTCTCTATATATGTACTTTTTAGACAAGTAGGGTAAATATTTGTCTCCTGCTTGCAGTCTTATTGGTCTATACATATTTTTTTTATACATATGTGCAGGTGTAGGAAGCATGGAGTGTTCAGATACAGCACATTATTTACAAGGAATCCATGCCCTACAGGGCAGCAACTGGGGGCTGGCAAGGTAGTGCAGGGCATTGGAAATACTATTAAATACAGATGAGTTGAAACATGTATCTCCACTGATGAGAATTTGAGGTCAGCCAGCTAGTTCATATACACACTGTTTTGTGCTTTCACCTTAAAGCACAGGTAGAATTCTTAGTATAGACTTGGGATTCTACCAAAACTGCAGATGGAATCCAGTGATGGTGGTGTTGGTTTATTTTTATTATTTACTAAGTACCCTATACTTTTAAAATTATCCAAGATTAATCAGGATATTACAGCAACATCACAACTTGGATCCAGGAGTTGTGTTACATCATTAAATTAGTAGAATCTTTGCAGTGGGAATTTGCAGTGCTCATACACTAAAAATTATGATTAAGTACTCTATTACCACAGCACTCTCAACAGCTACATTTTATCGGAGACATTAGACAGAATATCCTTTTATCTTTTATGTAATCTTAAAGGATATCCAGACACAAACATTACACATAGAACTGCTTCTTGTACTTACATATCCCAGTAACAAGACTCATGCAGCACTTAAAATGTTGACTCATTGGTGTCTGTCATAAAACTGATTAACATCTTGGGCTGTGCTTTACACAAGAAATTTAATCAAAGCTTATGTAAAGTCTTGCATTGTAAAACTGTTGCTTTAAAGGCTTATTGTGAACGTAGTAAAGTTGGAATGACAATTACAAAAACAGAAATGCTCACTAGGGCTGTAGGCATTCTACAAAATTTAGTCTGTAATATTTCTCAGTGGTAAGTGGAATACACACAGTGTTGTCTTTTTTTTTTTTTTTTTTAATAGGTTTGGAATAAACAGCAGTGAAGAAGAACAAAGACTTTTTGACATTCTTCTCTGCTCCTCAGTTACTCACCCTGAACACCGAAAAAGCTTGATAGGACAACTTGGCCGTTGTCAATATGATGATGGGATAAAGCATAACTCCACAAAAATGGATCAAAACTCTTATCTTGGAATGTAAAATTAGGCTCACACCAGTTGTCACTGAAGATTCTTATAGTTTGAAACATGAAATTGTATCCAAAGTGTATTCAAGAAAGTTTAATTTCAGTTTACTTTTATTAAAGCTTCCACATGATTCCTGAAGGAATTTATCTCAAAGGAGTTATTCCAAGCCACTTTACATTTTTCTCACTCCATGTATGGCCCTCGTCCTATTTTATTTCATACTGTTAAGAAATTAATTATGAAGTTAATAATTATCTCATGGAATTCTCTATCATGAAGATATTATAGAATTTCACATCTCAGCTTCATAGCCATTTACTAAAGTTTTCACAATGAATATGGAGATAGAATTAATGAATAACAAAGACTCAAAAATATTAGCAGCAAAGCTGTTCAGTAAGCTTAAATGTCTATGTTCTGACCTTTAGATTATTCTTTTGTCACTTTCCCTTCTCAAAGTATTCCCTACTAAATGGCAGTTGTTGCTACAAATCATTCAGCATGCCTGCTAGTTTGATTCTCAGTTCTCAGTGGTATTCAGAACATGGAAAACACACAGTTAGTGTGCATCTGAGAAAATGTTCATTTATATGACTTGTCTGTCACTGCAGAGACAGACAGACCTGAACAGAATGCACCACACTGTTGATTATCTGCATTATCTGGGAAAAGACTCTTTTTCCTCCTTCCAATCCTAGATCATTCACTGCACAAAATCCAACTTCTGCAGCAGTTGAGACAAAGATCCTAGTTTATTTCATAGGCTGGATTTGGTATCCTGACAAATACTTTGTGCTCTTACAGAGGCACAATCTGTGTAAAAATACCATGTGACAAGGTAATTAAAGACTTAATCTGAGTGCTTATACAAAACATGTTAAATTAGATTGTCACCCCTTGTTACCAGTATGAATGGATTTAAACTACAGTGTATGCTTTCCTATTCACTCATTAGATGCCATCAAATGTCGTGAAACAGAAAACTACAGCCTATATTGGTAAAGTTTGGCCAAATTACAGTAAAATGCAATGCATTATTCTAAATTAAAGACCACAATCAGAATACTAGAGATTTTCCAAGAACACAAAATAAAATAATTTTTTCCCACAATTTTTTTCCCCATAAAATAAAATCTGATTCTATAAATCTACTGTTCTCAGGTTTACCTTTGGGAAATTGCTTCATCTCTCTGCCTGTAGAAACCACTATTCAGTTTTCAGCTGGATGTTGTTCTCTATGGTTTCTGGTTTTGGCTAGCATTCTTTTTTTCTTATATTGATTCTCTGAGATTTTTCATGGACTATTTTGTGCAGGTGCTGCATGCCAGATGTCTCTTAATATGAGTCGATGGCAAGGAGCCAGGAAGGATCTTTGTATGGGTTCCACAGAGATGTTTATTCCAGCCACACACGTGAAGGGTTCCAGTGACAAAGACCAAGCATCACAGGAGGGCCCAGGCTGAAGTACAGAGGGCAACAGGGGCAGAGAGAGCACCAGGGGCCAATGGTCTGGGGGCACAGGGAGGTGCACAGGTGGGGTTAGGGTATGGGAGGTGATGGGGAAATAGAGAGGGAGCAGCTGAGGGACAAGGGCCAAAGGACCAACCAGAGAAGCAGAACTGTGGTACATTAACAAAACAGAACAGGATATCATGGGAAAAGCCTTTCTTTCTCACCCTGACCTGGGGAGTGTTTCATCTACCAGGGTCCATCCCTCCAGGGGATCCTCGGGGACCTTTCTGTGGCAGGCTCACCAGCCTCCACATGCAGGGGTCTGAGTTCCAAGGTTCCTGTGGTGGTGTGCATCTCATGGAAGGAACACCTTTGGGATCGGTGAATTGATGTCATTTTATGACTCAGAATTTTGGTTTTTTATTTTTTTAACTAGAAAGTAAGTTGTTATACTTATCTTCTAAAGTGCTTGCAGATATTCTAGAAAAATATTGTGGCAAACTGTTTTTGAAATATAACTAAGTTGCTAAAACTTGCTTGTGGTATTATTCAAATTTACATGATAAAGAATAGAATCATCTTTTCTAAGGTGCATAATTTCAAATAAAACAAGGTGAAAGATTAAATAGCTGTATCTGGAGACACACATGCATGCATGTATGTATTTAATTGAAATACTATTCCACTGATGGACATACATACTTAAGAACATTAAGGAATAGATCTGACTTCAAAGCCATTCAGAAAGGTTAGTATAGCTATCATTCAGTTTATAGCCAAATGTCTGTAATGATTCCGTTGGGACATCTGCACATGATTAGTCCATGGTTTCATTGTTATACTTCTGTTCTACTTAGGTCTACCCAGTTCATTTTGTTTGTTTTCATTTATTCTATATTGTTTCCTTTTTCTTCCTTTAATTGAGAATCTATAAGTAAATGCTGTTGACTTAATAAAAAACCTACTTCTTCTATAATGCCTTATGAATTACAATTACTTAATTGAAATAAAATTTCTTCTTTCTCCAAATGAATGGTGAGGTGTTTTTGCATAGTGTACACAATGCTTGAGGGGAAGCTTCCATTTTTATCTGTTATTTTCTAGGAAAAAAAGTTATAGTCATGGAAAAAAAAAAAAGCCCAAAAAAACCCCAACTTATTAATGTTTTCCAGGGAGATTCTGACCTGCAGGTACCTGCTGAAGACCAACAAAATCTTGCCTATTTCTTTACTAACTCACTTTACAGAAAGATCTGCTGTGGCAGTAAGGCAAGACTTACTCTTTGAAAATAAAGAAGAAAAAAAACTATTTTAGTGAAACATCGACAGTGTAACTGCATTGCTCTGCACTCTTGTATTAACAATAAATGTCCAAACGTATTGCAATTTGTGGTTACCCTGGTCATAGGAAAGAGTTATTGTTTGTAGGAAACAGAGTTATTACTTATGTCAACATATCAACTTGGAAAAATGAAACAGGAAGGAAAGCAGATGGCCCAACATTTATCCAGTGCATGGGGTATCATTATGCATCATCAGATATTTAATGTGCTTTGATGGAAATACTAGGGAGTCCTCTGAAAAGAAAAGTTTCTGTTTTCCTGTTAGTTAAAGTTTCAATTTGAATCTCATTGATCTTTTCCACTTGCATATTTCTTTGTGATGTTATCTATTATTTTTAATCACTCCTGGGGTGGTTAGAAATAAAGAATAATTTTGTAGTGGTTTTATATTTTTAAATTTTTTTGACAGTGTTTTTTTCACTGCATTCCAAAAGACAATATATTCTATAATAGTAACTGTATGCTGTCAAACAGAAAAATTTTTAAGAGGGGAGAGGTGGCTTCCTGAGGTGTAACAATGGTAAACTGAGTAGAGTGATCTAAATATAATTGGACAACTCAATTCATCAGTCATTGCTAAGTGCTATCCCACTGTTTTTCTTTTCAGGGGAGTCGTGATTTTTTTCACAAAAAAGCAGAAAAATACTAGACCCTTCTCTTTCTGTTATTAGCACTTTCTGTGTGTCTCTACCTCTGTTTCCACATCTCTCCTTCCTTCCCCCTCCCGCCCCAACCCAACAGAGATACATATCTTTAATGAGATTTTTTTCAGATTCTACACCTGCTGTAGGAAGAAGTCCAAAATACCTACAGAAAGCAACTTAGAAGGAAAATCAATTCTATGTAAAAGAGAAGCTTTTGGTTTATTTGAGTACATATAAAGACAACAGGAGGGAAAAGGTAAAAAAGAAGAAAGCAAATTCCAATAGTGCATACAGAACAGTGCATTTCCCAATAGTTTGATATTCCTACATTACCTGATGAAGCATGATGAACAGAAAGGTATGGTGTTTGTGAACAAGTTTACTGAAGAACCCTGAGTAACAGCTCTTCATGAGCACAAAAACTTAATCAAGTCTCCCTAGAAAAGTGGTTATTGGCCAAAGCAGCTTATTGAGCTGCTTTTAAAAGTGTTGCATTATATTACCAGATTTCATCAACAATCTGCACATATTTTCAACTCTGCTTGCAATACCTCAGGTTTAGATGATCAGTTTGGCCAGCAAAACTTGGCCAAACACTAATTATATTGTTTCTACTAGAATAGAACTGTTATAATAGAATTATATTGTTTCTACTGTGCATTGCAAAACCTTTTCATAAATTGAGCTGGATGGAGATTTTTGCTTTGGTTAGGATAATGAGAAGTTAAGAACTGTTTTTGGTTTGTATTTTCTTTTAAAAAAAGAAAGAGGAGAGCTGAACAGAGAAGCCTGCTCTCAGAAATGCAGAGTGGAATATGTAGTTCCTTCTGTCTAATAGTCTCTCTTGTTACTAAGATGATTTGTAATGCAATAAGTGTTTAAAAATCAAGAAGTAGCTTCACAGTTTTAAGAAATATAATGCATTAAGGGACTTTTTTCCTAAGGTCAGTGGACTAAATATAGCATCAGTGCATTCCAGTTTTATCAGCAAAGAATCATATCCAGTTGAATGAAAGACACACAATCAAATGAAGCTCTGAATTAATAAATTCTGAAATTTATTAATTTTAATGATGTGCTCAGAATTTCTTTGGAGAAAGAAGATAAAAGAAGAAACTAGAAAGCTTAGAAGAGTTTTGGTAGATTTTTGAGCAACAATTTTACTTAAACAAAAGGCTGCTGCTCCTAAGAGATGATAAAATGGGAGAAAACTTTGAAAGAAGTGAGAAGACTAATTTAAAAAAAGGAAAAAATAAAAAGACTGAATCACAAGATCAGTAGTGTGATTATTACCCTTTAAGAATAGCCAAAAATGATACAAACTTCAATAGTGTTGTAAGGCCCCAAAAAACTTAGTCAATGAAGCTTTTAAAAGGGCTTACAGCTGTTCGTGTACTCTGGATAAGGTGCAGAGGAGAAATACCAACAGGATATTCTCAAGAGGTCAAAACAACAAAAAGGACTTTACTGACACATCAAAGAACTGTGGCAGAAAGTTTAGAGCAGGATTCAATCAACATAAAAAACTTCTCAACACATTAACTTACTCCATTCAATTTAGCAAACTCTAAGTTTGTTTTAAGATAGTCAGTAATTCCAGGAAGAGAGGAATTAGAAGAGGAAGAAAGAGAAGAAAGACAGAAAAGATACAGAAAAGGACATATACAGCTACCAGCTCCTGGGTTCCAGTACTACTCAACTGATAGAAATTCTAAAACGGAGGTAGGGTTAAGACATGTGCAAGCCTTAAATACCCCTTGGCATTCCTGGGCCCTTTCCCTAGCTGGGACTTGTGGTACTCTGGGCACTCAGGAGCTGGGTTAGGGGTTCGAGGCAGGTGTGGAGCATTGCCTCCTGTGTGCCAGTAAGTGGCAGCCACTGCCAGGCTGGGATATGGGCTCCAGGGGCTGGAGGATGTGGGGCAGTTCACTGCCCAACCTGCCCCTTCTCCCACACTCAGGAACCCCAAAATGTCTTGAGACATCAATCCTTTCCAGTCCCAGTCACAAGTGTGGCCAATGATATCCTCATGGTATATCCTCATACCTCAGATATCAAAGTAGTGTTTTGGTATAGCATTTTATAATTTCATTCTTAAAACTATAATCCAGTATTCACCTAATATCACCATCTTGTATAATAAGAAGATTTTTCCACCTCTAAAAGCATACACTGAAAAATTAAATGCATTCTTACTACCTGAAGAAAAGGCATCATGGAAGTTGATGGTATATCTTTCATTATGTAAAAATAAAATCTTCATACCTCATCAATCATTCACATTTCAGAAGGAAACATACTATAGCAGCTAACCTTCACAGGTGAGGTTACACCACTCAGCATGTCTGACACCAGAGTTTAAAGTCTGTGTAGCAGTTTTCATAAATATCTTGATTCACCAAGACAAAGCAATCATATTCACAAGTTAATAGCTCACTGCTACTTCCTAGGCATCTTTCTCCCGCAGGGTGGGACACTCAGATTCAGTAATCTGAGCTATCCTCAGTTTGCAAGCAGTATAAACTCTTGGGATGGAAATAAAAAACTATACAAACTTTGAGTCTTTAGATTTTGATTGGCTGTATGCAGTACTCTGCTTGTAGACAAAAATTTTGTGTTCAAGGATGGAAGTGGAGGTTCAGATCAAATCCTCCCTGGGATAAAAATCTGCTGAATTCTGCAATTGTTAAGGGCTATACTTTTTTACTGATAGTAGTTGTAAAACTATTGGTTGCTAGTTATTTTCATTTTGTATTAACATATTTGTCTGATCATTGTGATCACACACTTGCATTTCAATTTACCGGAATTAAACATGATACTTCATTGTATTTTCTGATTAAGTGGTTCATGTTTTCTCCATATGAGGATCCAACCACTTCTCAGATATACTGAATAATAATAACAATAACAATGACTAATTATAATAATACGATTTTTTGAATGGCATTCAATGTTTTGAACAGCCTAGCAACTTTTGTTACTCTGCAGAGCAACTTCTGTGAATCTAAACCGCTAACTGATTTAATTATTATCCTGCTTTATTTTTCTTCCCTTTGTATTAATTTTTCAGATTAAAACCAAACTAAAAAGATAAACTAAGGAACAAACTGAGGTGGTTTTGAAATAAATGTTTTAAAGACTTTTTTCCTTTGGACCTGACTGTAAGAATCCTTTTTTTTTAATATCATTTTATGTGAGATTTAAAAAATTTGTCCTGCCATTTTACAGCAAGTAACAAAGAGAAAAGTTACATGAGATACATATATTTTTATGGAGGGTATATCTTTATAGAGAGAGCTTTATGAGCAGATCTAGTATCAAGATCAGATATATAAATGTAGATTCATCACAACTAGCTCATGTGTGGCTTTATTCAAGTCAGACTTCAGAGGTCCATAGTGATAGCAGATGGCAGCAGCATTTGTGTTTGCTTAGGTTGTAGTCATGACAGCCTTTAGTCATCCTACAAAATGTGCTAGATGTGTTTCCAACCATACACTGTATGAGGATATATTTTCAGTGCTCAAAGGAGTATTGAAAATTTGCTAAGGCAAATTTTTTTGTCATATATCATGTATCATCTGTGGGGTGATGTAAACAAGTGAAATAAATACTTTTATGAAGTACATTTCTCTTACTAGTGTATGATAGTGTATTGCGTCTGGAAAAATTTTCTTCTTCTCCTTCTGCATTTGCAATGGTTTCAGCAGCTCCAATACCCAGAGTAAACTAAGAACCCAGCAGCAGAAAATGAGCAAGTGTTTGCCTCTATGCTATGCATCTGGCTGACTCAGATGAAGTTAAAATAGAGATCAATTCAGCTAAAACAGCTGCAAATGGAAAACTGATCACTGGATTCTAAAATTCAGTAAATCATAGTGACTGTGGTTGTTTAGTCTCTATGGCTATAAAATCCTACAAAAATGCATTACTAGCACCTGAATTCACTGGTATGTGAGCAGCTTTCTGGCTCTAAACACTAGCTAAAATTTTGCTTTACTCTTTGGAAAGAACTTGGTGAAATTTTCCTCTGCTTTTTTTTTCTGAATTTGAGAGACTTGGCAAATATGGAATGCATAATTTCTGAATTATACACCTGAAGAGGGAGACATGTTACTGAGACACTTGTAAAGTATCTTGAGGTGGCTCCAGATAGTGTGAAAAAGTAATTATTTAAATATAACTTAGAAAAGAGACTGAGAAACAGAAGTGCCTTTCTACTTTAAATATTTTTCAAATCTATAGCAAAGTGGTAAAAGTGTAGTATAGAACTTCTGACTTTAAAAGAGATTCCATATTGTCCTCTTTATCTGGTTCAGAATAAGTGTTGACAACTCAGATTTTACTTATGAAACAATGTATGAAACTCTACCCTTTAATAGCTGAACAACTGAAAATATGTCTTAATGTACTCTAAAATGCTTTAATTATCTTTGATTCCCCCTCTTTGTGCCCTCCTGCCCCCTCTCCTGTTTTCAGAGCTTTTACTTGGTTCATAGACATCTATTTGCAAGTGTTTCACTTAAATGGAATGTTGTTTAAACTAAAGTTTAAGACTCTAAAGCAGAGCATTAGGTGGCAAAAATAAAATGAAGTTGAAAATATGGCGAGTTAAATATGAAGCACGAAACTCTTTTGAACAAGAAGGGTCAAGTCATAAGAAAGAAAACAGGTGAAATATCTTGCAGTCCTCTTACAAAAAGCAAATTTATAAACCACTCTAATGTATCTGGTGGAATTCATTATTTTATTCTTGTAAAATCCAAGAGTTCAGGTAAATCAATGTAGGCAGCACTTTATTCACAGAATCACAAAATCGCAGAATTATTTATATAATTAATATATATTGTTAGATAGCATATAACACACATATAAAATTATTAATATATTCATATTAATGTCCCAATACTCTCCCAATACAAATTGCATAAATATTGATTTCTAATATATCTCCTATTTTGGAAAGAATTGGAAAAGGACATGAATTAAGTAGATGGGCTTTATGTTAATTTCAGTGTAACTTCTATCATCAGTGTATGATAGAACCTTCAGATGAGTATTTAGCCACAGAATACGAAACAGTGGAATTACCATAACCTGTTGATTTAATCTGGCAGAGAAGTTCTTCCTTCCAGAGAGTGTGCATTCCTTTTGACTTAACTGACTGCAGATGTGTGAATATTTCTAATACATTAAAATGTCTTCAATAAAGTGAACATTTTCTATGTCCACAGTCTAAATGCACCACATAAATCTATTCTATATTAGATTGTTGTGTGCATATTTTTTTGGGCTTTACTTTTTATGAATTTGAGCATATTTACTGTATTTCAATTTTTAAGCTGGCCCTATTTCTTTAACTTATTATGACCTTTGAAGCAGAATACGGGAAACAAATTCCTACAACAACTATTTTCAGAGGAAATGTGCCAGAGGATTGCCTTCTTCCACTTTGGAAGCTATACAATTATGGTGAATCAAAAGAAATCTGTTTCATCAAAACTTGCTAGTTTTGAAGAACATTTGTTTAAAAAAAGTGTTTGGCTCCTAAAATGCCATAAAAATTTGTATTAGGAACATGGAAAAAATACACGTAAGTAGACTGGTAAGATCTCATATGATTTGGATTGTATCAAAGGGAGATTTTCATATTAAATGAAGGATTTTAAAAATATCAGCTCTTTAAAAAGGAATTACAGATTTCTGCCTACAATATGCATATATATTATATTAAAATTTTTTTTCTGACTTTGAGTTTGCTACACAGAGAAAAACTACTGAGTCTGGTTTGAAAGATACTATCACCGAAAGGTTAAAGTATTTAAAGATATGATTATATCTCAATTGTCTACTAGGCTGGTTAACTAACATTATTATCTTAGAATCATTAAGGTCACCCAGCCCAATCATCACCTAGCACCAGCACCATGTTCACTACTAAACCATGTCCTCAAGTGCCATATCAACAAGTTTTTTGAATGCTTCCAAGGACAGTGACTCCATCACTTACCTGGGTATTCAGCTCAAATTATTTACAGCCCTTTTCGTGATTTTTTTTTTCCTCTAATATCTCATCTAAACCTCTCTTGGAGGAATAATCTTGGTGCAACTTGAGACAATTATTTTACTCTGTATAGAGGATGACTGAAATAAACATGAATATTGTTTACCATTTGGTCTTTAAATTTTGGTCTTATGTAACTGTATTGAATCATCTTGGCAGTCAGAGAAGGGGCCAAGAGCTCCAATTTTATTTTCTGATAACAAAACCTGTTTCAGAGGGTTTGTGCTATATTGTACTGAAAATATTTTGGTTTTTCTTACGTAATTTATAAATTTTGCTTTCTATAACAAGTAAGATTTACATGATCCTTTTAAACTCAAATATTTTGGACTCCAGTTTAAGAGAACATTTATGAAAAATTTATGCAAAAACTGTTGTTTCAAGCAATATTTTGTATTTTCTGCTTACCCTCTAGCCCAAGTCAGCCCAGGAGGATGTGGAGTTTGTTCTTCTAAAACAAACATACTTGATTTCTGAGTGTATTTTTTTTCTCATCTAGCTGAATTTCTTAATCTGTTGTAGCCAACATGATGGCAGCAAATATTAAGACAGGTTTTCATGTCATTACAGAGAACATGGCGCATACAGCTTAAATAGAAAGATTCATTTTCTTTCTTCAATCCATTCCTATCATATTAGTAGGAAGAGTGAAATATATGCCAACAACATTTTAAAGTCATGGAAAAAATCAGATTTCTGCCATTAAGAAGTTCTGTTTACTTGTAGTTGCAAATAGGACATTCATCAGTGTTGTTCTTTTATATTGATCACTTGGCCTTAATATCTCTATTTATAGTAGCTGTGAAGACTTGTCTATTTCATTTTTGTTTCTTTCCTCATTGTGTATGTTTTTTTGAATAGAAAGGTTTCAATTGTTGCTGTTCCCTACATTTTGTTCTCACCTTCTATTTTAGGATGAAAGAAAAAAAACATTAAAAAAAAATTTCCTGTATAAACTGTACACAGAAAATGCACAACGTTCTTGTGAGCTATTCTTCATATTCATAGGTTTGGAGAATCTACAAGCAAGAGAAATATAAGGAATTAATTTTTGACAAATGAAAATATAAAGAAGATTTATAAAAGCTCTAGTCTACTTCTATCTTTTGTTACCCAGAATTTTAATTCTTCTTGCCTGTGAAACACTTTAAAACAGAGTAGTGTAAAACACTTTAAAATATGCTTTAAAATAGTTATTGGAAATAACTGGTTCAGAGTTTCCCTTCCTCACTGTAATTCTTTAGAAATATTGCAACTACATCTTTTTGGGTTTTTTCTCTAAAATGAAGCAAAGCACCTTTCTGCTATATTCACTTTCTGGGCCCCATTTTTGGCTGCAGCTTTGAGGAGATTTTTTTTATCACCTAATTCTCAGGCTGAAGAGTACAACATTCCTACCAGTATTTAAGAATGATCAACCCACAGTTCCTTCCACTGAGAAGAGTGCCCTACCCAAAGATGCACAGCATAATCCAAGACTGAACAAAGTATTTCCTTGTCTGCAATCAGGCACTTTGCTTTAGAGAATATGAGGGTTTAAGAGCGTGGAAAGATGCCATTCAGTGCCAGGTGATCTAAGTGCCAGAGAACAGCTCTGAGTACATTTAATGCAATAATGTAGATATATCATATGACTCACTTTCTAGCTGAGGGAGATTTCTCATTATGCTACTGTCAGATTCTCTTCTGTATTCAGAAATATTACATTATTGAATATAAAGCAGCCTGAATTAATACAAGTATTGCCTTGGAAGTAAGAGGCATTGGGACAATGTACTTAGTAACAGACTTTAACATTTGGTCAGCCTTGAATTGGTCAGACAGCTGGACTAGAAGATTGTTGTAGGTCCCATCCACCTGGAACTTTCTATTCTATTCTATTCTATTCTATTCTATTCTATTCTATTCTATTTAGATTGTCTTCACACTTACCTTCTTGGTGTTTCTTGTCAATTACTTACCACTATTTAATGATTTACCAATCTACCTCCTACTAGTTTTGTATTTTAAAAGGAAAGACACTTGTGATGTTGAAAATGTCAAATACAGTGTTGGATTTAGACACCTAATTTCTTATGAGTGAATCTTCAAACACTCAGGATCATTTAAATTTTCTGTCAAAATTCTTTGAAACAAATGACTCAAAGCTTTTATATAAGAGTTTGTCTGTAGTAAGAGACTATGTTGATTTAATTGAAGAGTATTTTGACCAATATGAATCGATATGTTTTATTTGATTTTTAACTCTGTATGATCTCCATTTTTTGAAGTAAAATTAAATATAAGCTAAAATATTAATGGAAATATTACATTGTCAGAATCAACACTAGGCGAGAGACATCCTGATAATATATCAGAAACTATGGATATTCACCGAATGTACCAGTGAATTTAAACAGTTTAAAGCCTTGCAGAAATCTAGTATGATATTCCATTTTCTTTTCTGAGTTCTTCTCAGAACTGTTTCCACTTCTCTAAATTTTATTCTTTAAAAATTTTCTCTCTGTATAGGAATTTGTGTAGAACAGCTCTCAATTTAATTATCTTGATATATATAAGCTTTTATAAGTCTCTTAAATGTCAGCATGTGCGTGCTATTGTAAAGGACGAAATGCAGGAAAATTGAGTATGAATGTCATAGCAGCATTTCCTTAATACTTTGAAGAGTATTTAATCATAAAATCAGATTATTATTAGTACACAGGAAGAGAACATACCCAGAGGCCTTAACATAAAACAAAATTTATATTTGTACAGTAACTCTGGTTTCTTAGTTGTCATCCTTTATATTTAAACAATCAAAGTATGGTATTCTCCGTGGAAGTAAAGAAACGGATGTTGTCCTACAGATAGGATTGTTGCATTGAACAATCCTATCTGTTTTACAGATAAGAGAGATAGAATAGCTTTACTGGTAGCCAGAAAATATTCACTCCTCATGTTCCTATTTATCTTCAGAGGGGCATCATACAAAAAATAGAATTAGATCAGGACAAAAAGTATATTCCGTGAATTGATCTACTTTCAAGGAATGGGTGATCATACAGTTGTAGTTCTAGATATTCTGGCCCCTCTATATCATAATTTTAACAATGTGAAATTGCTGGTTGCTTTAATTTTTTAGCAGGATTTTAAGGAACAAATGCATTTCAGACAATATTTGGCTGGCAAACTATACCTAAAACTTTTTTTTTTTTCCCCAGAAAAAAAAAAATTGATCGCGTAGAAGGTGACAGCAGGTAGTTGACTTCATTGTTTTCAGAAAGACTTAAGTAGAGTATGAAGTGGTTCAGAATCCATGGAATTGGAAAGAAGTGATAAATCCGAATTTGTCAGTTGACTTCAGCATCATTACTTCTTTTCTCAATGTTAACTCAGATAGGGATACATAGGACAGCTATAGGTGTTACAAGCATAGTCTTTTAATTGTGATTAGCCTTCAGTTTTAAGGTCTGATTCACGAGTCTCTGAGAACCAAGCCTAAACTAAACAATTGACTTTTCACACCAATTTATACGATTTTTTTTCCAAAATAGTTGTCCAAAGTAAGTAAAGAGTCTTTCAGGTCATGCATTAAATCTAAATAGGAGAGGATGGATTGACTTGTTCCCCCTTCTTTTCTTTCCATATTTAAAACTTTGTTACTATTGTTTTGCTGGTTGACAACCATAGACTGAGGAATATTTTGCAGTTCTCTAAAATTTTCTTGAAGAAATGAGAAAAGAAAAAAGTGAATGTTATCAGCAAAAGTGGACAAGAGTTTCATAGATGAAAATTTTTGTCCATCACAATGCTTCTCTCTGCCAAGTATTAGAAAATACATTCAGGTAATAGTATTTCTTAGGCCAGTGTTTTTTACGATGAAATAACAGGAAAATATAAATATACAAGTCAATTAACCCTAAGTGCAACATTAATATATTGCCTGACCTTATCTCACCTTGTTGTATGATACACTTTGGTCAAAGAGGAGAGTTCTCAGAAGGCACTTAGCAGCAGAATAGGACCATTGTAAAATGTCTTCTGCAGAGATTGAGTGGAAATCCATGCCAGTAGAATTAAAGTGTGCAATCGAGGGATCGATTCATAGAATCATAGAATATCCTTAGTTGGAAGGGACCCATAAGGGTCATTGACCTCCAACTGGGATTTCCCCAGTATTGTAGAAAACCTTAAAAAATATCCTTCTGTTTTCTCAGTTCTGACCTCTGCAGCAGCATACAGTTCTATGCATTAGATTTGTATTTTGTTTAAGAGGTGAAGTGTGTAGGCTCTGGTGTAAATATGAATATATCCATTTATGATGCCAAATCAAACCTTTTATCAGTAGTAAGCTGTTTATTTTGCTATGGTTGTCTGTCAAAGTAGGTGAGAAGGTCTGAGTTAAACCTTTTATTGTACATAAGTAGCCGTTTAGTATGTCTTTGTATTTCCCACTACCAGTAACAATAATGTGCATTGACAGTTGCCAATTTTCATCTTATCTTTAAAATAGGACAAAGTAGAGTTATTGATTTTTCTCAAGACATATTATACTTTTAAAGCTTTCTTTCTAATTGATCAGCAGTTCACGACATCAAAGTAAAAGCTTAATGTCAAATTTCTGAACAGTAATCTGACATGAACTACTAAGACTACTGCTTAAGCACTGCAGTTTGTCTATGCCATTTCTCTTATGTTGATGTGATTTTTCAAATCCATTAACATTGTAAGGGACAGCTTTAACCACAACAGGCAGCTCTTCAGAATTCCTGAAAGAATCAAAATTAGAGTGTATTTACCTATCTTACCAATATAACTCCTTCAATACTGACTGTTTAAATATATGCACAGTAGAGATTTTTTCTTTGATCAAATTAAAAAAATATAGAAAAACGTTTCATTAATTTCTTTCACCTAATATGTCAGTATTTTAAATAGTATTTTAATTTTTGCATTTCAGAAGTCAAAGTTTAAAAAATTCTTCAGGTTTCTTGCTTCTTTAGGGTATACATTCTCCACTGACTTCTGTTTTCTAGAGGTAGATTGTTGGCTAGATAAAATCTGTCTTCCAGGCCCCAAAGCTGCCTAAAGAACAAACTCAAGACAATTGACACAACAGCAATCAAAAGGGAATGGCTCAGCCTAAACAAACTTAGTTTAAAGAATTTGTTGGTGTTTTATTAAAGCTCTTTAAAGAAGTTACCTAGCTGTCTTCTTGGGGTTAATTTATGACCCCATCCAAATTTGTTCTTTGCTTAGATCTCCTGATATGAAAGCTTTGCAATATTGTATAGACCAGTTCAACTAAAAGAGTAGATATCCACATGGAACACTTGATTAGTTATTTGTAAATTGGATAACGATAATTAAGTCTCTTGTTACTTTTGTTTTCTGAAATACAAGGAAAAAACCCCAAACTCAACAAAGAAAAAAATACTGATATCTTTGCAAAAGCCATTTGGTACCTTGTATGCTGGCTTTCATCTTGGGAACTCTAGCAAGCATTCACATTTGTCTTGTACTTCATCATATTAAAAACAAAGTAGTGAAATTGCCTTTCAAGTATATTGCATCTATCCGCAATTGTGAAGAAAGAAAATGTTTTGTAGATGTGCATTTTAATTAATAGCTTATTTTAAAAAGTACTTGTAACCTAATCATAAAAGATTCCATGTCACTTAGCAGTTTCAGCCAATTAATCATTGCCCTTCAAAGTAATACGGTTTTGATCCTTAATATACTATATTATTAAAATATGGAATTCCTTTTTTTTATTTTTTCCCAACTTCCAGGAGTAACAGGGAACTGTAGAGGAAAAAAAAAAAAAGGAGAAGAAATACAAAAAACATCAGAAGAAAAGAGGAGTAGTACAACAATTATTTCTATAAATAAGTTTGAGGAACAAATTATGTAGCCAACAATAAAAGATGAAGCAAAATAAAACTATCAAATGAAAGTAAATATTAAAAAGTCCTTCTTGATTAGATTCTGGTAGGCGCTGCTGCACTAGTCAGTCTTGAGAAAGAATTCAGCTAGACAGTGCTTTTATGAATTCAGGTAGTAGTGGCTGGGGTCCTCCATGTGTGTCAGCATAGCAGAAAGATTAACTAGCACCGCGTTATTTGGTGTTAGAGAAAATTAAAAAAAAGTCAAGACTGAATTAGATGGAAGTGGAGTAGCTGAAAGATGTCTTTCCAGCTTTAAACTCCAAAAATAGCTTGAGGTCATACAAATCTGAGTTTAACTCTGTACAATGGATTTGACTATTTTTGTATACACCTATTTTCCTTTCCATTTTATGTCCATCTTTAAGCATCCATAAAAACTTAAAGAAAGTGATGCCCATAACCAAAGGTAAACAGTGAGGTTTTATAATGAAGATTGCTTTTAGATCCATGTGTCTGTGTTCACACTTGTATTCACAGAGATTTTCACACTTGCAAAAGAATAATAAAAAATAATCTTTTATATTAAGCAGGTTTGTTTATTAACAAGCAAAGAATAAACCCCAATACTAGACAGCATAAAAAACTGAGACATTTCAGACTTAGTAATTTCCAGGTAATTGTTTCAGCAGCATTTTGCTCAGTTCAGCCACTGGTTTACTGGAGTAGTTGAGATTAATCTGACTAATAAAGATATTTTTTGCAGCAGAGTTTTGTTGTTTTCTTTTTTTTTCTTTTTTACAGATTGAATTTACAACAAGTTAATGTAGATTTCATTGGACTACCAATTACATTTTCTTTCCAAATGAAATTGTGAAGGAAATGTATTAGCTTAAAAGATGAGATGTCATGTACAATTTGTGATTTCCAAGATAACAGCTTTACAGGTACACATAATTGAAATTGTAAATGTTCTAATATATGTAGAGACTATACAATGAAAGGATCAATGACACTTCTCTTTCAGTAAGGTCTATGAAAACTAGTTGAAGAAATATAGGATCATAAACACTCAAATTAGAAAAGAAAGCAAAATAGTAACCACTAGGAAGTGGGTGAAAGACAAAAGAAATTATATATTGTCCTTAAGTTTTTGCTTTGAGTTCTGAAGGAGTAAATTGCCAAAGAAACAAGCATAACTTCTAATGAGAATTTTAAGTACCAGCAGCTGTGAATGTTTTTTCGTGACAAAGAGTTCATCAAATACACACCTTTGTCATTCCATACCATTGGCTTTGCTTCACACATTCCTTTTATTTCTGTTTGCCTCCCTTCCAAACTCCATTTCATTCTTCAGAAGTCCTTCCAAACATCATTAGCTGCCTCTGCAGAGGCTCATCTACTGACTTTGGCTTGTAGGATTTTTTGCACTTTCTCTGTAGTGGGGATTTTATGTGTTTAAATGACAGAATTTAAACATTGACTGCTGTAGAAATATTCTTATAAAAGGCACAAAATGCTGGGAAAAAGTCAACTACTAAAAGTAGAGTGTGAGTACAAAGCATTGATTCAGCAGTCATTCAGTTTCTGAAAAAATTGACAGTTGATATGATAATGTGCTGATATTTCACCCATGAGAGGAAACTTTGATAGTTGAAATGTTCAGCTGTGCTTTTACCCACAATCATTAATAAAACACATTTTTTCTTGAACATCGTTTTTATCCAGGAAGTAGGGAATCCACCCTCCCACAGGCTTTGCTACTCTCTTTGTACAAGCCTGTGAAATGATTCTGACTTCATGAACAAAGCTGGAGACTGTCATGAAATCATAGCTGTCAGCTGGAGAAATTCCACTGGAATCATTTTTATACCCAACTTTGGCTGAAATGGTATGTCAAATTAGCCAGGGATGAGGGCACAGAACTCGCCAATTACACATTTTCTGCTTTAATGCTGGCTAAGCCCAGCTTGCTGAGCCAGAGGTATGGTGTAACTAGGTGACACTCGGAGTCAGTCAGCTGCTGCCATACCATGAGCACAGAAAAAGCCAAGGGAATGCTCTAGCTAAAGAGAGAAGCAGATTTTATGTTACCTACCTTGATTCACCTAACTATATATGTGTCCAACAGGCTGTCCTGGTTTCAGATGGGATAGGGTTAGTTTTCTTCCTAGTAGCTAGTACAGTGTTATGATAGAGATTTAGAATGGGCATAATGTTGACAACACACTGAAGTTTCAGTTGTTGCTGAGGAGGTCTTATCCTCAGTCAGGGACTTTTTAGATTCCCATGTTCTGCCAGTGAGAAGCTGCAAAACAGCTGTGAGGGAGCATGGCTTCATCTGAACTGAACTGGCCAAAGGGATATTCCATACCATAGAACATCACACCCAGTATATAAGCTGGGGGAACTCTGTGGGGACTGACCATCACTGTTCAAGGGCTGGCTGGGTATCCTTCTGTGGGTGGTGAGAAATTGTATTGTGCATCACTTGTCAGTCTTGGGGTTTATTCCCTTCTCTCTTTCTTTCTCTCTTATTTTCATTACAATTTTTATTAGTATAGTTATTATTCAATTATTAAACTCTTCTTATCTGAACCACAGAGTGTATCTTTTCTTTCTGATTCTGTTCCCCATCAGCTACTAAAACCACAATTATTTGAGTTGAAACCAAGACACAGGCTTAAGGGATGCATGCCAGCACTGACACTCTCAACCATTAAGAACTCAGTATGATGGTGATACCATATTTGCAGCCCATGCTTTGGGTAAAAATTCAGTATTTGTTGCTTATAGACCAAGTCTCCTATCTAAAAGTATTTTGTCTAGTAACACTGTCCACAGAGTGTGAACTTACATGGTTTGGTGTGTACATGGGGAAGCAATACTGGATTTAAAAGAAGGCAAAACCAAAACAGAGACGTCCAAAAGAAAGTGTCTAGAAACGCAAGGCGAGCCTTCCTAATTAATATAGAACATGTATTCCAAAACTCTTATCCAGTACTGAGGGGTGAAGGTGATGAGGCTATAGTATACAAGAAAAGAGTCCCATAAAAATGCCTTAGGTACGCATTTCTCATGAACTGATTTCATCCCCCATCTTGTGTGGAAATTATTTAAATAAAAAAAAAAAAAAAAAAAAGTATGCTTAAAGATATTGGGAGCTCTTATGACCTTTGTGATTTTCACTTTTTCCATAGGCCAGGCCCAGAGGTGAAGCAGTGATGTCTGGTTGAAGGCTAGTGACTAGTGGTATATCCAAAGGATCAGTACTGAGTCCAATTCTGTTTAACCTCTCTATTAATGATCTGGATGTTGGATTAGATTATACCCTCAGCAACTGTGCAAAGGACCACAGAGTGTATCTTTTCCAGAAGGCTGTGCAAACATCCAGAGGGACCTCGACAGGCTAGAGTAAAGGGGATAACAGGAACATCATGAAGTTCAAGAAGTGCAGAGCCCTGCATCATGCAACTGGTTCTGGATGGCCTTTCCTGAGAAGGGAGGCTGGGCCTCCAAAAGTCCCTTCCAATTGCAAAGTTTCTTGCCCTGTGATTACTTGTACCTCTATTTAATTTTTTTTTTTTTAGTTTCTTTTTATTACTTGCTATTGGTATTTAATGCCTGATCAAGATGTCTTGAATTGATGGTCTTTAGAGAAAAATATATTACTCTTCGGCTTTCCCCCAGTCCCAGCTCCTTTTGCTCATCCCTCCGGAAGGTGAGAAATCTCCAAAGATAAAGAGAGAACATCAAGTGCTATACCTGGGCTGCTCACAAGAAACGCTTTGGTTCTTCTACAAGAATCTCTATCAGGTTTATGATCTCACTGACAAAAAATGAAAAAACAGCAAAATACTTGCAATAAAAATAATGATAAAAAATAAGATAAAAACCACCACCAAAAAAAAAGGCAAAATAAAAAAGGCAAAACCGCCTTACAAAACCCAAAATACCAAACAAATGATATTTTGTATGAAATTGCCAAGAGAATGTGAATGGATAGAATTTTTGGGACTAAGAAATGAACTATGCTTCTAAACATATGTCAACTCTTTCAAGAGACTAATTGACAAGAAGAAACTCTCGGGTTTCTCCCAATTATTATTTTCCACACTTAAACTGACATAAAAATGAATAAGAAGATAGAAGATTGAAATTACTGCACTGCCATAAAGTTCACTATTGAGTTGCTTAGGTGTACAGTAAAAGAGAAAGAAATGGAGGGGGTTCCCCTGATTTTTTTTCTTTTTTAAATTATTGCAAAACAGGAATGACTTTATCCTTCTAGTCTTTTGTGTGTCTATTTATTACCTTTAGGACGATATTGAAGATGGTCCTGGAAGTAATTCTGGCTCAGGAAAGCAGAATTTAACACCATGTTTATGTTATAAAACATTAAAACAAGAAAAATACTATGAATTTACAGCACAAATGTTAAAATTTCACATATCATGCCAAAACTAGCTACAGGCATTAAAAAATAGTGAAGGTTTACATACAGACTAGTGAGTTCATCTGCAGAAAAGAAATTAAATAAAGAAACATAAGCCATAGAATAAATAAAGAAACTGATAATGATTCCAGGCATCAATCAAAGCCTTGTTGATGAGCTTTAAAACACAAAGAAAAGTGACTTCTGTTGCCTCATTATAAAGGATCCATTTTTTAAAATTTCAAAGCATTTTAGGAAAGCTTTTAGTACAGCAGTCGGTTACCAAGAAGACAATACACTAGAACACTATGCCCTTAGAATCTTCTTTGTAGAAAGTGAAGGTTGTATAATGGATTTTTCAAAGGTGAAAACAGTAAATGTAGTTATAAGCCTATGGAAAACTAAAACACATGCATTTTTCATGAATTTTAGTTTTTACTGTATTTTCAGCAATTGACTGAAGAAAGCTGGGGCATATGGATGGGAAATTCATATCCACATTAGGAAGCACCATGAGAGATGTTTGATTCTCATGAGAACGTGCATTGTGGAACTACTTTATGCAAAGAAAAGAGAAGAAAAAAAGGCATTCCAGTTCACAGAATAATCCTTGGTTTTCCCCGGAGTCCCTTATCAGAGTGCTATATCCATGCGAAATTGAATTAATTCTGTATTTCACGGTTAAAGAAAGTTATTTTTTCATAAATTTACACAGACATTGACATGACTTGTTCTCACGCTGTTATGTGTCCTTGTATTTCTCAGCCTTAGGGCAACTCAGCTACCTTGCCTAAACCATTCTAAGGTTTACTGCCATGTGTCTTTGGAAGAAAAGCTGCCAAGGGCTGTTCCTTTAGCCCAGAATTTTTACAACTGGAAAGAGAAGGTGGTTTTTTTTCTCCTTTCCCATTCTTGCCTTATTTATTCCCTCTGTGGGAAGGAGATGAGGTTAGGCAGGTTAAGAGGAAGGACTTCACAGGAATGAAATTCTATTTGTGGTTACCTCTTTAATTTGGAAGATATTTTTGAAACATGGTTGGTTGAAGAATGCTATATGAAGTGGTTCAAATCTATTCTGCTGTCACCCTCAAGGGATACAGTAAGAGTCTCAGCCTGAAGAGAGACAATGGTGGTGGGACAAGAGTCTTTGGAGTAAGCAATTGATGTGAACAGCCAGAAGGTGAATTGGTTAGAAGGGGAAAATTACTGAGCAGAAGTTGTCTGCACAAATACAGAGAAAGTACCTGCCAGACTGGGAACTGTCTGTCTAGGCCTGTGAACTAGAAGCATCCTTGAGAAGTGCAGCTGGCATCTTTGAAGTAGAGATGGGTACTTGGAGACCACTGGCATCCTCAGATATCATTGATTACTGCAAGTACAATTGTAATGGAAACTTAACAGAAAAAAAGGGCTGAAAAATAGTCTGGAAAGAGGGGGAAGCATCCTAAAAGAATGAGAATTGGAAGCTGCCATAGGTTGTTCTAATTGCTAGAACAAGAAAACAGTCTGGAAAAGCAAAAGTGCTGGTGATTTGTATGGAATTTTTTGTAATCTGAAATAGAGAAACTTAGGGTACAAAAGCCTCTGTATTCTTATGTATTACAGAAACCAATGAATCCATGGTCACAATCTTGAAACACCCACAGGCTGGGTAACCCTCTAGGTCATGACATTGATATGATATAAAGAACAGAGCAGTTATCTGTTTGAGAACCACAATTTTGATCTGTACCAGTTCTGCTGCTTAGTGTTTTCAAGTTTTTATTCAGAATTTTGGAGACTACAATAATTTCTTTCTCTCCACTAAAATCTGAGATGATGTACTCTTAGACCTGGTGGCCAAGGCTCATGAGGTACTGAACACCCAGCTCTGTCAATCCCTTAGGCTGGTAAAAATCTTATGAAGAATAGATTTTATAAGAGTTTTATTTTAGATAACCTCTTTTGCTAAGCTTTTTATTCCCCATACTAACTCATGGTATAGGAAGATGAGGATAAAAAAAAAGAAAGCAAAACAACTGATTTAAACACACCTGTCGGTAAAATCTACCCAGCCTCCATGTGTCTTAAAATAACACAGGTAATATATTACATGAGTTAAAATAACATAAAATAACATGTAAACCTAAATCATCCTCCAGAGTAATGGCACAGCAGTGCCCTGTATACTCTTAATCATAACCTCAGTGTGTTCAACAGGTATCTGACAGCCCAGTGCACTCTGCCATCAAAGAAACTCACACCAAGTGGAAGTAAAGTAATGACAGCTGCCTCTCTAGAGCTCAGAAAATATTTTGCTATCGTATGCTGCCAAAAACAACTGAAAAGTTTGTAAGGTCTGTATTTTCACTGTTACTAATAAAAGGAATATCTCAACAGAGCACACACATACATGAACAACAGGCATTAGATGTCAGTTTCAAACAAATCAGGTTTCAAACTGAAAGCTTATGAGGTATGCATAGATTCAGAATAATATGGAATGAAAATTCAGAGTATCACAGTTCTGCGAAGTAAACAACAAATCTCACCTAAGTTTGCACACAGAGAAACATCAGGTAAGTTTAAAACATTTACTGACATTGGCAATTAAAGTAAAATCTCTCATTGACCACAGAAATTAAGATTCATTCTCATCATACTGAACATCAACCAAGATGCAATGAAAACCTAAAGTTCTTCATAATGGATCTGGTGAACCAAGAAAAGAAAACAGTATCAGAATTGTAGCCACTTGTTGGTTTACTTTTTTAAGTTCTCAAACAACTGAACTGCAAATGTTTTTGTTTTTCATTACACACTTGAAGGAAAAGTCACGATCAATTTATTAAAATGAACAGTTGCCTACACAAGCATTGCATTTCAAAGTATTCTTCTTCAGACAGCAATAAATTCACCCTTATTAATTGCCTTGCAACTCATTTTTCAAAGCCTTTGAGCAAGGTGTTTGGTTACTGTAATTATCTTGGCATTAATATTCAGTAGAATGCAACAGTTGTCATGTTTATATTATTTTTTTCAGCACATTAAAGTACTGATTTAATCCACAGCCACTTTAAAAGGAAAACTTAAGTCAGTATTACAAATGCTGGCCTTAAGTAATATTTAATATTCTGGACATGTACAGATGATACCAGTTCCATAGATTTCATGAATGTGAGGTTGAATTATAATTAAGTCTCTGAACAAAATGGATAGTTGTTATTTCTCAGTACTTCCATATTATTATGTAGACCTTTCAAAATTACGGCTGTAATAGAGGAAGTTAAGTGTGAGTTTTAATCCTAAAAGAAGAAAACCTAACAAGACAAAGTAAATACAGACATAGTTACTCTTTTTGCTACAAAATACAATCATATACATCATTATAAAATATAATAATGGTGCCTTGGTATCCTAGTAGTACTAATGCTAAGAGCATGCTCTCTGCAGCTCTGAAACCTTTCAGCTGTGCTGCTGTAGCAGTGCTTTACTAGAGTCTCTCTATTTTTTCTTTTATTTCCGTACTGTTATTCTCATACTGTTGATTGCATGGGCTTGCACCTGCACCTGTGTTGGTATTGCTGGTTATTGTGGGAAGTGGCTATGTCTGGTATAGCAATGATGTCTATTCTTTACATGCCTATTCCTTCCTGTTGTTTTGCAGGTTTTAGGTATGTAAAGGTCTTTTCATCCAGTTTTCTCCAATATAAAGAAACACAAACAGCATAGAGTAAAATTGACAACGGTCTCTTAAATACTTGACCGTCATTATCCAATAATACTCATGCACAGAAGTTTAACAGACAATTAATATTCAATGATCACACATGACTGGTATATGTCAACCTGTGCTGATATCATTGCAAACAGGAACAAATGATAGCTAATAAGAGAGGGTCATGGCAAGACTATATACTTCTAGGGGCTAAAGGCAAGGCAAAGAAATCATCATCACTGCTGTCATGTTCGTCCTCATCACTTCTTTCACTGAACAGAACCTCCTTCAGAGGATGCTCGTCTGGGACCCTGACAGTGCTCTTCCAGACCAGCCACTGGTGAGTCTTCATCTTCCTTGCCCTTGCTTTTGCTGAGTTTTTCTCCTTTTCCTGTCTCTCTTCTCCTTTATTATTCTTTCCCCAAAGTAACTTTCCGTATTCGAGTTGCTGCATGCTGTCAGCTGTTGCACCCACTAATAATTAACTTGACCATGTGACCTATGGCTATTAAAATCTTAGACTGTTCTTACGACATACTGATTTTTAAATCAATGGGCTGCTCAAGGAGAGAAAATAACACTACCAGATCTCCCTCCAAATGACTTTTATTTTAATTTTTCATTATCATACTGACTTTGTTAAAACCTCTTGGTGACAATTTCTTTGAAGATTAATAAATTAGTACTGAATTAAAGATGACAGAATACTTTTCCCATAAGACCCAGCACAATTATAGGTTTCTTTTTGATAGTACTTTAGAGAATCTGACCAAATATTAATTTCACCTAAAAATTGTTGATAAAGCAAATATTACTATTTGTGTATTTTGAGTAAAACCTTTTATGTTTCACTCATTTTTTAAGGTTATTAATAGGCCTAGTCAAAACCCAGGGTTATTTTCCTAGATTAAAAAGGGTGAAAAAGAAAAAGGTGCTGCTCAGGTTTGGTTGCAAACACAATAACTCAAAGTTAATATGAGGATAACCTTCATATGACCACATATAGGAATGTTTGGAGAAATGTTTTAGCCCTTGTTTAGAGCAGGAATGTTAGATCAAATGCTGTTTCTCACTGTTCATTTCCCTCTGTCTTCAGCAGGGCTATGGTATAATGTAGGAGGTCCTGGCCCAGTGTTTCCAACAGTACTGTGATGTACCCTCAGTGATAAAATAACTAAGAATAAAATCAGTACTATCATGTTAAATTTTAAAATTGGTGTATTTTGGCCCCATAAATAACTAACAGACACATGTAAATAAGTACTAAGTATAAATAACAGGAACATGAAAGATGAGAAAGTGATGAGCAGTAAAAGCCCTGAATTCACCAAAGGGGAGTCATGCTTCACAAGCTTATTTGCTTTCTATGAAAAAATGACTGGCTTGGTAGATGAGGGGAGAACAGCGGATATTGTCTATCTGGAATTCAGTAAAGCTTTTGACAGCATTTCCCATGTGATTCTCATAGGGGAGCTGATGATGTAAAGATGCTAAGGTGCATTTAAAATTAGCTCCGTGGCTGGGCCCAGACTGATTTATGACCAATTGGCACATCTAGTTGGAGGCTAATGACTAGCAGTGTACCCCAGGAGTACTCTCACCCCAGGAGTACTCTGTCCAGTCCTGTTTAACACCAACATTAATGATCTGGATGATGGGACAGAATGCACACCAAACTCTGAGGAGTACCTAACATGCCAGATGGTCATGCTACCATTCAGTGTGACTTTGACAGTTTGGAGAAAGGGGCTGATGAGGAACCAGCCTCTGGCACTGGTACTGGACTTGCACATTCAGCAAATGCTTAATGTAATACACTGATGCAAGTGCTTGTTATGCATTTCAGTAAGAAAGGCACTCAGGCTCCGTCAGATATTGATTAAAATGCCATAACAGGAGAAGGAAAAAGGGGATACCACAGATAATCTTATGTTCCTTCAAATGGTGATAACCCCAAATTTCACAGGATTGAACAGTACCCTGGTAGTCAGAGCATGGCATTCTGCACAGATTCTTTCTGTGCCATTTGCCAGCACTTCATCTTTAGAGGTTTTATAGTATTTCCCCATTAGCAAATAGCTCTATTCATCATTTCTACTGTCAAGCGGAGAAACATTCTATGTAAACATGCTGCTTGCCTTCAAGATGAGAAGATACATTGGGTAGCATAAAGGTCAGGGGCCAAGAGGGAGCTGCATATGGACTTTCATGTTAGAATTAATCAGTGAAGTTAATCTGGCAGAACACATGGCACAGACCTGCACCTACTCAGGTCAGCCATTCTGGGAGTCATTGGCTCCTTGATGCACAGCAGTGTTCGGGTTAGGACTACTGCACCTCAGCTTAGCTATTACATTCTCCTCTACTATTGTGACCACTGCTGTCAAAAAGTAGACAAACACTGTCAAAGTCAAGCAATAACTTCATGACATCAATTAGTGTCACAGGGTAACAATATGACTATTTGCAGTGGGGTGCATCAAAAAGATGGATAAAGGGAAGATTAGGTCAAAGTCTGCAGTAACTCTGAGCAATGGATGCTGTATTTGCAAGAGTTCTGGTTCTTTAAAGTAAAGTTTATTTCCAAATCTTGACTTCATCCCTGAGAAAACAATCTGTAAGGGTTTGAGGAACTATTGTCCTTCTGGGCTAGACATATAAAGTGTTCTTGTGTTCATTATCTCAGGCATAATCCTAAAATTTTGCATCCTGAAATG